>VZTA01012443.1:119501-218537 GCA_013398855.1 Mohoua ochrocephala | reverse complement strand
TGGCGGTGCGCGAGTGACCGCGCGGTGCCAGCGGCTGGGGGCGCTCCCCCGGCCGCGCCGGGGGTCCCCACGCCTCGCTGTAGCATCCCCGGCGGGCTGCGGGAGCGTGGGACCGGGGCTCGGGGCAGCGCCGGCCCCCCGGGAAGCCCGAATTGTCCGTCAGTCACCTACTGAGCAGTGCTTAATCAGGTTGCCTTAAGCCGCCGGTTGCTGCGATACCCCAGCCCCCTTTACGAATGAATTTCAGCGTTTGACACCCCCTGCTTTGGTACTTCTTGCCTGCTTAACTCCCACTCTTTACCTAAAATGTAACCCGTGCTGGGCTGCGGCATGTGTTGTAATTGTAGCTATTAAGACCTTTGGAACAGGAAAGGCGTTCTGCCGTAGGGTTACATCAGCTGAAATGATTACTAAAATTAATAATTTTGGAACCAAATGCTAAAGTCTTCAGCTGAGTTTTTGCTCATTTATCTCATTGTTGCCTTGTACTCTCCCATCTGTCTCTCACCATCTGCTCTCTCTTGCCTGGTGCTTGGGCTGGGATCTCCTTGCAGAAGGGGTTGTGCGAGCTCCACATCCAGCGCAATCCCAGCCCGGGCCACGGCTGGGACTCCACCCTCCAGTGATGCTATAAATAATTCGTTAACCTGTTTTGTGATTCGGTCAGATTATTTGGCTGCAGTTGATTATTTTACAGCCTGATCTTGCAGGTTACCTTTGAAAAAGCCTGTTCCAAAAGGCGCCAACACGACACGCCTTCTCCTGAGGGGGCTGCTGTGCCTCTCACAGGGCCCACAGCTTGTGAATGCTCAGGAGGAGACAGGAAGGCAGCTGGGAAACTTAATAAATAATCAGTCACCTTTGGACACTTTTCTGGAATTAGGTGGTGCCTAGACAGGAATTTGGGCAGTCTGAATTTTCAGCTTAAATGGCCAACTCTTGTGGTGGACTTGGTTTTGTGTAGAAGCAGTTGTGGGAGTTCTCCCAAGGTGTATGTGGTGGGGGAGGCAGGGCTGACAGCTGCCACCAAATTATTTGAAAACACAACCAGTAAAGTGCAGAGAAAATGATTGGCAGTGCAACTTTTCTCCAACAGGCAGAGAGAAAACAAAAGCACCTGTAGGAGGGTATTCCTTCATGGTAGACTGTAATGGATTTAAGTTCTTTCTGGCAGAAGATAGTCACCTCCTTTATTATTAATTTTGCAACTAGTTTCAAATTACATGTAGCAGAAAGGCAGTCTCAAAACATGAAAATTGATTAGACCTAATATATACCTAAAGTCATAACAGTTTAATCAAAAGCGTGAGTTTATAATTGATGGTTTTACAAGAATGCTCGCAGTGATAAATTTATAGGTAGAGCAGAAAATGCAGAGGGCATTTTTAAATGGATATCCAAGATTATACACACACACAGGTTGGACCCATGCAACTCTTTTATGTCACTGTGGCAGCTTCTATCTGTAGATAAGCAAGCTGGAAAAATGTATTTATTCACAGGAGAGAGGTTACGCGTGAGCTCGCACATGTCAAACAGGGACCCTTCCGGAGAGCCCTGCTGCACGTGGAAGAACATTTCAGTTTCCAGTCTTTTTTAGCTGTTGCTCTGTCTGCTGATTCTGCAATTACAAGATTTTGTGTGGTCTATGATTAAGAAACCTTATTTAGGAAACCTTAACCTTGGCAACGGTTCTGGGACTACCAACTCAGTTCAGTCATAAAATATAATTTTAAAGATTTTACTTTCAACTAATGAAGATGGAAACAAAAACATGCAATGCATTTTTGTTTTAATAAATACATGTAAAAAATTGTTCTTTTAGTGATATTGATTAGTGATGATTGCTTGGATAAGATTAGATAGGTTTAATTGACTTCTCTTATAGCATATCTATTCTAGAGAGCTCCTGGTCTCTGAAGTTTGCATAAGATTTAACTCAAAGTCTTTCAAAGCTACCTGGAGAATAGAGAGATTCTTCAGTCAGTATCACCACATTTCCTTGTAAATGTACAGCTGTTTTAACAACAGGAATGGTGCTCTGTGTCCTGGCAAAGCGCTAGTGACTTGTACTTTTCACTTGTGAGATCCTGCGCTCCTGACAGGACAGGGCTGCCAGCATCCACCAGTGATGCTTGCCAAGAGTTGGCTCTGATAAGATACCGATAAATATGTCCCTGTTTTACAGATGGGTGAGCTGATAGACAATACATGAGTTGACTACGGACACACAGTTAGTCAGGGGCAGGAACGGGGAGCTTCAAATCTGCTCTGTGCTACCGTAACCGCCAGATCACGTTCCCACCTCCAGGGGTGAAGCGTTTTGCTTATCGCAGTCACTCTGATTCATATCGGTACTGCTGCGCGCTGCCAGGGTTTCACATTTCACACACGCCTGCTACAAAAACAGCTTTCTGCCTTTATTTATATTGGCAAAAATAAAAGTCTATTTCATTCCCATGACATCCCTTTCTAAACCTTGTTATCGTTAACATTTTGCTTATTTCTGCTTCCTTTCAGTTTGCATTCCCATGGGGTGTCTAAGCCTTGGCAATACAGAGGCAAAGATGCGACCGACATTTCTAAACAGATTAGAAAGATTTCATGAAGATAGCAGTTTAAATATGATCTAGAGGGGAGCCTTGGGTTTAACTTGGCCTGTGTAGTACATAAGTTTTCACTGCCCACATGAGATTTCCCAGACACCTTAGAGCATGAGAGCTGAGAAACGCCACCCTCTTCAACTCCATGCTGAGCATGACCTCAGAATGCCTGGGAAGTACTCGAGAGCTGCAATTCACAAGTCTCTCTTGGACGCAACAAACGCAACGTTTATTAGTAGTTATAATATCTCTTTCAGGATACAGCTGGGGAGAAAAGGAGTTGGGTGTGGTTTTATACAGGAAGGCCCCTTTTCCAGAACTGGAAGAAAGGCACGTGGCCTGCGTGCTGGCCGTGCTTAAGGAAAGATCCCAGCTCACCCGCAGCCGTTCGTGCCTGAGGCAGAGGTTCCCCTCCGTGGCTGAGATGAAGAGCACATCTCTTCCTGGGAAGCCCGGGTGGAAAGCGGTGGGTGGGCTGCCTGCCTCTCAGGAGCGGTGTCAGGAGCAGCTGTGCCGAGGGATGATGCTTCCCTGCACAGAGGAGGTGGGAGCAGAGCAGGTGATGGGTGGCCAGCCTGGTGGAGCTGGCAGAGGAGCAGCAGCAGGGACAGCAGGCAGGTTCGGTGGCTCATCACCAGCTCCAAAGGGGCTGGGATCCCAGCTGTGTGTTTCAGTTGTTCTCTCTTTGCTGCTCATTGCTAAGTGAGCAAGTTAGTGCGTGTTGCAGTCACATCCTCCTTTTGTCATACAAACACAACCAGATCAAATTATTCAAGTACACAGCTGCTGCATGCAAGAGGAGAATGAGACTCCAAACACAGGTCATACGATGGGAAAACAATTGCTGCAATAAGTGAGAGCTCCTTATTTTTGGGATTAATTTTTGTAGGTTATTTGCCAAATTTCTCTATGCAAGGCATGGGGTCTTTTTGATATGAATTCTGGAAACCTGATAAATGAAAGCCATATTAAAAAAAAAAAAAAAAAAGGGATGTCTTTTTACCTAAGAAGCAGCAAAACTTTAACTGATCTAAGTGTATGGATCAGAAGAACCTGCGGGAAAGAGACAATAAACTATGAAGGTCCCCTCGTGGCTGGAATTAAAATTACATTTCCAAGTCATGCCTGCACAAAGTAACCCCTACTTTTCAGCTACCTCACGTACTTGAACTGAAGAGAGGAAGACAGCACACCTCAGGCACAGCCAGATGCCACTGCCCCCTGGGAAAAATGGTTGCAAGTGTTTGAGATCATGAGGTGATAGCCATGACAGTGAGAAAAGACACAAAGGATAAGGCCAGAGGGGAGGAAGGAGTGCACAGCACCTCTGCTAGCAAAGTGGCTCACAGTGGTCTGCTGGTGTATAGAGCATTGGGTTACTCTATAAGGAAGGGTAGCGAAGTACTCCGAGAAGAAAAAGCTACACAGGAGGTGAAGACTACAACAGAGAGGGAAAAACCTGGGAGAAAAAATATTTTTCTCCCACATCTGCACCATCTCATGCTGCAGGCAGTTGCTGTTCTTCATTAGGAAAGAGGAAGAGAAAGGCCTTTTCTTCTCACTTTCCTCTCACTGCTTTTATCCCTTGCATTCTTACTGCTGGCCTGGGAGCCAACATATCCAGGGAATAAAATAAAATGGGGAAGGAGAAAGGCCTCCAGGTATAGTACTCATGATGGGAAGCGTGTGCTGAAAGGAGCGACCAGGCAGCAGCATCGCTGGCTGCAGGTCATTGGTTTGGCATGTGAATTGTGTGCTCCCTCCTCAAAGTCCCCGTAGATCTGCAGAAGAGCATCTGAGATACTCTCATGGTTTCTGCTTATGTTTTCCCTGTTCTTGCCCTAAATAAAGGATTTATCTTCCACAGCTGGCATTTTAGCAGAAAATCCACGCAAAAATTTTGTAACAAAATAAAAGGAATTCTTGCCGTCGTGTGTTTGAGATGATTACAGGTAACACTCCCTAACAAACACGTTCCTCTTAGTTCCCTGTGAGCTGATTGTGAGAACTTCAGAATGAAGGTTTGATTTAAAGATAATTACTCCAGTGAAGCTGCTTCTTAGCTTTACACTTCAAGTGAGCGTAGTTGTTATTTTTGACTAGCCATTTGCAGCCCATCAGAACACTGGGAAGTATTTGCCTGTATTTATGGTGATGCTTCCATCAAATTTCCTGGATTTACTCCTGGTTTATAGTAGTGTAAAGAAGAGGGGGATATGTTTTATTGTGAATACAGACAGACTGTTTCAAGAAGTTTAATTTCACCTGTTCATCCTGCAATCTGTGGGCATGCTTAAAGAACAAATCATGGTTCTTCCCTATCATTAAAAGACATCTCAGCAAAAGGATATTCCGCTTCCAAGACATTTAAAGGAATAAACTATTGTGGTGGTTTGGCCCTGGCTGGATGCTAGGTGCCCATTAAAGCCACTCTATCACTCCCCCTCCTCAACTATACAGGGAAGAGAAAATATAATGAAAGGTCATGGGTTGAGACAAGGCCAGGGAGAGATCACTCACCAATTACCATCATGAGCAAAATAGACTAAACTTGGAGAAATTAATTAAATTTATTATTAATCAATATTGGACTAGGACAATGAGAAGTAAAACAAAACTTTAAAATTACCTTTCTCCACCCCTTCCTTCTTCCTGGGCTTTATTTTTTTCTCAATTCTCTACCTTCTCCCCACCAGAGATGCAGAGAGACAGGAATGGGGGTTATGGTCTGTTCATCACATGGTTTCTGCCGCTGTTTCCTCCTCAGGAGGAAGACTCTTTCTTATGTTCTAGTGTGAGGTCTCACCCACAGGAGACAGTCCTCCACAAAATTCTTCAACATGAGTCCTTCCCACAGAGCACAGTTCTTCACAAACTGCTCCAGCGTGGGTCCCTTTCCATGGGGTGCTGTTCTTCAGGAACAGGCTGCTCCAGCATGGGTCCACCACAGGGTCACAGGTCCAACCAGCAAACCTGTTCCAGCATGGGTTCCTTTCTCCATGGGTCCACAAGTCCTGCCAGGAGCCTCCTTCAGCCTGGGCTTCCCACCAGGTCACAGCCTCCTTTGGGCATCCACCTGCTCCAGCAAGGGATCCTCCAGGGCTGCAGGAGGATCTCTGCATGCCCATTAACCTCCATGGACTGCAGGCATGCAGCTGCCTCACCGTGGTCTGCACCACGGGCTGCAGGGGAATCTCAGCTTCAGTTCCTGGAGCACCTCCTGCCCCTCCTTCTGCGCTGACCTTGGTGTCTGTGCAGTTGTTTCTCTCACATATTCTCACTTCTCTCTTCTGTGTCTGCAAGTACTTTTGCGAAATAACATTTTTTCCCTTCTTAAATGTGTGATCCCAGAAGCACTTCTACCATCCCTGCCCGGCCCAGCCTCAGCCAGGTCTGTCTTGGACCTGGCGTTGGCTCTATGAGAACAGGGAAAGCTTCTGGCAGCTTCACAAAGGAGCCACACCTGTAGCCCCCATGTATTGCAAACCCAACACAATTATAAAAACCTCAGTAGATTATGGAAAAAAAAACCTGTGAAAGTCTGAAATAACTAGATTTTAATGAAGATTAAAGCTAAATATAGTATTTTCCACAGAAACCATCACTACTAGTATTTATTACAACAATCTGGCATGAATTGAAATAGTCTTTTTAATGAAGGGTGTTACTACACAAATGTGGTGAAAAATTTATATGTCATCAGTCACAGGCTTTTATTTCCCTTTGCAAGAGGGAGATTTCTAGAAAACTCTTAAAACGTCTTACTGAGCAATTGACTACTTGGAGTTGGAAGCAGGGGAGCTTAGTACACTAAATATTTCTTTGTCCACACAGTTTGCTTTGCCAGTTCATTTGACAGTGCTGCACTAAGAATCAAATACATCCTGAAAAGTCATAGGTACACTCTAGTGAGATTAATGATGCCACATGAGTGTATTTGTAGGAAAAAAGGTAAGCAGGAGTAACAAGCAAACAGCTTTGTTTTAATATAAGGGTCTGGTTTGTGCTTGTGTGAAATTACTCAAAATGGTTTGTAGGGGGATTTTTAGGATACAAAGGTGCTCTTTGGCATGACCTAACTCCAAATTAGTGTCAATCTGTCTCTTACAAAGATCACTTTTTCCTGTATATTCCCAGCATCTTTTGGCACACATATTTGCCCAGCTTTGTGGGCTAGACCACAGCATGATGAAGAACTTGACAGAGATTTTTATTCACAAGACTTGACTGTTTGTCTCTAGAATCAACTCAAATGTAGAATAAAAATAGTAATACGAGAGAGACTAAAAAGTAAAATAATTTGAAAAAATACTCAGAAAACTTTTTCGCTGGTGTTTTTGACATTTCTGTTTCATAAAATCAAATATTTGCATGCTTTATATTTATTTGCCTGTGAGAAGTACCTTCCTCACTTGAAGTCATAGGAACAGATTTCTCACTAATATAATTATGTCCCAGTTGTCACTGTCTTGAAGATGGTTTTCACTCCAGGTATCTGGAAATTTTTTGGGCAGAGAGTGTTGCAAAGGAGCGCATTCCATAGTGACTTGCTCCAGTCAGTCATAAACGTGTCAGGGAAAAGAGTGACCTATGAAATTCACCAAAAACAGAAGAAATAAAGTATAGGCTGAGAGGCAGATCCCCAGCCTCGCAGGTAGCACAGGCGCCGGGCCGGGCCCGTTCAGCACCGCGGACAGCTCAGGGCCCCGGCCCCGGGGACACCGCCGCGGCCACTTCGGCACCGCCTCCGCCGAGCCGGAGCCCCGGCCTTCCGCGTGGGCTGCGGAGAGCTCGCCTCGGTAGCGCCAGACACTGGAGGGCCATTGGTACCACAGCAGAGTTTAAAACCAACCCAAAACTTAATGTTTGTACTCAACAAAATGTTCTGTCTTCAAAACAGGAAACCTTTGTTTTGTCATCATCTCGAAACCCCTAACGCCACCACCACCAGTAATGCCTCTACAAAGTGTCTGATAACGTTCTTAAACAGTGTCCTGGTTTTGTCTGGGATAGAGTTAGTTTTCTTCCTAGTAACTAGTACAGCGCTGAGTTTTGGGTTTGGTATGAGAGTAACGTTGGCTACACACTGATGTTTTGGTTGCTGCTGAGTAGTGCTTACCCTAAGCCAAGGGCTTCTCAGTTTCCCAGGGTCTCCCAGTGAGGAGGTGCACAAGCAGCTGGGCAGGGGGGAAACACCGCCAGGACAGCTGACCCAAACTGGCCAAAGGGGTGCTCCATACCATAGAACACCATACCCAGTGCATAAACTGGGGGGAGTTGGCCAGGAGGTGTCTTTGTTGCTTCCACCCTTGCTAAGAGCACACAGAGTTCTCTTCAGTAGCTAAACTGGGATTGTAGATCATTAGATTGGGTTTCCATCTGTTTCTCTTTCCAAGAGAGCAGATTGCTAGAAAAAAGACACTGAAAACAAGATGAATAAACCAACCATTCCTCCTTGTAAGGAACTACATTACTCTGAGTCAGGGGTAGCCAATCTTTCAGCAAATTCTTCTGATTCCTCTGACAGAATAAGTGGCACAGCAACCAAGCATTCCTCCAGCCTCTTTAAGGTGTTTTCCACTGTTTTGTCTTTTCCATGGGATTAGTTGCACAATTTGTCAACAGTGATAAACAAAGTAGCCCTGCAAAAGTACCAGGGAAAAATACTCCATGCTTTTACTGGTGTAAATAGCTATTAACATGGCATTTAACATCAAGGAAAAAAATACAGCAAAGTGAAGAAGAATTGTCAGAGGTATTTTATTCATGCATTCAATGCATTGTTGCCTCAGTTAGGTACAGTTTTGCAAGGCTGCCTGATGACGAGACAGGAAGCAAAGAAAAACAGACATCCTCTTTGAAAATGCAAGGAGAAGACCTCTGTTTCCCTAATGGGGTTGTTATCAACCTGAAGAAACATTTTTTGGGTTTTGCTTTACAAAGCTGATAAGTGTGACTATCAGTTAGTTATATTTACTAACTGGAACCTAATATTTTTGTAGGGTTTTTTCTCTGTGTATCAGTTGGGGTAATAATGAACCCTATTTCTCTTATAATGTTATCAAGGTTCTTGCCAAAGAGCTTGAGAAATTGCCTCTGAGAGCATAAGCACCTTCAGAAACGAAAAGACTGGGCTGAGATGATACAGGGACAGTGATTGCAGTTTGTTTGCTGGATCTCATTTTCATTCTAGGAATTGCATTTCCCTCATAGGCAGTTTTTTGTAACTGTCATGAATACATTTTCACTTTGATACACATGCATAGGGATTCCTGGAAAACAATGTTATTTCAGCTTTCATCTTGTTCATCAGAACTTTGGCTGAAATTAATAATGGAGGCACTGAGTGGCACATTACACAGAAAATGCCTGGTGACAGGTGAAATATTCATATATAACTATATACCTGTTTTTCAGGTTGTCAAATGAAGATAAAACTCATAAAGAGATATTCAGAGAGACTGAATGGATAAACGTCTCCCTGAAACAATGACAGAAATTAATCACAGCACACAAAAGAAAATGCTTTTCTAAATATAGTAAAGTGAATACTAACTGTCTTCATAATTAATTTTTATATAAAATTGAACCATAAAGTTCAGTTATGAGCTTAATTATAAATCAAATCCATAATGACATGTTTTTCTGCCCAGTTGCAGGCCAGAAAAAGATTTTAAAAGGTAGGCTTTCACCATGGAAGAAGCTAAGTGCAGTACAGAAACAAGAAGTCCTTGCTGGAACAGCACAGTGTAACTTGCAGTGTCAGCAGCTGGTCAGTCCTCACAACCTAGCAAGTCAGGGAGGAAAGCTTGTGGTGAACCTGTAAAAAAACTACTGGGACAGGAAAGCCACTAGTGGCCAAGTTGAAACTGAATTCTTGTTCCAGGGAAAGGGGAAGATAATCAGAGGAAGAAGGGGAGAGAAGCAGAGGGACAGAAAGAACAAACATGAGAGTTTTGAGATACATGACTTCAGGGAAAAAAAAAAAGAATTGAAATACAGCAGCCATCAAGAACCTCTTCTCTCCGGGCGAGCCTCCCTTGCCGAGCCCCTTTCGCCACCAGATGGCCCCATACGGACGCGGTTGATAATTGGTTACTTGCTCCGAAGACCTCGGGAGTTTCAACATCTGATTTCCAAGAATCCTAGCTGCCAACAGGGAAACGAAACAAAGCAAAACAGAACCAAACCCAAACGTCTAAAAGTCTGGCCTGATGAGGCTGGAGAGTTTGAACAGTCCAGGTCCAAGAGCTTGGATTAGAATCCACGTCTCAAATCCTGGGATGTTTTTCATGGAGTATCATGGTTCAGTCTTTAAATCACTCTAAGTCACGTATTCCTATGAGGGTTGGCCTTGAAATAACATTGAATTGACAATACAAATGGGAACTTAATAATATGTGACGTACCTGAGTTCATACTTTCAATCTACGTGGCATTTGTAAAGTCACCGGGGTACACCCAGCTTTGGCTGCTGCGGAAGGGCTGGAGACCACCTGGAACTGTAGCGAATTCAAAGAAGAGCAGCACAGATGAAAAGAAATGAAACATTACCAGTGTGAAAAGCCTGAAAAATTGGCTTGCTTAGCTGCTTGACAAAGAACTTTGTTGGCCAGTTGCAGGCAGCAGCTGGCATCATGGGCAGGGTCCTGAGTTAAAGTTCCTAGCCAGAAGCTATCTTCAGGATAATTATCTGCTTATGTTAATTTGATTGCTTTTTCCCTGTGTTTGTTTCTTACCTGTGCTGTCTTTCTGAAACAGGATGGACGCAAAATTAATGGTTTAATATTCAGGTGTCAGGTGGATTCTCTCCAAAATTCATCGCTCTACTTTTCCATGCTTATTACAAGCTAAAAATCTTAAGGGTCTCTTTTACCACACAGGCACCCCTGAGGACAAATCTTAACAGATCTCTGAGGGTAAACAAAACTTAACCCTGCAGAGAATGATGGCCCCTCATGAGAGAGGGTTTCCTGTTGCTTTTGGTGTTTAATTAACAGAGGCCTCTGAGACCTGATGTAAATGATCCCAAAAAGAGCTTTCTTCCTTACCCACTAAACCTATCTGAATGGAAGATGAGTTTCTTTTTAACGGGGAGGGAATGCCTTCAAAACATATTTACATTTATGTTTATGTTTATCTCAGCTTGTAGCAGGTAGTATCTCACTGGTGGAGCAGGTGCTTGAAGAACTTTCTCACACAAAAAGCCTTCTTACAATAGTTGCAGTACATCCAGCAACATTCACCAGGCAACAACCTGTGCCTGAATAAGTCAGCATCTGAAGCACCTGTTTGGAGGCCCCAGCTGTGGGAAATCAGCAGGAGTCCATACATGGAGTTCAGGTGGATACTGAAGAAGGGATCTGGGAAAAAATGGAGGACAATGCAATGAAGTGAGGTAGGAGTCAGGATATTAGTCATAGATTTGTAGGTAAAAGGCTCTCCCCCTAGTTCTGCTATGCCACAGAAACATAAACTGGAGTATGCCTACCTGGCTTTGGGTGCTCATGCTAAGTTCTGCTCTGGGCTCCACTTGTGGCTGGACTGTTGCAGCTTTGGTGGGACTCCACAAATGCTGCATAATCTTGTTAACAATGGCTTTACAGGATGGGATGATGGGGCTTTTTTGAGAAAGCCCTTTCATCTTGCTGAGCTTTGGTACATCTCCAAAAGAAGCCATAATCACGGCCCTGAAGAGATAAAGGAAGTGATCTTGTAGTGGTGAGCAAAGGTGAGATGTACATGGGTGGTGCTGAAACAGTGCAGAGCCATTTCCTTTTCACAGAGCTGATCCTGTGATGCATCACTCATTTTTGCTCTGCTGATTTATGTGGAATTTCAGTCTCAGTATACTGACTGACATTTGTGATCACTTGAGCTTTTTCTATAAAAATAGTTCTTACTAGAAGCAGCACTGTAACTGCCTCCCGTGTACATTTGATACCCGTCCAGAACTTGCAAGAGGAAGTTCCTGAAATTTCAGACATTTCTATCAGGTAAATTCTCTGCCTGTTTTGATTTTATTTGGTTTACATTGATTAATGTATGTCACCCAATTCAACAACTTTTTGTTTCATACTAAAGCACATCCTAATTTATAATTCTGGAAGGAAGGGAGGTAAGAACTGCTGTGACAGAGAGAAATCATGTCAGGCCTACGGCATGATCGCAGAGGGCTGGTGCCTTTTTCTTCTCCTGTTTCCTGTCCTTTTTCTACTTCCTTGACAAACAAGCTGAAAAAAAATGATGGTCATCGAGCTAAAAGCTTTTGACTTACTAACACTCTGAACGCAGAAATGGAATCACCTTCTTGCTGTGAGCAGTGAGCACTGCAGTTTGTCTGATGGGCAATGACTTGCATGGGGGGTGTTTCCTCTTCTTCCCGTTAGCCAGAGACGCTTCTGTGGAACAGCGAACACTTGAAGTTTCACTGCTCACACCTTTTATTCTGTTCACAGCTGTCCTGCTCTTTGAAGTTCTCTGAGCAAGAAACCACTGATCACAGTCTGCCTGTTAAGACTCACATTCAAAACTGTGTGGAAAAATTAGGACTGCTTGCAGGCAGAATCATTGTTTTTAAAGCGGAGGAAACATCTTCAAGGAACAGCTGGTGACATGGTATCCAAAGCTGACATACACTGATCATCTGTTGGATCTGTTATACTTCCATGAAGAAAGTACGATGTCAGGTTTGTGGATACCTATCCTGAAAGTGCGTGAGAGAATTTCCATGAGAATGGGAAGTCTCTTATTTTCTCACTGCTGATAGATAGATTTGTGGGAAAGACGCAAGCTTGACTTTGCAAGATTTTTTCTTTCTCTTCCTTTTTCCACTTATTTGCATTTTTTCTCCAAACTGGAGCACACTTTAGTATTTGCTAATTCTTTCAATTCCTTAAAATTTCTGTGAGGCAGACTTGTATTAATGTAGCAAAGCAGAGGCAAGGAGCTTTGTATGGATTATTGTCTGATAGCATGTGGCCTTTGTTTTGATTTGATAGAACAACTTTGAGGTGGGTTTGTTTTTTAAACAGATGTTATTGAGAAGGATGAACAAATAGATTAATGTGTTAACTCGCTACAGTTTATTAAGGTAATCAGAAATGAACATAGCAATGATCATATCACAGGCATATAACAATAAATCAGAAGATGGATTATGGCACTCCCTCCCCCTTCAGTTCCTCCCTGGGGCCTAAGCCTCACCACACTGTCTCCACCCTTGCTCCCAGCTGCAAGAATCCATTTTCCTCCCAGAAACACATCACCAGGAGTTAGCATCCAAAGGAAAGACGTACCACTGGGGACTATTCTCTGGGCAAAAGCCAGGAGGGAGCCCAGCCCAGCTTAGAGCCTTGCTCTGGACAGTGCACTTGTAGGGAAGACAGTACAGGAAACCTCTCTTCCATTCCATGAAGAGTTGTGTTAAAGTTTTCATCATAAAGTTTACAGGTGTCTTGCTGTTCTTATGGGCTGTCTAAGACAATGTCCAGAGCCTTCATCAACTTTTATTATACCACAATATGAATAATGAATTTATTTTTTTTTTCTATTTCCCAGCAGATTGTTCTCTTTTCCAACCCATTATTCTCATTTTATTACTGTTGGTAATCCACAATTTATACCATTCTTGTATGATGCCGTGTCCTAAAGCTGTTGTTTTATTGGGCACACATGCACACACGTCCTCTGCAGCTTTTTTTTGTTCAGACCCACCCCAGCTAAACAGCATTACAGCAGCCAGTGATCTGAGGCTACGTGCTACCTAGAGTTCCCTATAGGCAAATGTCAGAACTCAGAGTCTGCTGTGAACAGCTACAGAGATTTTTCTGCTTTAATAGATACCCTTCTGCTACTGACTAGTGCTTGTGATGAATGAATTAACCATCAGTTTTCTGTCACCACTGCAGGAATAAGATGTGAACCTCTGTGAAAGAGGAAATAAGAATAGAAAGCTGCTCATATTTAACGGCAAGAAACTGGAGGGGGGCGTTAACACTGAGTGATGATAGCAAAGACACCTATCAAACTCTGTCAGTATCATTTCTTCAGAGCTTTCCTGGGCTGGCTGAGGGTGCCAGAGTACTCATGTATTTTTAGATATACTTACAGCTTCAGATATAGCTCTGGAGGGATCTATCATGTAGAAGTGAGTTAGGAAGCAAATCTTATTCCCCTCTACTTCTGCATGATCTATCAAAGAAAGTAAGAGAAGCACGTAGCTCTGGTTCAGGAAAAAGAGAGAGACTGCGTCCTTCTGCACAGCCTTGACTTTGATGGGAGTCATTTCCAGCTTCCTCTGCCTAAGGAAAACTAACAAGTCAAAAAAAAGAAAAACCTCCATGAACTACAGGGTTGCCAGGGCAGCATGAGCAATCCGGTATCGGGGAATAGTAGGATTATGGGGTCACCAAATATGGTGGTGGTGAGGGTAAGACCCAGAAACATGAATCATTCTGCATTAAATCATAAGCTATTTTTTGTTTTTAATTGTTTTGCTGTTCTTACTTGGTCTTCTCACTTTGGATCCCTCCTTGTGCCAAAGCTGCCCCATTTATGAAATAGTCAGCCAGGCAAGACCTGCCAGATGTACCAAATGCTAGTCCTGGCTTGTGCACAACCTGCTGTCAAGGGGGATAGAGAGCACCTCTTTCTGGGCCTTCTCCTGTCACCATGGCCTGACCACTGTGTCCAACTGATGTCATATATCACTGCGCCTTCCCCCTGGAGAAGATAATCCCTGCATTCCACTCCCTGCACTGGGAGGGCTCCTCAAAACCCTCATAACTTAACTCCCATTTTGTCCATTTTTCACAGTCTCCTTTTCCCTCTCCCTTGGCCACGCTGCTAGCAACAAAGGCTGTACAGATCGGTGGCTACCGTGTGATTAACTTCGTTTGTATCTGTCCTTTTCTGTGTGATAAGAAGCTGAGAGCCAACTTTGGGTCCAAGATTAGCCTGCCAGCCTTTATACATTTGCAGATTTAGCTGAGAGGAACTAAGTGCATTTGAGAGATTTTCAAGTTAGCTGCTGAGAGACAAACCGCCCCTTGAGGTGGTGCTAATAGTCACAATTTGTTGCTAAAACTTGTTACAACTAATATGGTAACAAATTAATATCTGAATGTGACTAGACAACAGATTTTTTTTAAAAAGGGACAAATCTCATGCTTAATATAATAGCAGTTATAGACCCTTCAGTGATCTAAGGCCAAATTCACCAAGGAATATAAGGAGTGGCTAATGGTTTGCGTTACTTCTCCCACGTTTCATTTTTCTCCTCGCCATAATTCCACAATTTATTTGCACTCATTCTCCTGTGAGGTGAGAAAGCCATAGGCAGAACAAATGTATTATCTAAGGTTACCCAGCTCCTCCCAAGTGCCATGCTCGGGTAAGTCCCAGGGGCTCGTGGATTCCAACAGCACAAATGGGAAAGCCAAACATTGTCCCCACTGCACTGACCGGCCTGTCCATCGACTGGGTGTTAAGTGCTTTTGGAGAATAAGTAAGAGTCACCTTTCCAGTGAGATTTTAGATCATGCACCACCCCAGCTGTACAGTTTAGAAGGTACTTCTAACTATTCTCTAAAATAAACCCAATGCATTTTTCCGACCTTCTGCTAAAATCAGACCATAATGCTTACAAAAGTGGTGAAAAGAGTTTGTAGAGTCACCATGAATACCAGATCTGCTCATCAGAAGATTTTAAAGAGCCATAATGGAAACTGTGTCTGGATTGCTGACAACTGTGCTGCTTGAGGGATGAGGCTGATGGGCTGCGATGAGAGCACTGCTGGACGGGAAGATATTCCGGCATTAGGCTCTGTGTAATGCAGCTTCAAGCACCTGAAGTTATTTTCTCCTTTCCTACAGTATTCACGATCAAGGCTCTTGCAGACAGAGTGGTTTAACTCTCAAGTAGATTATTTATTGCTTCTTATGTCTTTTTCTAATTAAAAAAACCCCAAAAACTTTAAAATGGTGTTCTAAAATATTCATTGTGAAAAACAACATTCTTCATCTTTCCCATGTCTCTTACCAATGGACCAAAGTCTATCATTTACGAACAGTTTTCATGAAACAAACGTGTGCTGTTAAAGATCAACAGGAAGAAAATCATTTTAATAGGTAAAGTTCTGCATGGTACAAGAGATCATGGCAGGGATTTTTTATAGGAGTGCTTAGGATGATAAACCGTATCTACAAACTCCAGGATAATCTCAGCAGCAATCACCAACCCACCTATCGAGCACCTGTGAGGACAAGTTCTGCCTGTTTTGTACAAAGGAAACTTCTTTGTTCAACCTACATTAGTCATTCGGGGAAAAATAATCCTCATATTTCATAGTGTAGTTGAACAAAAAAAAGTCCATTTGATACAATTTTTTTATCTTCTCAATTTGTTCTGAGGTCAATTGTCTGAGGTACTCCAAGGTGATATCACCATTAGTTCGTTTCTCTGACCCATATCTCTTCAAGCTGGGGTATTGCAGGTTCTCTGGTGCACCAATGACCTTCAGAACGTGCTCAGAGTCCAACCCAAGAGTTTCATACTTACCCATAATATCATAGTGAATGTTGCAAGGATCGCAGAGCATAAACATTGGTTTCCAGTGAATGTCAAGGGTATGTGGTGGTTTTGCTGTAATGAAGTTGACGAACTCCTGGAAACTCACTTTTTCAGAAGAATTTTTATTTTTCCTGAACATCGCCCTAATCTCATTAGCAATAGTGATACTGTACAATGGCTCAGAGTGCAGGAGTTTGTCTCTGTAAGCTGAAACCAGCCGTTCCAAGGGATGTCTGGTGAACATCACTTTGGTGTAATTGCTTAGAAATTCCTTTTGCAAGGCAGGACTGTAAGTCACCAGCCTTTTGATCAGTGAGGTGTGGTGGATGTGGTCATGCTCAATTTCAGAAGCTTCTGCATTCAAGTCTGATTGAAGAAGAAAAATGGTTCTCTTCCAGTTGGAGCAGCCTACCTTGGGCACCTCACAGTAGATAAATTTATGCTTGTGCTCCACAAAGAGCTGGTTTGCAACATGAGAATCCAATTTGCTTCTTGGTTTATTAAGGTTATTCTTCAGGCAGACAGAAGCCAGTGTGTTTTTCCGACTGTTTTGAATTGCCAGCCAATTTTCAGTAGGATCGGGAAAAGCATCTGTAACCAAGGAAGAAATTTAAACCATTTCAGTGAAATAGTCTTAATATAAATCTCTTTATCTGTGACAATCATAGCACTCAATCAATCACCCTGCATACAAAATCTAATGAAGATGCTAAAATCAATTTTTTTTACTGTAACCAGGCTAGACTATGGCAAACATGCAATAAAGTACGCTCTCTAGTGAAGCATTTATTAAAATGAAAACTTTCAATATATTAGCAGTATTAGTCTAAGCAAGTTTGATGTTCCAACATCATGGTTTTTTAGTGCTCTCCTCTCATATATTGCTAAAATAGCTACCACAGTGACAGGGCCTTGGATATTTTCACAGTGCTATTTATGTCTTGGGCTCCATAGTCACTTTCTAACATATTTGGAAAAGGTGTCTCTCTTTCTATAAAACATTAAATCTTGTTGGTAATTTCTTTACTCACCTGTTAGGTTTTTTTGTCTCTTACAGAAAAACCCATAAAGAAATATCCCAAATAAGAAATTTGGGAGAAGGAAAACCAACACCTTCTGGTTCATGTTATTCTCACAGGAAGGAAAATGACGTGATCTCTAAAGTGGAAACTTGTCTTTCTGTCAACAAGGAAAGATAATTCAGGTTAGATTTTGTATGACTGATATAACAAAGATAACATGTAAATCTCTTACAGAATTTAGGACAGTAGAAAGACCTCTCAAGCCCTATAAAAATAGGCTTTGCTAATAAGTAAAAATTCTCTCATGGAAAGGACTCACCACAATTATATTGTTAAACCAAATAGACAAATAATATGACTATTTAGAAGTACTCCAAAATTCCCCCTTTTCTCAAAACAATGAACTGCTTATGAGCAAATATTTCTCCCTTCTCTTTTAAAACTGTTGGGGAAAAATAACTTCATTTAGGATTACAAAGTTGTATTTTTTTATAACCTGTAGGATCTGGGAACACAAAGTTCTCTATAACCTGTAACAGGTGTATCCGCAAACACCATGACACATTCAGGATGAGTTCCTTTCCATTTATTGCCCTGAAGCTTTCCACTTTGTACAAATAAATCACTGCAGGAGAAACTCTTCCCTGTTCCTGCAGAGAATCCTAACCACTAACTTGAATTCTCCCATTCTCCCTCTCAAAGACACTGCTAGGTATATATGTTTGCTGCCATTGCTGCAGCAGAAGAGCCCCAAAATGGTTCAGTATGAGAGGAAATGTATAGAAGTGGTAGAGAAAACAACAGGAAAGGAGTTGTTCCATGTTCCCAGATAAAAGGAGAGAAGGCAAATGCAGTCCAACACAACATATTTTCTCTCCTGTGCTCACTCATTCTATCTCCTTGCACCTCATGGAGACAGACCTATCTAAATCCTCTGTGCAATCTTACTCGGTTTCCCCCAGTAGAGAGCTTTTCATCAGCCTGCTTTTATTGGAAGTTGCAAAATGAAGTGCAAAACAATAACTCCTGGCAAACATGACATTCTCTTTTTGTTCCATAAAGTCTGCACAACCAAAAAAGTCAAACAGCACTGTCTTCCTTTTCCACTTCTCATATTTTCACCCTGAACCTGTTGGCAATAAACACATCATTGCCTGGATTTCTTGAGGATGTAAATTCTTTCTTTTTTTCAATTTTTAGTATTTTGTTTTGTTTTTACAAGATACAATAGGATCACTTTGGAAGTTGTTTTTGTGTCATCCCTTGTGTGGATGTACATAAACCCCAGCTGCCATAATGGAAACTGGTTTCTGGTGTGTTCTGAGACAGCAGAAGAGGCAGCACCACTTACATTGCTGAAACCGTACTTGAACACAAGGCTTCTTCCTTTCAGGGCTGACATGTGATTTTTGATATTGCACACTTTTACCAGAATATCTGCAGATTCGTACAGTTAACAGCATTACTGATAACTAAATCTCTCTTAGTGCAGGTATGACCTGGAGAATGGAGAGGGATACTGTTCACTATCTCTGTATTAAAAATTTACTTGTAATTACAATAAAATGTTACAATACTCATTCAAATTAATGCAGTATTCTTAGACACAGTGGCATTTAGCCTTTACTTCTTCATTTTCTTGGCTGCCTAAGATCGTTGTAAAGGCTACAAGAAAAGTTATGGGAAGATTTGCCTTTAACCTTTTCTTCGCCGTTCATCAAATCTCATTTCACTGTGTGATCCTTGAGTCCTAATGCACCAGACACTGTTTTCAAGGCCAGCTAAAGTAAGTCAGGTTGTTCACTGATCTCATGACAGCCAAGACTGAGTGTTCCCTTTTTATTCTTTTTCAGAAGCAGTTTGAAGACACAATTTCACACTGTGTAGTGATTAAAATCAATATGACTAAATAATTCTGTACCAGGACTCCTTGTTAGAGTATGCTTAGGAGAAGGATGCTGGGCTTCATTCACTTTACCTGCTGTCACTTCAGAGAAGTAATGTTATCATACCTCTCTCAGGAATCAGAAAATGAACTAGGTGAGTTTCACCCTATTTAGATACTCGTATCATGCATATTTACTAATTACACTACTGCTAGAGAACATAAGGTCTGCTACAAGACATATTTCATGTGGAAACATGTCAATGAGTCACCACAGGGAAATAGAAGAGACTTGCTTCCTTGGGGGAAAGAAGCTGTTTAGGGGCTAGTTAAACACAGGGGACAACTCTTCTTCTAGGACTTACGCATATTTGTGGAAGCAAAAGAATCTTTAATTAAATTCAGGAGAACAATCAGACCGTAAGAAGAGATAGAACAAGCTCCGAGATGACAGGTGAAATCTTTCTGGACTCCTTAGAAAACTTCACAGAGCAGACTGGCAGTAAGAGGTAACACTGCCCTCAACAAGTGACAAGGTCAACGTGACATGAAGCTACCTTAAGGTGAAGTCCGAAGGCTTCTTCGGAAGACGTTTTCAGATGAGAGACCCCAGTACGGAGTTCTGTGTAATGCAAAGTTTCCAGTGATCAAAATCCCCTAAGAGAAACCTGAGGAAGAGGAGGAAAGAAGATTCTGAGAGCCATTTTGTCAAAGAGGGACAAGTCACTTGGAAATCAAAAAGGAGGGGAAAAATCCAAAATGAAAAGCACTTTGTCAGTAGGTGTCAGAGGTGTCAGTGTCATTAAATCAGATGAACTTTTCCTGATATTTATTATGGCTTTTCCACATACTTGTAATTGTGCTTGCCATTTAAGATGTAAGGAGTTAATACTTCTCTTTGCATTTTCCCTTATCCTACCTTGAATTAAGTGTGATTTTTAGGTAACTACAAGGCATTCCTCAGTCAAGGAGTGGTGAGTCTATTAACATAACAAGTCTATACTAAATAGACTAGTTCTGCTGTAACCAAAGAGCAGCAGTATGGGCTCTCCCAGGCAAGATGGAAAGACAGCGTCATAAGACTCATAAAAAAAAAAATAGCAGAAACCTCTTCTATTGAAAAGTAAGAAAACAGGAAGACAGGGATCTAAATGTCTCTTTGGATCTTACATAGTCCCAGAAAAGAAGATCCTAAAAATTAAATATAAGGCATTCATCTGCTTTGTTCTTGTCATACATAGAGCAGGGGGGTGGGGGGGGTAGAGAGAAGGTAGTTTTTTGGGGTTTTTTTTTAATTTTTAATGAAGCATAAAATCTTCCAGATAACAGCCTTACACTGCACTGTTGGTTTTCCCTTGTTCTTCAGATCACATCATTATAAATGAACTATACATAGCTATGGCTTGGTATTTTCAATATCTGCATGTCTCACTGGATTCTGCAAATTACATCAAAAATCATTGTCTGACTCTTTTTTGGTCATTACTAAAGAGTAAACCAGGCAGGAAGAATTATCCTCATAGAATCCTTTCTTGCAGGACTCTTTCAGAAGGATTGCTATCAGGTGATAAAATTTTTTGAGGCCTCTCAGTTAATTAGTGTTTGATTTCTTCAGTGTGTGTCCAGCTGATTTGATATCTTTCTAGCTTCTTAGCCAAAACATGCTGTCATGTCAAGTCAAATGCTTTATACAATTCTAAATCCACTATATCAATGCTATTGCCTTAATCAACCAAAACCAAACAAAAATAGTAAGTCAGTCTGGTGACATCCATTTTCTATAACAATCCAAAGTTTCTACGTGAGAACAACCAGAGCAATTGTTCAAGCCAAGAGTGGTAACAAATGGGGCATGGATTACTGGAGAAAGCAATGCCAATCATCTCACGTGCATGCAAAATGGCAAAAAGGCCTGAAGCCCTCATAAAATTAAAAATATTTACTAAATTCAAGCCTTCTTTGCAGTGCTGATAATTCTACCATGTCCCTCTACAATTCCATTTTAAAGATTCTTTTCTTCCTGATATACACACTGCATGTTACAAAACCAAAAACATTGTTCATACCTTTGTTGTCAAGTTTGCTGACCATAAAATGTTCTTCCCATTCTTCTGTTTACTTCAAGAAATTTCTGACATTTCTGAAATTTCTAAAATTTCTAAATTATTTTCAACATCTTCCTTTTCTACATGGTACACTGGGTATGGAGGTGGCTGACAACCTACTTGCACATCCCCTGCATGGTAGGCGAGACTGTTTGACCCAGAAGAGCTCTACTCTGTATTGATACTCTATCTCTGTATTGTACTTTTCCAGGGGTGTCACAAAATTGTCATATGCTGGAGTTAATTGGATTTTTTTTCTGTTAAATTGCTTTTTCTTGGTTCATTTGTCTCATGCTTGCTTTACATTTTGTGATACTAGACCTTCTGCAACCTTCCCCTACGTCTGTTAGTGCTCTGGACTTTAACCGAGCATGTGCAGCTACACCACAACCACTCACACTTATCCAGCCATCAGCTTTGGGTTTATAATGAGTTCTTTTTCCCCTGACCGAAACAAAGTCTGATAGAAAATCTCTAGTACTCTTTCAATTAGGAAATACTCAGACAGTCAAAGATATTTTAATGACAGTCACACGAGTACATGACCTAACACATCACACTCAGACTGAAGTTCTTCCTCCCGCCATGCCGATTTATTTCTAGAACAGGCACCAAAGGAATAGGTTGCATTGCCTTGCACAGGTATCACTGTGTACATTGTTCTGTCTTTGAACTGCTGAAACAAGGATTCATAACATAGCATTCCCTAATCCTTCTCCTGGAACTTCTGAACCGTTGCAATTGAAAAATCTTCAGTATTTAAAGAAATATTTTTCAAAAAGACTTAAAAAATAATATTTTGATACCTTCATAAACAATAAGAAGTATTATAGCTGGTAATATTGAATAATGTTAAGTCTTTTTGTGTGGCACCTCTTACCCAAGTACAGAAACGCATGTACACACACGTGTGTACATATATATACACACACATGAATAGTTCCAAAACACATTAATATCAGTTACATTGGCATATTATTTGCTCCAAGTAAACTAACTAAGTAGGCTGATAATCATTTAAAGTCTTCTGGTAATAAACTTACAAAGGTGTGTCTCAAGCTAATTTTTCACAGACAGACCTTGGTCAGAGCTGAGCATGTGGGGTGATCCTCTGCACTCACTTGATAAGTGGAACTTTCCAGATTAAAAGAATGAAATTACAACAATACGTATTTGTGTTCCTGATATATTTGAAGCCAGAAGTTAAAAAAAGTACCTGTAGGGCAGCTCAGTGGAAGGTAGGGAAAATCTCTGAAAACAGATAACATTCTCAGTTGCTGAACCCCATTCTGTACTTAAACCCTGTTAATCCCTTCAAAAAGACAACTGCAAACACATACGTACTGATATGTGCATGGGTACATAGAAGGTGAGGAGGGGATGACGTGTAGAAAGCCCCCAAGAACAGCCTGGACAGGAAAACCAAGCTGTGGATGCAGGTCTGCATGTGCTGTTCTGCCAGAGTGAATTGCAAGAGCAAGGGCCTTGTTCGACCAAACCTGCAGCACCGTTGCTTCTGTACAGCTTGTGATGGGTGGATAGGAGGGAGAAAGACCCCAGAAAGTAGAGCCTGAGCAGCCAGGCTGGCCTGTCCACCAAACGGAAAATCAGTAATGGATTAGGAAACTCAGGCAAGTTACAGACAGCCAAGGGCTAGAAAAAGTATCTGATCTGGGTCATTTTGCCAACGAGAGACAGCATTTAACATCATCTCATTTGCAGCACGGGTTGAACGGTGTTAGGTGAGAATGAGTAGAAGCTCAGTGGGGACACAACATATGGGCCAGGCTGGGAGCTACTGAGGAAAAGGCTGACAAGGGTGTCCTACAGAACTGCACACTTCACAGCACTGACGTGGATACAATTTCCATTGCAGGCACAATCTAAAACTCTTGTTCTGTCCAGTGGTCATCTCAGCCCTCCATTACAGCATCAGACTTCTTTCTGGTCTCAGCAACTGCAGTGATATCTTCCTCATCGCCATCATCAATCTGCTGATTATTCTCATTACACCACTTCTTACGCCTGCCTTTTAGCTTTTCCTTCTCTACTTAATTTTATGTCACTTCCTTGTCTTACCTTCCAAAGTTTTTCTTTTTCTGTCATTTCTCATGCAATATTAAAAGTTCAGCTTTACTTTCTGATCATATTGGTAGCCCCTGTTACCATTAGCCTGTGATAACAAAAAACCAGTTCCTGCTTTCTCCTCTGCTGCCCCTGCTTTTGAATGAAGTTTATGAAGCACCTACAGAGCCATTACATTTTTCACCTAAAATCACTCCTAAAAGTCTTCCCTTTCAGGGATGCCAACACCAGTTATGATGCCAGTGTGCTAAAACTGTTACCAACCAGCCCACAAAGGAGCAAGTGAAAGGAAGAGCCAATTTGGGCATGAAAAGGACCAAAGTGAAGAGGAAAAAAAAGAGTACATGGGAAAAGGCAGCAGCGAGTCTGACAGAAAGGCTCCCAGAGAGAGGCAGGAAACAGAAACCCAAGGAAAAGTGGCTGAGCTGGGGGCCAAGGGAAATAGAAAGATTCTGTAGCCTGCTCTAACAACGTTGTGGAAACGTTGAGAACTGGACTGAAAAAGACACAAAGTATAATTCAGTGAAGACGAAGAAGAACAAATACAAAGAAATTCATAGAAAGAAATATGCTAATTATCCAATAAACTACCACAGACGTTAAAAGAGGAATGAGACTACATGCACTGCCGTTACTCATGCACTGGAACCCAGCCCTCACTACGTGATCAAACTTGTCTCTCTTTTCTTTCCTGGAACCGCAGCCAGAAAGGCCACGGACTTTTGTTTTTCTAAGTAGAGATAGATTCAGTGAGGAGACCCAGCTCATGGGTGGGCCCAGCTCGGCTGGGACCTGGGAGGCTGGAGACCATTTCTGCTGCAGCATCACTGGGGCAGGCACTGGCACCCTCAGGAGGCTGCTGTGGGGTCCCGGGCTGTGGGCAGCGAGGAGCAGCCGCAGGGGACTGGACTGTGCCCTGTTACTGCTTTGGGTGCCTGATGTCTGGTAGTGGGCTGTGGGGCCTTTTTATCTAAACACTTAATTCAAAATTCTATGCACTTATCAACTGCCATTTAAATCACTGCAAAACCAATCACAGGAGAGCAAACTTCACCACTTTCTTTCAGGGAATCTAGATAAGCCTAAAAAACTTGGAAAGAAGGAAAAAGGGGGAAAAAGAAGTACAGAAGAAAAGTTTAGAACCATGCACACCGGCCGCGGTGGCAACAAATGATCTCCTCCCAGGCTTGTTTCATAGGAGATGGGCCTCACAAAATCCCTCCACTTTGTCATGTATACAACTAACTCTCTGCCTTTGCATATGTCTTACTGTCCCCTCCCATGTTTCTCTTCTCAGTTGATGTCAGTAATAGCTATGTTTTCCTTGCCATTCAGGTCTACCCACCTTGTCTCATACCTAGATCCTCTTTGTCCCCTCCAGCTTTTCACCTCCCTGTGCAAGCTTGATTCATTCATTCCTGCCATTGCACACCAAATAGCACAGTCAAAACTGTTTGTAGAAGTCCCAGTTACTTAGCACACTGCCCCCAGGCAAACTCCTGTTTGCTGTTCACATTGTTATACCCACGTGTCCCCACCCCTAGTACCCCTCAACCATAATTGATGACAGCTATGACCTCTCTTTCTCTCTTTACACTCCAGTGAATACAAAGCATTTCTCCTTAAATTGTTCTCCTTTTTGATCCTGTCTCATCCAGCTTCTCTTGTCATTCTAGTCTAGATTTAGAACCTCATTTTCAGGATCCAAAACTAATTTTGTCTGAAACCATACATCTACTCTCATGCCCCCCCACTCTTTCTTCTCCATACTCCTTCAAAGACCCCTTTACAGGAATCCTGTACAAGTCCTACCACCAGTGATTTGGTGTCTGCTCTTTTACAGAAATAACCTCTTTGCCTGAAACATCCTGACACTTACTGACAAACTGTGTGTATACCTTTTTCTCTCTTCCTACATGAATCTAGACGTATTTCTCCTTTCCCTTCTGCTCTCCTCTGTGTGGCAGGGCAAGCTGTTCAGCAGAAATTTTATGTTTAAAGCCTGTTTCTATGAAACATGTTTTTAGAGCATACTATGACACACGCAGTATGAAAAATTAAGAAGTTTGGAGACAGTAGGATTAAAGGGATAAGCTAAATCATAGAGAGCATAAAATGAAGTGTCTGCTGGCTTTTGGCAGAACAGTCTTGAAACTGAAGACTTGACATTTCAGAGCATTTGATGTTACAGTACACTCTAAGTTCAAAATAGTCTTGTGGATTCATTTGCAGATACAAATGCTTGAAAAATCTGCAAATCTGGTTTCCAGAGTCTGCTCAAGTATCCAGAAAATGAAGAATGGAGATTCAATGAGTCTCTGAAAAGGTAGGCACCCCACACCATGTGGGATTATCATAGCAGACAAGGAACACAAACTCTCATCCTAAATAACTCTTGCCTGGTTCACTACACACCTTCCTTCATCTGCCATAGATAGTGGGGATCCTACTGCACAGCCCTTGAGTGTCTCAAGAACATGTTCGCCCTGTCAACCAAACATGTCAAGTTGTGTGGAGTATCTTGTTTCTTTAAAAACCGGGTGTTGAAAAGCTACTGAAAAATATATCATGAAGTATCATAACGACACGCACAAAAATCACTGTCAGTGGTGAATCAGCTCCCCCGGCCAGTCTCACGATACTCCAACAGAATAACTGATAGTGGCAGTAGGTCGCTATCTTCTGAACAAACCCAGCGTCAGCAGTGATAAGTCCCAAACTCATCAGTCTTACCTGCTGGAGGCAACAAAACGGTGAGACTTGGCCATGTGGGATGCCATTCCTGGCACTGAAGGAAAATGGTCCACAGGACAGCTTGTCCCTGCTTCCCCTGCTCCCGCCATTAGCATAGCCTGCCCAGAGTCTTCCTCTCCTGGTACCCCCACCTTTTTGCACTCCACTCTCCAGCAGCACTCCAACACTCCTGCTCAACACATATGAGCACCAGAGCTTTTCCCTTAGCCCCCATCCCAGGTGTGATCCCCTCTTTCCCAGTCCCTGCTTCTATTCCTCTGGCAAAATTTTAACCCAATCTCCAGCAAATTCTCACCTCCAAAAGCCTTCCTCATGTCGTCCCCAGGCAGATTGCCCAGCAAATCCTGTTTTCCAGCTTCCCAAACACCCATCAGATCTCACCCTGATTCTGCTGTTCAGCCTTTCTCATGCACAAGCCAGCTCTCTGCTGGCTTCCCCTGCCAGACTCCTCCCTTCATCTCCTCAGTCAGCCTCACAGCCCCCCCTCTGACAGCCCCACTTCCGAGCCCAGCTCATCAGAACTGTCTCTCCTTCTACTTCCAAGATTCCCACGCAGTCCTGCTGCTTCTCACTCTCAGTTCTGTACTCAGCTAGTCCCAGGCTCTACACTTCAGCTTCTACAGTTATTTTAGTATCTCCCAAACTAAACCGACACTTTTTCCTTTTCTTTCCCTCCCACATCAATTTTCACACTAGTCATCGAGGCACATTTTCCTGCTGATTTTTTTTCTTGAATCTATTTTGCCAGCAATCCCCAACAATTTCTCCCTAGAAGTCTTGCTCATGCTTGCCTTGTTCTTTAAAATGTATGGTTTACTCTCCTGTGCAGAAGAGGTTCCACTGAGAATGTGCAAGAGGAACCTCTTAACCTAATTTTTCAAACGCTTATTTCTAAGTCTGCAATGTACCTGAACTTCTTAGAGGAAAGGACACCGGAATCATTTACAATAAAAAAGAGCACAGATTCCCTGTATAAAAATCTATAAACTATTGTTGCTCAAAGGATTTTAAAAATATCCTGAGGCAGATATCTAGCCTGAAAAATTTCTGCTGAAATGCTTGAAATTTGACAAAATCCTATGTAGCTGCAAACTGTATTGAAATTAGCAGAGTCAAGATGCATACCACCCTTAACAAAGCCAGAAAGTGAATGAAAGCCTTTGTCATTTCATTTCAGGCACCAGAATCTCTATAACATCAATTTCTTAACTGAGGAAAGTCATAGTAATGAATAACGGGCTGCCAAAAAAATCTTCTGTAGATTCATTTCATCACGGTGTGATTTCAAAAGCTAAACACTGTCTCAGTTTATGCCTTAAAATATTTGATGTCAATTTCTAAATATATAAACAAATAGAAAACCCAACCGGCTCTGAAAAAGAAATCTCTCTTCGCAGGGATTTGCCTACACTTACAAAATCATGGTAACATGAAAAGCCACTAACAATCCAATTTTACTCACCAATCAGACAGCCTCAGTGGAGATTTCCCATGCCTCTGAGTGATGGTAAATAAACAACAAAGATTCAGACAAAGAAAGATCAGTCCAGAGAGAAACGGCATTTAAATTTTATGCCTAGGTATGCAAAGGGAATAGGGGAAAGATTTTGTCTTCTCCTTACCTGGACTTCAAGGCTGGGCAAAGTGTTTCTGTATCCACACAGATGCTTTCACAGGAGAGCATCTGAAACACTCTGTACACATAGTGCTTGTCTCTGTTTTGATTAAATGCCCAGCTAAAAGTTGCCAGTGTTTCCCTGAGAATGCTTAGGTGAGCATCTCCAGTTGCACATTACAAAGCACTGTGCTGTGTCTGTCTCTAGGTACAACGAGCAGCATTTAACCACTCCCTGCGCAGGGTCTACAGCAGCTATGAGAGCCTGCCAAGTGCTTCAAGAGCAGCCTGCCAAGAGGCTGCCTGCTAAGCAACCAAGAAAGGGGATGGTGGGGAATATGAGGGCCAAGGTAATTTGGTTGAGAGTAGCTGTGTTGTGATACTATGCATAATCTTTAAATGAAGAACGAGATGAAAGATCAAGTCAAACCCAATGAACTCTATACAAGAAGACTCCACTAAGCTCTGGGAACTAGAAGGTGAGTTCTCATGGGAAACATGGCTAAAGCAGAAGGAATTCAATAGAGTTGGCACTTCCTTAAAGAAATCACGTTTAGGGTACAAACACAAACAATCCTACACAGTAGGAGGATAGGAAGTATAGTCAGAGATCAACTTGGCTGCTTGGCTAAGCAGCACGGTCTTCAATGACCTGAAACACAAGAAGGAAATGTACAGAAAGTGGAAACCAGGTCAAACTCCTAAGGACAAGTATGAAAGAATAGCACTAGATGCTGAAACAAAGTCATAAAGGATAAAGCACAAATTTAACTGCAAAAAGCAATGGATATAACGGATAGCAAGAAAACAAATCTGGAAGGAAAAGAAAAACCTAGTGATAGTTCACTTGCAGAAGGCTGATGTACATTTTCCATCATTCTTCATAAAAGGGTGAACTGTAATTACATGACTAATAACTAAACTCAGTAAGAAAGAATCTGTCTATGATGCCATGATGAATTTTTGCCTTTTTATATACCCCTTTATATAGCCTTTTATATAGCTTTTATACACCCCCAGTGCTTTTAGCCCACATACTTGTAATTCCCTACGTCTGATACCCCATGTCCCGTTAAGCCAGGAGACCAAACATCCTGGAAGCCTCGCGTCTAAGGGTCAGAAAGCCCCAGACACCAAGGTCCTCTCTAGAGCACATCCTGTAAACTAAGATAGGCCCATCCAGGGAGGAGACTCCTCAGAATGGGGGATTCATTCAAGTCTCTCATTGGGGAATCTTTGATAGATCTGCTAACTTGCAAGGCCTGCAGGTTGTATACACGATCTATAGGGTGTGTGCATTCCAGTGGGCATTTCGGCGCACCGCACCAAGGATCCTAAATAAATACCGAGGTAAAAAACCCCTTTCCCTTTAACCATGTCTGGCCCTTAATTTTAAGACCAGGAAAAGGCAACACTAAAATTGGAAAAGAACAGGACCAAAAATAATTTGAAAATACTGCAGTTCACCTCATCCTCAAGTATACCACTACAGCATGTCTCCAGGAGAGCTCTCTAGTTGTTGTTGATGCACTTTGTGTCCCTGGACTGAGATAGGAACCTACACCCCTGCACAGGTACAGATGGCTACTTCATAGGCTGCTAAAGAGGTGAAATGAGTGCTATGCATAGTGACACCTGAGCCTGAGGAAGTACATGTTAAGATACCTTGGCAACGGAGAGAAGCAAGGTCAGATCTGTTTGCTTTGTCTGAAAACGCTCAGAAGTTGTGTGAGAAATGTGTGAAGTGGTGAACACAGTGCTCACCTTTATAAAGCCAAGAAATGAAGAAGTGATCAGTTCTGGAAAAATGCTAGAATAAATGAAAATATAGATTATTCATAAAAGGTTGGAGATAGCTGAGCTATATTGCTTTGCATTTCTTGGCATGTTGATTATTAATTTCTGTAACATGGCAACAAGTCTTACAAATAGAGAAGTAGTAGGTCACATAATATGTTTCAATTTTAATAATGTTATTGACATTATAGCATTGACTCATAACATTTTCAAAAGTATATTAAAGTGAAACTATTTCTGGAAGAGTGAAAAACTACCTGGGCTGGGGAACAAACGAGGAAAACAAAACCAAGCAAACAAAATCAACACCAAAACCACAGACTAAGATTAGTTTTTAATCATTTACTATCAAACTCAAAAAACACAGTCAGTAAGATTCTAGCTGGGTCCATTCTGGGCCGAGTAATGGCCCAGGTCATTAATGATTTGGATAAAGGAACAATCCTTCCACCTTGCAGAGAACAATAAGCCCATGTGAACAGTAAACTCATTGCATGATACATTAAACTCAGAATGCTTTTGACAAATAAGATAAATTATCTGTAGGAGAAAACACATTGCAATGCACTTGTGTTTACAAGTGTCAGGTTCTAAGGGGGAATAATAGTTCATAAAAATGTGGCAGCCGTTCTGCCAAAAAAGGGATAAGAGGGGTACCAGTCAGTCACAAGTTATTCACAAATAAGCAGTATTTCATCATCTCAAGAATGCAAACTGCATATTAGGAAGAGAAACTGCTTTGATTGTACATTTGCTTGATACATTAAGGAATACCTCCTATTATATTTCTGTCTAGCACGGCAACCAGTAGCACTGTGTCCTGTTCAAGCAAAACTGTTCCAAGAGAAGGCAGACCAACTGGAAAGAGTCCAGAGAAAAGCAGAGAAAACGGTCAGTTGTCTTGGGAAAAAAGAAAAGCCACAAGAAAGAAAGATTGAAAGAATTGGGGTTACTCAGTTTGAAGACCAGAAGGACAACTGAACACATGAAAACTATCATCTACGTAAGTTACCCCTAGGGAGGTAAGGAGGGACTGTATTTTTTTTTTTTCTGTAGTGGATAAAGTGATGGGTTCAAACTATGACACTGAAGGTTATGCTATATATTAGGAAATCTTATTAACAATAAAGACAATTAGATCCTTTTTCATTCCTGGGGTACAGTTGATTCTCTTTTGGAGCTTCAGAATACACAAGATGAAGTCTTGAGGTCTTTTCCAGTCTCCTGTTCTTTGAGTCTGTGGTTCATCCTGTTGTATAATTTAGACACCCCATCCTTCCTCTCTACAAAAAGTACATTTATCAAAGTTTTCATGCTAAATTATCCAAACCCAGACTGGTATTTCAATATAGCGACTCCAAGCCAATGAAGCCACTATGGGGCTTAACACAGCCCAGATTGGCATGATGTCACCTTTTTTTCTACTGTAAATCCCATTAGCTCTCATAAGAAATGTGAAGAGTTTTGGCAAAAGGACTGCCATCTTCCAGGGAGTGGTGTATCTGATATTTGATGGTACACTGCTATCTCAACTGCCAGAAATATGTTCTTTCCTCAGGATTCCAAGGGAGTCTGTCAGAGAAGTCTTCTTATCTGCTGAAGCCTGCCCTTCTGGTGAGCTACTCCACAAACTGCTAACAAGACACAGAGCTCATTTGCTTCAGGGGGCACTTATTATGATGAGAGATGAAAGACACAGAACTGAGTGAAATGAGATGTGGGCAGAAAATATGGAGACATACTTTGTGAGAGGGCTGCAGAATCAGGTTGCTTCATCTAAGAATTTTTTCATGTGCTCCTTCTTTGTATTAATCAAACTTCAAGATCACATGAGTTTCATAAAGCATCCTCACTTGGCAGAAAAGATTAAATTCCTTTTGCCTGCCTTCCACCAAAGATCCAATTCTGTCAAAGGACAGACATTCTTGGCCAAAGAACTGTATCCTGTGGATGACCAGCTCAAAGAAAATCTCACAGAGGGATGTTTGTTGTACTGGTGCGTTACAGAAGTTCCAAGGACATGTGACTCCATTGCCAGCAAATACCAGTGTTGGTTACTACCTGTATTGCCTCTGCAATTCACACATGTTCAGGTGATTTTGTACAGAAAAAAATCTCCTTGAAGCAGTTTTAATCTTGCAGAAAAATTACATTTTTCACATTTTATAAACTATTTGAACCGGGAAAAATCCATTTGATACTCCTTCCTGGCCTTCTGAATTTCTATTGAACACTGCATTTGTCTAAAATATACAAGTTAATCTGTTTCTGTGGAACATACTTTTCAAACTCGGAGTAATATCCAGCATACCATGAAATTCATGCTTACCCTATCCAGCATACTGGAGGAGTCATACAACAAATATTTTTTTCATAAATTCACTAGCCTACGATTTTTCTCTGAGTAAACTTTTCAGATTTTGCTGTAAACTTTTGGTGAGGGCTAAGTATTTCACCTCAAATGAGGCTGAGAAGAAAAGAACAAATAAGCTAAATCATTCATTTATACTATCAGAGTTTAAAAACTTTATTAAAACAGGGGAAAACTTTACATCTAAAAGCAATGTCTGTCTCCGTTTGAGCAACTTTAACCACATCCATCTAAACCCACAAGGCAACACTAGTGACTGAGTCCCAAAGGAACTGCCAATAGCTGTGCTTCTGAGCCCATCTTCCATTGAAATTAAGATGCAATAAAAAGTTTAATAAACTTAATAAACAGAGTCCCAAGGGCCAAGTTCCAGTACATGAAGCAGTAGCTATCATGAGGGAAAAGTTATATCTTTGTTCCCTCTAAGACAAAAGATGTCAATGACATTTTTGGATGTGAGAGAGACTTTTTTGACAGTGTGGAATTGCTTTATAATATCAGTGTTCTTACAAGGCTTCAAAGATGAGAGACGTTAATTTAAACCATGTTAATTAGTAGCAACACTATCTAAAATTAAGTAGCAAGTAAGATAAACTTGTTTTCTCACAACTTCTACTCTCCTAGAAAGAAAAGAAGCAATAGCAGCATCTGGATTTTGGATAACTAATGTAGCCTTGGAAAAGCAGCTCTGCATGAAGACTTGCAATGAAACTGTCTGGAAAGATCATCACTTTTAAAATTATTGATTCTTCACTGCATTTTCTTTCCCCTCAGATCCTACTTCAGCCTGAATATAGTAATACAAATAAAACATGGCTTTTAATGGCCCTTTTAACAGTTATTTAAGAAACAGGACATGGTATCATGTTGTGCAACCATAGTGTGGGCTGTACAAACGTGGCTAACCATGCCTATGCCCAGCTGCGAGCCAGGGCTCACCATGGGAGAGCAGGAGGAAGAACGTCTGCACGAATGAGGAAAGAAGATGGCAGAAGCACTTTGGACAGTCACAATTAAGCAGCACTTTCAGAGCTCTCTCTTGCTTTGTTCACACAGGCATGACCAAATGTAAAAAGCATGTCTCTGTTACACATTTACATGCTCACTCAGAAAATCTGCCAATACCGTTCACAAGAATTTCTAACTAGGGAAGCACTGTTAGTATAAGTGAAGCCCTAAGGGGAAAAAAACCCCAAGGTGATCCTTCATTTCAGTTTTCTGTGTTTTATATTTAGAACTATTTGGATCTTTCAAAAGGTCAAAATTTTAAAAAAGATTTAAGCAGAATGTGAAATAGAAGAAATAGAAGAAGCTACTAATAAATTTCTACTGTCAAATGGCAACTCCCATTCAAATGCTGCAAGAGTTTAAAAAAAAAGGCAGTTTACTGCTTCCAAAATAGTGTAGTAGAACTCATCCTACAGGTAAAAGTGCTCAGAAGTTTAGGATTTTTCTTGTTGAAAGATTTCCCAAGCAGCTTCAGGTTTTGGCATGTAAGAATCCAAAAGGAAAGAGTATTCCAGAAATAATCTCACAAACAAAACGACAGTAAAAGAAACTCGTGTGCACTTTCGTATTTTCTGTATGTTCTCATAAATAAGAGTCCTTGCACTAGTAAAAAAATAGGTTCATACATCAAATTGATAGAGAAAAAAATTCAGAAATTTGAAAGGGCATAAAGTCTCTTGCCTTAAGAGGCTTTTCTAGGGTTTTGAGGCCAAGAGTTTTAGATATCAAAGAAGAAACTGAAGAAGTTAAATAAGACTGTGTTCTGGCTTTCGATCGAAGCAGATGGAACAGAAATACACGAAATGTAGAATGTAATAACCTATGAAGTTCAAATGAGTCTATAAACAATATCAACATTTCTTCTTACTTCTACTACTTTAAACCTATCATCTAAAAAATATTTTGCTTTTTATGAGATTTGTGTATCTCCTTTACGTGGATAGTTACACATACTATTTCCCAGGTAACAGGAATTAATCCTGGATATCTGGCTTAAATTCTGCGCTTTTGGGGTTTTTTTCCCCTCTAATTAAGGCAACATAACAAAAAAACTAACAAACCACATGAAAGCGTTAACAACTGTAAAATTATTTCTGCATCTGAAGAGATCAGTTGAAAAGCCAATTGCCCTTGACATCGCTAAACCTAAAATCAAAACTCAGTATCTTTTAAAACACCAACAGAAAACACAAAAGTTTTAATTTACTAACAAAACATCTAGAAGATTTAAAAAAAAGAATCCTACTAGTCTTCTAAAAGGAATAGATAAAAAAAAGAAGTACCTCTACAACATTTCTGTCTCTGGAGCTTCCTGCTGGATACACCTTTGTGCAACTCTGGCTGAGTTTATTGCTTTCTGTTTACTTAATGCCTTAGCTCAAATGAAAAGAAGGTGTATCCTTGAATACTACACGTAAAGCCTGACACATTGTGGTCTTTCTTCTGCAAGCAAATTTGAATTTTTTCTTAGCAATATTTGACTTCTGAAAAAAGGGAAGAAAATATTTAGGCTGAGTGACCTTTAACTTTATTTTTAAAATTTCCTTGATATTAAACAATTTCCTTCATCCATGCCCTGTCCCTGCACTATGCAACCTTTCTGTTTCTACTTCAAAAAAGGTCTGACTCAAAGCTCATGGAAGTCTGTCCAAGACATTTCAGTCACTGATGTCAAATACATTGATTTCTACCTGTTCTGGAGTGGTAGGCAATCATTTCACTTCTAGCCTGCCTGGGTGCCAAGAGCTGTTCAGAGACCTAAGGATGGACAAAAGTGCATATGTGAAGTATTCAAAGGGATGAAAGTGCATGCATTGGATTTACTCTGAACCTGACATTGATAGAAGGATTGAAGAAGATGGAAAAAGGAATTAAATACTTGAATAGAATGCATTTGGAAATCTTTTTAAAATATCTGTCCTTAACTCTCTCACAGCTGACTGATGATACTAGGAAATATCCCTTGTCAAGGGGATGCCTAGAGCCCCTGACATCCAAAGGGACTTGACAGACTTGAAAAGTGGGCCTGCAAAAATGTCATGGAGTTCACAAGGCCAAATGCAAGGTCCTGCACCTGGCTTGGGGCAATCCCAACCACAAAGACAGGCTGGACACAGAATGATTGAGAGCAGCCCTGAGGAGGACTTGGGGGTGTCGGTGGATGAGAAGCTGGGCATGAGCTGGCAATGTGTATTTGCAGCCCAGAAAGCCAATTGTATCCTGGGCTGCATCAAAAGCAGCATGGCCAGAAGGGCGAGGGAGGAGATTCTGCCCCCCTGCTCTGCTGAGACCCCACCTGCAGTGCTGTATTCAAAGCTGGAGACCCCAGCACAGAAAGGACATGAACCTCTTGGACTGAGTCCAAAGGAGGGCCACGAAGATGACCAGAGGGCTGGAGCATCTCTCCTGTGAAGACAGGCTGAGAGGGTTGGTGTTATTCGGTGTGGAGAAGAGAAGGCTCCAGCGAGACCTAATTGTGACCTTCTAGTACCTGAAGGGGGCTTATTAGAAAGAGGAGGACAAACTTTTTAATAGGGCCTGTAGTGATAGGACAAGGGGCAATGTCTTTTAACTGAAAGAGGATTTATTTAGATTAGATATAAGGAAGGCATTTTTTATTATGAGGGTGGTGAGACACTAGAACAGGATGCCCGGAAAAGCTGTGGATGCCCTGTCCCTGGATGTGTTCAAGACCAGGTTGGATGAGGCTTTGAGCAACCTGATCTAGTGGAAGGTGTCCCTGCCCATGGCAGGACAGTGGGAACTAGATGATCTTTAAGGTCCCTTCTAACCCAAATCATTCTATGATTCCAAGAAACAGTTGTTCAACTCTAACAAACGTGTAAATAGAAAATGGGCCTATCCTATGCACAGCAACTTGTGAATTGTGACTATGCCTTTGTCATGGGCAGAAGGGGATTGGAAGAGGTAAGCTGGACTTTGAGCCTAACTTATTACCTACTGAAACTAACAGCAACTTGAGCTCATGAAAGTTTTAAGTCTAATTCGAGACACAGTAGAGCCCTGTAGCTCTGCATCAGCAGCTTTGCCTAGGCTTGTCTTTTAGTTCATTTCACACCCTTGTTTGTAACTCAAAAGTGAGACTCTGCAGCCTGCAATAGAGTTAGGTGTTTCTTTTGGAAGATGAAAATCAGACCGCATCACTAGACCACAGTGACTGCCTAAAGACATATATCACTAATACTCACCTATCCAAAGAGAAGAGCAACACTCTAACCAAGTCCACAGCATGAGCCTGATTTCTTTGATTTCTTCAATTTCTGTAAAGCCTAAAAGTGGTTGCTATTAAAAAATGCAAAAGTTCAAGTGACCTTCTTGATAAATTTGCTGATTTTGTGCATTCTGCAGGTATAGCACTATGTTACCTACTGTACATTTAAACAAAATGGAAGAAAACCAACAGAAATTCACTGGAAGTTGCCCCCCAGTATGTTTTTTTGGTGTCAGTGATCTATGAACCCTCTGGTGAATGATAGACTTTATTGACTCTATTATCCAATCATGATTAATAAGATTATAAGATTTAATAACTTGCAGATAATCTTTGTAATTTCTACTGTACCCTGAGGCAGAACAACACCTTAAAAAACTAAAATCACAAGTGCATCAGTTATACATTATCTCTAGACATTAAACTACTAACAAAAGCAGCTGTGACAAAAGTATAAATACAGGCAATAATTTTCAGTTATGACAGTTTTTAGGAGAGCAGTACCTAGAGAAGAATCAGAATATATTTTTTCTTGTTTGCTCGTGTAACAGAAACACAATCCCTACCCAGGAGGCTGTTGCAGGTTGACGCCGGTTACGTGCCGAGCACCAACAAAAACTATTCACTTACTTGCCTCTGCTATAGCTAAGCAGAGAAGGGGAAATTGAAGCTTCATTTTTATGAGGTGAAATAAGGATTATTGAGGAAAACTGAAAAACTTCAAGGCAAAACAGGCTCAAACTTAAACAGAATAAAGAAAATTTATTACTAACACAATTTAAAGTAAAAAAGAATAATGAGAAACCAAAGCAAACTTCCAGAACACCTTTTTCTTCCAGTACCTCCTTCTTTCCACCAAACCACGCAAGGGAAACAAACATGGGGATTTGGTCAGTGTTTCACTTCTTAAGAGTCTTTCTTCAGTGTGTTTAAGGAAAAGAGTTTCTTCTGCTGTGTCGTGGGATTCCTCCCACAGAAGATAGTTCTCTGTGAACGTCTCTAATGTGGTTTTCAAACTTCACGAACAACAGTCCGCCTGAATCTGCTGCAGTGAAAAATATCCCTCCCATGAATCTTGCAGTCTTCCCACACTGCCATCATGGGTCATAATAGTCATGGGGTTTTAGTCTTTTAAGGATGAGCTATTCCAGTCTGAAAGCACAGGTTCTCTTCTTCAGTCTCTAAAAGCCTTTCACAATATCTATGGGCTCTGGCGTTGAGCAATTTTTCATGAGCTGTGCATGGATTTCTGCATCCCCCCATGTACCTCATCTCATGAATTATAGGGGAAAACAAATTTCTGTGTTGTAGTCCTCACCAAGGACTTGAAAGGAGAATTTCAGCTTCAGCACTGGGAATGTTAATGGTACAGGAAAGGAACAAGCAGATCGTGTTTGCAGGTGTGAGGGCGATAAGCAAATGCCGATATTTTCACAGAATAACATGGTGCAAACTGAAGAGAATCTTTCTATCTCAGTCTTTTAAAACAACTCTCCGGTGGAGCTTTTTTTTTCATTTACTTCTGTTTCTACCTGTGGTGGGAAAAGAAGGTATAGCAAAGGAAAAAAGTGCCCAATTCTGTTTTCAATTGTGTTGCCTTGTGTTACAACGTCCCACGGCTTCTGCAAATTTGGAAAATCCAGCTTGTCACTGACTTAAGAGACTTTTTAGAGAGATGTAAAGTACCCCAATACAGATGTAGTATCATGAAGACCCATTCCCAGAGCAATGTTTGTACCCTCCTCATTCACATGACAGACATATAAGAGCTTCTTAGCAGAATTTCTAGAAGCTTTAGTTTGGGGAAAACATTCCTAGATCTAATGGGGCAAGGGACTCTGATTTTCTAGGCTAGTCTTTTTCAGAACTCAACGTCTGATTTAGTTACCGCTTGAAACTAAATACATACGTTTGGGCTAAAACACACTTCTCCAAAAAGCACCGAACCCTGATTAAAAGGTTTTTAATGATAAGGAATACATCTTCTGTTCTTCTATCTTAATTCACCCTCATTTGAGTCTTTCCTAATAAAAATTGTCACCTTTTTCCCAGCTTGAATTTGTGAAAACTCAGTCCCTAGCCCCAGAATCTTGTTAAATATTTCTCCAGCCAGATTGAACCAACTTCTGCCATCAAGATTTGCTCTGCAAAGTGGAACAAAGTGGAACAATGACAGGAATAAAAGAAAACCAAGAGCAGCTGGTAAGTTTGAAATGTGCTCTACACAAACACATTTCAGGTATTTTGGTTATTCTTATGACCCTCCCCAATCTTCAATATCATCCATAAAGTACAAACAGAAGTACTGGAGCTGGTCCAGGAAAGAGCAGTATCACAGAGAAAAGTTTCGGTTTCATTAAGTCAGTCTTTGAAATGCAGTATTTTCCCAGAATATAACACACTGGAGCCTATAGGGCTGGATTCGTGCTCTCTTGTCATATGATGGCTTGTAGCAGGCATTAGTCATTACACTCTTTTATCCTTTATCTTCTAAAACAGTGACCTGCAACATAGTGCACTTGATCTTGCTTTGAAAATATCAATAAACTTAGTTTAAATTGCAAAAATCAACAAGTGAAAATCAAACTTGAACATTTTCCATCTGAACAACAAAATTTGGGAAAGATTATAAGAAAGAAATTCTTAAAATACTAAAAAGTTGTACAAGTTTAAAGTAGGAGTATCTGTATACCCTTTACCTCCATACGTGGATAAACATTAACACACTCACATGGTTCCACAGAAGCATAATAATATCAGTCACATGCAAACCACTCCATTATTTCTCCCAAGTAAACTGATGAAAATGGGCGATACATATTTAAATCTCCTGGAGATAAATTTCTAAGTGCAGGTGTGTCTCAAACAAACATTTGGCAGGGAAAAATCTTGGTCACAGTCAAACAGGGTGATCTTCAGCACCTGATCTAGGGATAAGATTTTCCGTGTAAGAAATAAAATTACAATAATACCCATATATGTTACTGATATGTTTGAGTGTCGAGGCAAATAGTTGAAGTGACAGGGTTACCTAATAAAAGACCAGCAAGACCTCTGGAAGCAGATAGCAGGAATAGCAATTGGGCTGCATTCTCTGTATAAGCTCTCTTAATCATTAGATGGTTGATATGCCAGCTGGCTTTTCCATAATTCCAAACTATTTAAATTTGATTATTGAAATAACCAATGCAAAATAAGGTTTTATTATCATTATTTTATAACCAAACTCCTTCAAAAGCCTTGAAAAGAACCCAAACCAGCCAAAGAAAAAAAACATACACACACACACACACACACAGAGACATGCATACAAAACCCCAAACCAAAACTGTTGATGCTGTGATCTGAATTTGGAAGAGAAACATTTTCTCTCCTGATGGGAGAAAGGAAGGAAAGTAACATACACTTGCTACACATAAAAAAGCAATATTCAATAAGGAACATAAAAAGGGAAAGAGAATATGCATAGAAACCTCCACAGTTCCTCAGTTGATATGGCTCAGAAAAATAAAACTCGTAATTAGACTGCTGCCCTTCACACATCAGTTATTCACAATGCTCTTCTCAGACCTTAATACCTGCAGTCTTACCTTGCTGTAATCACTATATTCGGAAGTTTGACATATTACATCCACAGTCTACAGCTCCTTTCAATCCTACATTTCAATCACATATCAGTTGCTTTCTGTGTTCTGAAGATCCTTTGCTGTGTTCATCAGAAGTGCAGCTTTCTCAGCTGCAGGATTTCCAGACTGGTACTGTATTACTGTATGGTTCTTCTGGAGTTGAAGAGAATTGAATCAATAGCATTCCTCTTAACTAGATAATTTCTTTCACCGAAGGCATCATATCAGTACAGCACAATCTACCTTTGGAAAAATTTATGTTCCATTTTATTTTCCTGCTTTAATTACTTCCTTCCTTTAAAATCTGTTCTAAAGTTTTGCACACTGTTGAGTCAGAGTAACGACCCTATTGTTGTTTGGATCAGTTTTACTGCCATTCCTGGTCCTTCTTTAATACAGGTACAAAATCTACCAGTAACTGATAGTCCTGTAAAATGCATGATCTGAAGCAATCCAGACCTGCAGCGAATTAAGCGTGGCCCATTCCTCTATTAAAAGAATTTGCATGCTAGGATGTCGGTATCTAACAATCATGTTAATAAGCAAACAACAATTTTTCAAAGGCTTATTTGATCAAAGTGAACTGTTTCTCTCCGTGAAAAAAAAGTCAAATCACTCTCCAAATCCTTTACGGTACTACATCTGTTCAAAGAAATTCACTATAACTTTATTTTCAATGTGGGCAAAATGCCTGCATTTCCAGACACACTTAAACACTTGCAGTGTTTTGGCTGGCTTGAAAAGAAAAAGATAATATGTTCTTTCATCTCATTTGAACTGTTTAGTATAATCATGATGCTTTAATTTCTGATTTTCTACTTTATTGCTCTTCAAAACAATTTGATGTGTTGATTAACTCAGTGATGAATTCCTAGGTATAATATCTCTATACCCAAAGTTCTTCCATTCCCAGGGTACACATACTAAAGGAACTGGCATATGCACTTGACCAGTTAGGGATATTCCTCCTTATATGGAATTTGAATTTAGTCTCCTTTAACGTAGGCTAAAATATTTTAATATGTTTCCAAACTGGAACAAAAGGCATTTTTCTTTAGAGTCCCAAGAGAAAAGCAGAACAGGGTAGATCTGAGGATCTAAAGGCATTGCATATCTTCAGGTACTAACTGATGAACAGCACCAAAGACACCTGCCTTGGTAGGTATAGGTAAAAACTTCCCAACTAGAGGGTTTTTTTTCTGGAAGAATTAACCCTCTGGATAAGGGGTGACTGCAATTTCTGCGGCCTATTTTCTCCTTTGCTGCGTGCTGGCAGAGAATAAAACAGCTTCAGCAACCAATGGATACTGTGAAGGTCATAGATTTTCAAAAGAACTTTGGTAAAATGTTTTGCTTCCTTACTCACACGTAATATGTATGTATTAATTTGCATGTAGATGTATAAGCATCTCGTTCAAGCCTGGATATAGCAAGCTCAGTAAAATTATATCCTGAACAAGAACTTCCCCCCAACATCAGAAAATCACATCTGATTTCTGTTTCTGCCTTTACGCATATTTTTATTGTGAGCATATACACGGCTACGACTCTGCTTTACCTGTGCTTCTCAATATATACTTTCCAGCATCCATCTGACAAACTCTTTCTAGGTAAATAGCACTTCATTATATTTAAGGTTCCTCTAGGATATTCTTAATGCCATTGCATTGGAGGAATGTTTCCGGGTTTAAGTTATGTATCCAAAACCTCATTCCTGAAAGAAATCATACATTTTAAAGTAGCAAACAAACAGGTCGAGCAAGAAACAGTGCCAAACATACAGCAAGAAGTATCAGGTAAGCTCACTCTTACATTACAGTTAGTTTCAGAGAAAACACCAAGAATTACAATTTTCAAGAAGTTCTTGATTAAATCATTGTAGTCTATATAACTTTATCAAATCCATGTTTTATTCACTTTTCTATCAAGAGAACTGTAAGTCTCCACATGGGGTAATTCAGTAAAACTCTGATTTTATATGATAACACTTTTTAAAGAATTATGAACTTTTCATATCTACTTGCAATTATGGAGAAATAAATTTGTTCCTGTACCTTTTCTATTAGTTTTTAACTACATGTACATATTTATGTGTATGTATGTGGGGTCCAATTCTCTTTCATACAGTTCAGTTATACTTTTACATTTCTAAATGAAAAATTGCACCTATTTTTAATTTCTTTACTCGTTCTCTGTGGACATGGCACAAGGAACATCCTACTAATTAAAGAAAAATTTCCTGCAGAGGCATCTTTACTGGTTTTATTCTACTGTCTGAATTCTGAGATTTAGTAGTCAGTCAATTTCAAGTTGAAAAAATAAGCTAAATAAACCATAAGAAATCGAAGATACAATTATCTCAGGGTACTAGCAACATAATATGGGAGTGTCTCCCTACAGGCTCTCAGTTCAAAGAGCACTCTGGGCAATTAATGAGCAGCTGTATTATTTTCATAGCCAGAAGTCTTCTGACAGCAGATTCCTGATTTAGGTCAGAGCACACAGATTACTTATTAAATTCCACCAGCATCTACCGATGTATGCAGAGACACTTCAAAGTTTGTCAGCATAGTCTTGCAATAATTTAATACTTTACCTTTGTTCAAAATGCAGAATTTTCAATAGCTTCGTTGAAAAGCAAGGCATGTTTCACATTGCTGTATTTCACTCTGTGGATTCCTTTATCATGTTTCTCAAGACTAGTCATAGACATGGTGAAAGAATGCACAATGGTCTCTGATTCTCGTATGGGGTTAGTCATCTTTGGCACAAATATTTTCCTGTTGCTTCCACAAATCATTCTGGTGTAGCTGAAAGACATTCATGTCCACATGGAGCTCTCTTTGGTTTCCCTTGATCCCAAGTGCCAGATTGCATGCCCAGGAGAAGTCACTGTTTTGCTGAACTGTTCATATTACTCAGTAATTGTCAGACATTTCTACTAAAAGGATGACAAATCCAGAAAGTTTGATTAAATTTCAGGGTTGGTCAACCTAAGAAGCAGATTTTTCCTCAGTGATATTTTTCTGGATGGGTTCACTCTGAGAGCCATCTTTCTGGATATATGTTGTGCACTGGGTCTCATACCTAGAAATTTTATGATACTTTCTGTGGAATAATAAGGCCACTTGCTCTGCAATGGTACCTTTGATACTGGGGAATGTTGTATGTTATACTTCCGGGATTTTTTTCTAGACTCAATTTCCTCGGTCTAGATGAGCCAAGGGAGCCATGTTCAGTTGCAGAATAGTTTTATGTTTGGCAACTACAACACAAACCAACCAGAATGGAGAGGAGATTCTGGTGTTACATTACTAGGATATACACTGAGGAGTTCCCATTATGATAATGAGAACCTGATATCATATTCCTGGACTGAAATGTTTGGGGCAATGAGTTGCTTATTCTTGTTGGGGCTAAAATTGATAAAAGCTCTGAAAATAGTATCTTAAGCCATTTTCCAAACAAAAATAAAGACAGGATTTGCTGAGATTCTCATATGTTTAGTTCAATTCTGAACACAGCACTTCAGGGAAGACACTGTCAAACAAAAGAGGCCTCAAGAGAGAGATGAAAATTATTAGCTATCCAAAGACTATATCCTTTGATAAAGAAATGTAAAAGCTGAAGTTGTTAGGCTCAAAGAAGAGAAGACTGATACGAAACATAACAGTCTTCAAGTAAAAGATACTTTTGCAAAGAAAAGGAAATAATCTCATGTCTTTGGAAGGAATGAGAAATAATGTGTGTGTACTACAGTGAGAAACTTCAGTTAGATGTTAGAAATAAACGTTTAGTGGCAATGTTGTTAAACTCCAGCAAGAGGCTGTCTAAATAGGCTGCAGTTTCTCTGCCAGCTGGGGCTTTGGGGGCTGATCTGCATGTCTCCCTTCCCTACTTCTCTGTCATTCTCTCGATGTGGTTTTCTCGGTCCTCGATGCTTCCCCTCCTGTAAGACCAGAGTTAATGAGACCCAGCCCTCTGCATGAGAGAGTCAGCTCTGGTTTTCACTTTCATGGGGGAGAAAGAGGGATTTTTTTGCTGTTCTCAGCCCCAATCTATGCAGCCACACAGTACAGCAGCCGCAGAGCTGCCTCCGGAGCACCATCATTACTTTCTTTCACAAAGAAGATTTGTTCTGCCCTGGTAACCTGAAACAGGGACCAAAATTCTGTTCTGTTGTGGAAAGTCTATGCACACACCCACACGCATGCCAGGATTGCTGCCTTCTCATGCTTGACAGTGAGTACCACACAATGAGCACATCAGTGGCCAGGGACACACAAGAACAATGACTTTCTTCCTTGATGGAAACAACTGCTAGAAGAGTGCTTCCAAAAGCCCAAAGCATACACATTAAGCTCCCAGAAAAAGAAAGCTTTCGTTTTTTCCTGGCTTTATGAGCATTTCTCAGTCAAGTCAGGGTCATGATTTTGTCAAAGATCACCTGTTTGCACACTAAGATGATTATCTTGTCACATACCTCTACAGATGTGGATATACCACCAGGCGCGTATTATGCAACAGGTGAAGAAAATGCATTTGTCAACTAGGCAGAAAAATTGGGATGTGTAGGTTATGAATGCCAAGGATAAAAAGGACAGATATTCCGTAATTGCCTTCAGACTCCACAGAAGGCTTAGTCTGAGCCCATTGTAGTGAAGTTATAATATGGAATAATGTGGTTTCTCTTGTTCTAAGAGATCAGACCACTCTGAAGTTTCCTAGCCACCATAGCAAAGGGAGAGTTATTACAGAAAGGTAGGGACGCAGTTCAATTCTTAAAATTCAATCATCTGTAACTCAACTGCAATAATTAAAATAGTACTGGCACCAGTCAGTATAATAATTTTAGAAAGCTTCTGACAGTGCTCCTCTAGCTGTGACAGAAACGTAGTAATCAAGAATAGGGCTGTCAGAAGTTAGTGCAATCTTTTGTTCCTTCATTTTACTTATTTAGTAGTGATATAGTGTAGGTGAGCAGTCCTTGGATCTTAGCCTTCAGACCATAATTCTTTATCTACCCACAAATTGGCTCATTCTTTTAAAAACAAGTCTCCTCATTGCCTCAACTCCATCCACTTTTTTTTTTTTTGCCTAAACAGAGACCCACGTTTCCTGACAGTCTGTGTGCAGTATTTGGAATATCACATTCTCTGCTCAAATGCTGCCATTGTGCTGATAGGTAGTAAGTCAAAGACTACACAATTAAAAAAATGTCAGAAGGGTTCTCTGAAAGTCACCTAGTCCAACCCCCCACTCGAAGTGGGACAATCACCGATACCAAATCACATCACCCACAGACTTGTCAAGACTTGAAAAACTGAAGCATAAGAAGGTGGAAGGCCCTGTAGGAGGGTACTACTACAGCTTGTACAGTGTCTGTGTTCGTTCACGGGGAATGTTTCACTGAGATGGAACAATGGTAAGGAGACAAAAGCTTTTGGACACTGCTCTGAACACACACATTTCTGTGCTCTAGTCCTTGTAATACAACATAAGGGGGTTTGAAGACATCTGAGGTAAATAATCCCTTTGTTTATCTTTTGCAATACAGAATGAATGACAATTTCCATTACCTGTATGTTTATGATTGCTTTGACAAAATCCCAGAGCAACATGGATCATTTAACACAAATCTGATGTGAACAAGGTGTATAAAGTTAAGCAATACTAAAAAATAGCTGTCTTTTTCTCTGTTCCACAGTAAAGTTTTCACCCAAACAATTGCTCCAAATTAAGAGCGAAGGCCTCATGAAGAGTCACAGCTGATGTTTCACTGCTAGTAGAAGTGCTAGCTGTGAAAATAGGCTAAGTGGGATTGGGAGTGAAATCAAAGACATGGCTGACACCTAGGGGGTCTGGAAACTGCTATCAGGAAGTGACACTCAGAATAAGTTGCCCAGTTGAGAAGGGATCAGTGCATACTCACTAAATTCAGGCAAGTTCAGGAAGGAATTGTGCCTAATGAATCATAAAATAGTTTGGGTTGGAAGGGATCTTTAAAAGTCATCAGGTCCAGCCCTCGTGCCATGAGCAAGAACATGTTCAACTAGACCAGATTGCTCAGAACCTGATCAAATGAAGTCTATCTGATAACCCTAATACACAAGGAAAGTAGTGCACCCATACCACCTCTGATAACAGCTGTTCAGGCCTTGGCTCCTGACCACCTCCACCTGCCCCCATATGAGAGGACAGGGTTTTTTTCTGGAGACACCTCCTCAGATGGTCCCTGCATTTTTCTTAGCATCAGCATGGTCATTATCTCTATTTCAGAGGCAGGAGGGTATCTGCATATCTGACTCTCCTGGGACCTTTTCCATAACCTCTTGAGGTACAGCTGAGAACAAACCCATGGGTTAAATAAAGTTGTATTTACATTGTGCAATGCCAGCACTCACAGCCAGCTATGCTGACTGGTTTTCATACAGTGTGTCTCGATTCCTTTCTTCTGCTTTGTAGTAAGAGTAAATTTACCACCAGCTTTCTGATGGTATCTCAGTACAATGACATACAACATAGCCATTGTGCAACCTATTCTCAGATTCCACTATACATTTACAGATTTCTACATTTACTCAGATTCTTGATAATTTGGAAGGAGATTTGCATGAAGTTACTTGTCTCAACTACATCCTGCCAAGAGTGATATGATTTTATAACGTTGCGCAGAGCTTAAACAGCACTGGAAATGTACACAGACAGCCCAGGCCTGTCAGCACCTACCACACAAGCAAACCCTTCCTGCTGGCTCGTGCTAAGCAGCCCGGGTCATTCTTTGTGACAGATTGCTGCAGCAGTGAGCCCACCCCTGCCTATGGAGTGTCCCTTGACCAGTCTGCAGCTGATGTTTGTGGTTAAGGTGGCCTTTCCTCATCAGTCCTTTGCCTGATTCTGGGAAGAGGGAGTCAATGTGACACAGTATGGCCGCCCACGTCAGCTACAGTCTAACAGAAAGACTACTTTGGACCATACACTGCACCTCTGAGAATTGGATTACCAGGAAGCTAATTAAGATGACTTACAGGCAGTTTTACTGTATGCACTGCCACATTCCCACTGGGGATATGGAGAGGGACTTCTGTGCAGGAAGAAAGCACGTATTCGTTGAAGCACTAGGCCAGCTGTCCACAGGCAGTGCTCCTGATGGAATCTGGCAATGGGATGACGAGGAAGCTTTCTGAGGAGAAATGGAGAGGCTCTGGGAAGGCCAATCTTAAGGAAAAGGCAGACTAATATATTTTGGGCTATCATCTCAAAACTGCCCTAGGAGACAAAATACTTTAGGGATAAGGGACTGCAAGAATCCTTTCAAAGAAGCTCAGAGAATGCTTTCTCTTCCTACTAACAAAAGCTTTACAAAAGTGGTATTTTTTTCTCTGCCACACAAAAGACTCCAGCCTTTGCAGAAGACTGGAAAAGGCATGCAAGCACTGTGTAGCCTAATACACAAGCAACAAGTAATTGGAGAAGAAGAAAGTTTATGATTTTGTTTAAAGGTTCTCTTCCAACACCAGTAATTGAGTATCTCATAATAAAACAGAGTAGCGCAGGCTTTTGCCCACAACTTGCAAGAAAGCATTAGAGAGACTTGTCTTCAAGCACTGCTGGTTCTTTCTTCCCGTATCCTATTTTTGCTTACATTTTTGTAAAAGTAACAACATCCTGTAAGAAGGTAAAGAATTAGCCCTCTAGACACATCTCCCAGTTGGAGAGATCCAAGGATGGCCTTCCAAAACTCTAATATTTCCCCACCTAAAGCAACACTTGAGCATTCTTTAGAAGTCTGTCATTTCTACTCTGAAGCTCATGACAAAGTCTGCAGGATTGGAAAGTAAGTCTGCACTCATGCTGCTGAGAAGCATTCTGAACTCAGGGTACGTGCTGTGGTGTGGTGTGTACAGCCCAGTATGAGTTCCACCAGTACTTGCAGCTGCCAACATCAAGCACTGTTGCAAAGGACTTACAGGCCTCTGCAAGAAGAGATCCCTTTTTGCCTCTTTCTTCTCCTTGACATCACTACTGCAAGCATGCATGGATATCCAGATGTTCCAACTACCACATGTACTCTTGGTAAAGGTGCCTCAGCACGCTTTTTTCACAGGAAGTACTCTAAGTTTCCCTACCAGAAATCTCAGCAAAACTGAAGAGCTATTGCCAGAGGTACTCCTAAGGAGGAAAAATGTTTATTTTGGCTTCAAGACTAGAAGGTGAATGTTCGGACTCCACAGAGCATGATAGCATGCTAATCACTGTATCTGATATTAAGCACAGTCTTTATATTATCCTAATTTGAGGCAATATAGCTAATAGAAACAAATTAACGTGGAGAATCTGAGCAATCATCAGATATTTAAGTGCCTAAATTCTTGGGAAGCTCTGGAACAATAAAGGTAAATCAGGCTAGACGTGGCTGATTTTAATCCCTGCCCTCCCTTTCAGATTACCTCCTTGAGACACCTAAAAAGTTTCCAACCAGAAAAAAAAATTACAGGAAGTCTGATTAAGATTTCAGACTCTCTTTGCAGGGATTTGGCTGAATATTGTTTTGGGAAGGTAGATGAAAAATATGGAAACAATGAGAGGAGAAACTGCAGTAAACATAGGCCCCCCACACTCCAGGGAAAATCCTAAAGTAGTAAAACACCGTAAGTGCCTCCTGAAAAAGTATTAGCTGTGGAGAGTTACCTGAGAGTCTTCCTGTTCTCAGGAATGCAAGACTAGTGTCTGTACTCACAGAACTAGGCAATCTTCATATCTAGCTCTTCTGCCAGTTTTTCCTCCTCCTGCATGACTCTTAACTCTGGTATCTGCCTGGAGATAAAAAGTGAGAATTTCAGGCATCTTGCTCTTCCGAATGTGATACATGTTCAGAAACTTCAAGTTTTTGGTTTCTCCTGGTCTAGCTATTCCATAAAATTCCATATTATGTGTAATAAAGAAAACAGATGCATCATTTAAAAATGTTTTGCATTGTAAATAAAACATTTGAACTGGTGGACAAAGATGGGTAAGAACTGACTAAAGGATGGTGACTACTGCATGTTTTTCTGATCATGCAGAGCTCAGCACTGTATTTTCAGGAGAGTGAATCAGGAAAGCACTTGTTACACTCCAAATAGGCCTTTTTTTTGCTGATCATTATTATCAGACAGTCATTTCACCATGGTTTTCTAGAAATAACCTGAGCTGGATCTTCTGGTATAAGACTGAGTAATGACAGAAAATTTTTTGCAGACACTAAAGTGTTAAATTTAAAGCTTCCCTGATTAATCTAGGGGATATTGGCTACTTTTTGAGGAAGAAAACAAGAAATTTCCTGTTAACAGAAGGAATAGAAGAATTTCAGGTAAAGCAGTCTATCTGTAGTGTCTTGAGAACCACCAGTAACCCATAAGTTAAAAAAGAAGTAGGAAAACAAAATCTACATCTTTAAAATACAGTATATGTACTAATTCTACTGATCAAGGCTTTTAACCTAAGCTGGGCCAAAAGAGAGCTAAGGGAAGGGAGGGAGTTGAGAGACAGACACATTACCAGCACAGGCTTTAGCTCTGCTCTGCACTGGTGCAGCCTCACCTGCAGTCCTGTGTGCAGCTTTGGGTGCCACAGTATAAAAAGGACATTAGGCTATTAGAGACCCTCCAAAGGAGGGCCTTGAGGGGAAGCCATATGAGGAGCAGCTGAGGTCACTTGGTCTGTTCAGCCTGGAGAAGAGGAGGCTGAGGGGAGACCTCATTGCAGTCTACAACTTCTTTGTGAGGGGAAAAAGGAGGGACAGACACTGATCTCTTCCCTGTCGTGACCAGTGACAGGACCCAAGGGAATGGCCTGAAGCTGTGTCAGGGGAGGTTTAGGTTGCATATTAGGAAAAGGTTTTTCACCCAGAGGGTGGTTGGGCACTGGAAAAGGCTCCCCAGGGAAGGGGTCACAGCACCAAGACTCACAGAGTTCAAGAGGTCTTTGGACAATGCTCTCAGGCACATGGTGTGACTCTTGGGGATGACCCTGTTCAGGGCCAGGAGCTGGACTCAATGATCCTTGTGGGTCCCTTCCAACTCGGCATATTCTGTGATTCTGTGATTTTACCTTCCACAGGCAGAACTGAGAGCAGGAGGGAGCTGAAAGGTACAAGTACCACAAAACACAACCATGAGGCAAAGGTGTGACCTGGCTGGCAGAGAAAGAGTCACATTAAATGCACTACTCACCTGCTTGCATGTTGGTCACAGCACAGCTTTGCACTAGTGACTAGAGACTAAAGCCACAACCCTTCCTCAGGGCAGCATTCCTCGAATGAAGACTGAGTGCACAGAGAAGCTCCTGCATCCAGGACAGAGAGCAGGATGGTGGCTGCTCCTGCAGGGCCGGGCCCAAGGGGGTCCCCAGGATGGCAGGGCCTGTCCCACTGACAGAGACAACAGCTGGGTCTGACTGACAGGACCAGGCTCATGGTCTCGGGCCAGGGCTGGCCAAAAAGCCAATCCACAGGGCTGGGCTCAGCTCCATCATGGCCATGGGAACAGGCCATGCCAGGGCATTGGCCCAAACACAGGTGGAGGCCCAGAGCCAAGGAGCTCCACAGGCATGGCTGAGCTGGAGGCCAGCGCCCGCCAGGTGCCCGCCAGAGCAGGCAGAGGCTGAGCGCCCTGGGCTGGGCTTCCAGGGAGCCCCTGGGCCTGTGGCTGTGGGGAGGCTCCGGCTGAGGCAGGTCCGGGCCTGCTGGTACCCCCAGAGCTGGCACTGCTAGGCTGGGGGGCCCTAAAGGTGACAGTGGTGCTCACAGTGCGCGGTGGGCCTGGGCACAGCTGTGGGCCTGGGACAGCCTTACAAAATACCAGTGCTAAGGTTCTTCTATTTCTGCTTTTTACACTCCTGTATTTCTTTTTTGCAATCCTTTTTTTGCATTCTTTTAATTTGTTTGCTGCATTTTGTGAAAAAAAAATTTTAGTAGAGTTCCTTAAACTCAGACCTTTGATTGAGCTGGTTGGTCCTCAGGAGGATTTTGCTCACCTGTGAGAGCCACGGCTTCCCTAAATCTGTGGCTGAAAATAATCCTTGGGTTATTTTCTCACTAGGTCCCCACACTCGTGTTGGAGACAAACCACTCATCCCCTCTAAGCCCTGGTGAACACTGGCTCCCTGGGGCTGCAGCAGGCTCAACAATGCACTCCATGCAAGTTCCCCCTGTCCTTGCAGTGCTGCAGCCATGATTGCATGGATGAGGCTTACAGGGCTTTGGTATCCCATGGAATGCCCATGAGTCCTTGTTCTCTTGTGTGCATGTAGTTAATCATTTTTGAAAAGCAACCTTCCCATAAAATTTCATATCTGCTGTTGGAGCTTTAATCTCATTTGCTGAAGAAAGTAAGATAAATTAGTGAATGGAAATAATCAAAGTGCTGTGCCATAACAGCATATTTTCTTTACATTCAGCTTCTAACAGACCCTCAGCCCTCTGAAATGTTCAGTTCGCAATTCAAGTTCAAAATCTCTATTTTTTGTTCCTCGTCTTGTTTGTTCAGTGCCTCGCTCCCACTATTCTGCTGAAAAATGGGCGAGTGTGAGTAACTAAACCAGAAATAACACATGCACCAAGCTGCTACAATTAATCCACCAGTTAGACTAATATAGTCCGATTCTAAATTCTATTTTTCCTGATTTATTTTCTGTATAAAACATTGCACTTTTTAATCTATCACACCAAAACTTCTGCTCTGAATCAAAAACTTATAAGAAGGGTGTATTTTAACAGCGTTAAAAGACTCTAGGGGGTAAACATGGAGCTTAGGACAGAATGAAGAATGAACAGAAATCTGGTACATCTTGCACTTCCACACATCAACAGCTGATCTGGGTTGATCATGCCACTTTCAGAAAGGAACAATTATCTTTAAAACCCTCTCTTCCATAAGAAAAAAGATTACACAAGGCATTTTCAAATGTCATTTCATGATTTCCGAAACAGCTCCTAGCATTTGCTCTCTACAGTGACTGGCTCACTCCTGTTCCTCAAAGATGTCAAATTTTAACAGCCTGTTCTGTATTTTAACTTAAAAACTAAACTCCTACTCCCCTTTTCCCCTTTCCCCTTTTTATGCAATAATTCAAATGTTCACTGTTGCTTTTTTACACCTGATATTGTTCAATAACAATTTTGCACCTACCTGATGAAAATTTAGAAAAGCCTCTAGTCTTTCCAGCTTGTTTGCCACTGTCTCAAGTCTGATTTTTCTAGAACATTTTCAGCTTTATTTTTGGCTTGTGAGAGTACCAGATCACAATATTCACATTTTAAATATTGCCCATTGTATTGTAAGGAAGTTCAGTTCTCAAATTTTTATTGAAAACTACCTAATTTCAAATATTTTTAGCTATGCCGATTAAGAGTTTGGGCTTAACTCTCTAGTTTTAAACTAAAACTCTCTAGCTTTTTCTAGTTTCTTCTATGGGAAAGTTGGATTGCGGACACTCTACACTCAGTAGAAAATGGGTACAGTTTTATCCTTCTGTAAAACATTTGAACTTACGGTAATCACATTGGGTACTATTTATAAGCAATTATCACATTTAGCATGGCATGACAAACATACCAGATATTACTTACAGCTTTCTTAAAAATTACATTAGATATTTAGTACTTGAATTGAACTGTTTCTGGGAATTGAGAAAGCAATCCAAACTGGAAGAGAATTTCAAGCACGTGAAAGCAAATCGAGACCATTTTTCAACCGCAGATCTAAAGTTTCTGCAGTTAACTTTGCAAGCTTTTCTTGGGTATTTCTGGAGTTTTTTTCACATTTCCCATTCTTCGATATATTTCTAAATCTACATTCCTTTGAGGCTAACAATATACAATTTAAGCCATTTTTAGGTTGCATTAGTCCCTGGAGCTAAACCTAAGCAAACTTTTACACTCTCATTTTCCATAATTACTACAGAATTAAGCCATTTAATAGACTTTTCTTTGCTTATCAATTTTCTCTCTGTTCTGTTTATCAAATTCCTCTCTACATTTCTGCTGGAACACTAAAGAAACATTTGTAGGTGTGTTGGAGGTTTTTGGCAGTACAGCTACATCTTGTATTACAGCAATTTCCTTCTCACGCATTTTTAAACATTTCTACATTGATCATCCTGTTTGTGACTATATGTCTACCTAATGTACACATTCTCCTAACAAGCCCTGGCACATTTACAAGCATGGAATAAATATTTTCTTTTCTAAAACAATTGTAAGCTATTTATTTCCAAGATTTTACTTTATCTTTACACCTATATTATTTATGTCTGGGAAATCATTTCTGTGCAATATATTCTGAGTCATGTCCAACGAGAATACGTTTTTGTCTTTTTTTATTTACGTACATTAATACCTCACTGCCTGATAAATATGTGTTAAGATTTCAGCTTATAAGTAGATGTTCCAGGATCTTGACATAGCTCTTCCTTTAATGTTTTCAAAATAATTATTTTATGTTGCACAAAATCCATTTACTAAGTTTCTTGGTAAGCATTTTCAGTCCTTGTGTTTGGGCTTTGTGAAATAGTTTTGCTTATGACAGTTGTACTGTCACTTCAGCCTCTGTGGCTTCCTTGCGCAGGCCCACGTGCTGCTCCCTGTCCGTGTGTGCTGACTGCCTTTTGAGGCTCCTTGGATCTTTTAACCTTCATTCTTCTGTGCTTGTTGGCACTCTTGCTGTTTCAGGTGTTTATTTAATATCATCCGGGATAGTACAGGCTTTTTGCCTTCCAGCACTTGGAGCCTTATTGGTTTTATTTTGCTTCCTGATGTATTTGATTGTCATTTACTAAGTATAAATTGGGCAATTCTAACTATATTTTCCTTGCTCGTGGATATTGACATCATATTGCAAGACAGCCTTGGACCAGATAGCCTTTCTCCAACATCTTTTAACTCATGTTTATTGTAAGGGCTTTATTTATTCCTTTCTGGAAATTCTGTGTTCTTTGCTACCCAATCAACTTTTCTTATCCTACCTTGTATTTTTGACAGATATCTAGCCTCTGAATCAGCAACCTTTTTTAACAGCTGCTTTACTCCCCTTCCTCATGGTGCTCAGGGTTAAACATGACTTGTGCACATGCACCTCCACCTTGCCTGCCACACTTCTGCAGCGCTTCAGGTACCTGGGGGCTTTGGTTTCCTTGTCTCATATACACAAGCTCTTATGCAGCTTCTTGACACACTCTTTTTCCTACACTGCTCCTGGCATAACTGCCTGTGTTTGGCTGCTAGTGAAGATGATGCTCCTGGTACCAAGGAGCACTCTTCCTCAGTAGCTAGAATGAAGTCAGTTGGTGACTTGGAATCCAGAGGAGACCTCAATAAAACACCATCAGCTTCCCCAGCTGGACACTCCTGTGTCTCTGCGCCTCTTTTCCCAAGGCTTCCTCTTGGCAGGGCAGGCAGGAGGGCCTGGCAGCAGTGCAATGGTGGCAGGGCGATGAAGTAACTGTGTGAGCACAGTATGTGCTCCCTGAAGAGACAAAGCACTCTCCTCTGCAGGTGGCAAGATGAGCACCATTCACCAGCACCATGTTTGTCCAGAGTAAACAAAGACTAAGGTATTGCAGATCAAAACATTAACAAATCAGGTTGTCATAGCATTATAATGCTGAGATTTCAGCTTCTCTTGAGTGAAATTTAAATCTTTCTCTAGTATCATCTTCCTTCATTCTGCACCAAATGCACTGGTTTAATTCTATTATCATGAGCCTGGACAACTGACTTTTTTTAATCCAAAAGGATCCATTTCTGTGAAGGACAGTCATAGTTTTCTTCATTCCTCAGTTTTCTGTGAAAGTCACATCCTGTGTGTCAGAACTATTCAGTCCTAACCCTAACGCACTTAATGTCTTGAAGTAAAGCTGAAAGCATGTTCAGGCTTGGAGAGAGAGGGGGAAAGATATGATGAAACAGCCATTGTGGTATACCCATTGTTTGACCACTTGAGAACTGTATGACCTTTGAGTTTCCTGAGAAATATGAATAAACATGTGAACATAGTGAGCCATTTCTCTTCTCTGAAAGCTTATTGTGTTTTCAGGTTTTTGGAAGAGACTTTTGTAACATTTGTTTTTGTCAAAGATAAAGGACAATTCCTCCTAGCTACCTTTACTCAGCTCCAGTGCACACATTGTGAAGTTTTTTCTGTAGAGCATGAAAAGAAACAGCAACTCCAGTGAGCATAAATATTTGAGGACAGATTAGAATTTTCTGTCTCTATCGTACATTCTTAAAATAAGCCTGATTTGGTTTGGTTCATGTTTTTCCAAGAGGCACAAGCAATTCTGCAGAACTAATCTAGATGGAACAGAAAGTTACATGCAACATGATGGGGAAAGAAGAGAGTTACCAGCAGTCCTGTGAGGATGTGATGGACACAATTACAAGCAAAGGACTCAGGATAATGTGTATGAAGAGGAACACAAAATCAGCAAAATAGAGTTAAGCAAGGTCCATCTTAATTGCTTACAAGAAATTGCATGGAAGCAAGGAGTGCCTACAGGGTACCGTGATGGGAAAACACAGCAGGACACCCGTGTGCCCCTCAGGAGTGCCTGCACACTCATGCATGCAGCATGGGGAATAACCATGAGGAGCTAGAGATCCGCCTGCTATCACAGGCCCTGATCATTTTGGGATCACAGGGACATGGTGGAATGGCTGCCATGGCTGGAGTGTTCCAAGACAGGGATGTAAGCTCTTAGGAAGGACAGGCTTAGAAGATGAGGAGAAGGAGTTGGCCTTTGTGACAGAACAGCTCGTGTGCATGGAGCTTTGCCTGGGGATGGATGATGAGCCAGCTGAGAGCCTAGGATATACCCTGTAGTCCTGGGTAAGGGATGAGGAAAAAAGCTCCATAGAATGTTTTACTGAGCACTGGAAGAGGTTGTCAAAGAAAGGTTGTGGAATCTCCATATCAAAAAATAATATATTAAAAAGCCACCTGAACGTGGTCTTGGGCAACAAGTGACACTGCTCGAGCATGGGAGTTGGACATTTCTTCTAGCCTCAACCATTTTATGATTTTGTGATCATACAAAGACTGAAGACAAGCATTGACTGCCTAATCCAAAGGGAGTCTTGGCTGTGGCATCATAAAACAGTCAAAAATAGGTAAATTACAAATTCTGTTGGTATGAGTCCTTTCAAACCGCCACTCTGTGAAGTCTGGAGGTACAACGGGCAATGAACTGCTTTTCTTCATTACAGGAGCAATCTCTGAGCTCCAACCATAACAACTTCATGATGACTGAACTGTTTCATAATGAAAAATAGCACCTGGAGTTTGAATGGACAGCACTGTCTTCCAAGGCCACAGAAATGCAACAGTTACTGCATTGGACAATGTCCTCTGCCCACACAAAGATGCCTATTCAGGATGCTGGAAGTGGGCACAAACACAAAAGAAGCAATGTTTTGAGACAGAAATTTTCATTCAAGTCCTATGATTAATGCAAGGAAGTACTGGAATGAATACTTTTAATAAGAGCAGTCAAACAACTCATACATTGGAGTCACATAAAATACATTCTCACAAGACATTTGCTTTGTTGATTCAGATGATAAATACCTCAGTAAAAATTCTTGAGTGTTGAACAGTGTAAAGGGATCAAGTCGTTGTGCCCTTTCTGTGATACTGGTCTGACACCTTTTACAAGAGTTCCTCTGTGGGCTTGGTTGTACTGGTAAAATGTTAGCAACACCGGAAATATTTGTTTGCTTCAAACTGGATTGTCATTGGCGGACAAGAGATCAGTATCTTCGAAATTAACCTGTATGTTCATTACCTATTGGAGTGGGATTTGAAAAATGAACTCACCTGGTTTACACTACCAGTTCTTCTTCATCATAAGATCTAGAGATTATACTTTTTTGTACCCCCTTTAAAAACATCCTGAGATTTAGGGGAAAAAAGAGAACATTCTAATCAGTTAATCTCTGTACTTATTAACTCCTAAGAGGAAAAGAGAATATGTGCTGCACATAATTTTAACGTGGAAAAATGTGTGATATGGAGAGAGGACAAGATTATTTAAAAGCTATCTAAGAACAAAAAAAAAAAAAGAAAATATTTATTTATCCCATTTTTCATCAAAAAATTAAATTTTCAAACATCCTTGCAAAAATCTCAGGTTTGAAGAAAGGAAGGAGAAAATATGTGGAATGTAATACAATTACTATCTTTATGGTAGATGAGAAAATAAAGATTCTGAAAACCCAGTGTATGGATATAAACTTTTCATCTGGAACACATAAGTAGCATTAAGACTTACAGTTTAGTTTCCTTTTCAAACACATTAAAAGAATAGTAAAACTAAAAAATAGCACTCGTGAACATTTGGGGAGGCCAGTCCTGCTTAACATCTTTATCAATGACCTGAATGAGGGGATCGTGTGCCCCCTCAGTCACTTTGCAGGCAATACCAAGTTGGGTGGGAGTGTTAATCTGCTGGAGGGCAGGAAGGCTCTGCAGAAGGATCTGGACAGGCTGGATTGGTGGGCTGAGGCCAATTGTGTGAGGTTCAACAAGGTGAAGTGCTGGGTCCTGCACTTGGGTCGCAACAACCCCATGCAGCAGTACAGGCTGGGGGAAGGGGGCTGGAAAGCTGCTCAGCAGAAAAGGACCTGGGGGTGCTGGTCAACAGTGGCTGAACATGATCTAGTGTGTGTGTCCAGGTGGCCAAGAAGGCCAGTGGCATCCTGGCCTGCACCAGGAATAGTGTGGCCAGCAGGGTCAGGGCAATGATTGTTCCCCTGTACTTGGCACTGCTGGGGCCACACCTTGAGTGCTGTGTCCAGTTTTGGGCCCCTCACTACAAGAAGGACATTGAGGTGCTGCATGTCCAGGGCAATGGAGCTGGGGAAGGGTCTAGAGGGTAAGTCCTATGAGGAGTGGCTGAGGAAGCTGGGAGTGTTTAGCCTGGAGTACAGGAGGAACAGGAGTGACCTTATCACTCTCTACAACTTCCTGAAAGGAGGTAACAAGTGATAGAACAGTGGAAATTACCTGAAGTTGTGCCAAGGGAGATCAGGCTAGCAGTAGAAGTTTCTTCATTGAAGGGTGGTCAGCATTGGAACAGCATACCTAGGGAAGTGGTGAAATCACCATCCCTGGCAGCATTCAAAAAACATGTGGATGTGGCATTTAGGGACATGGTTTAGCGGTGAACATGTCAGTGCTGGGTTAACAGTTGGACTCCAGCTTAGAGGTCTTTTCCAAACTAAGTGACTATGTGATTTTCTTCCCTGCTGCATTTGCACAGAACTGAGCTGCTTTAAGTTGTCCGTGATGGGTAACAGTAATTTCATATTCTCTCATTTGAGATGTACCCCTTAAACTCCACAGAGCATGCCTAAAGCCCATTTGGCATCTTGTCCCAAGGCCCTCTGATGTCGTAGTGAATGTTATAGTGATCACAGAAAGGGAACATGAGCTTCTAGCAAACAAACACTTGAGCTGGCAAAACTGCTTTCTTTCAGCTTTCAGCCCTTTACATATAGTGATGGTGGTTCCATAGGTTCTAAAGGATCAGGAAATATTGATAGGTTTGAAAAAATTTCCTCTCTGCTTTACTCACCATGGTTTGTCACAGAGGATTAAATTTTCTGCTTTTCCTCCCATATCTGCTTCTTAAAACAGGTCTTTGCTTTATTCTCTCTGCGTTACCTTCTCTTCTGCGCTTGAACGTTCACCTAGCAAATTCACAAAATTCACCTAGCAAAATCTCTTCTTCTGAGCTTACCTTAAAACAGAAAACTAAAGCAAAGGAAAGGAAAGCTGCACCAGGTATTAACAAACTGAAGTGGCAGCTCAGCAGCAGTGCTTGGTCAACTGGCAAGATGAAAAACCAAGTCAGTAGCCTGGTCCCAGCCTGGAACATGATTTCCCTTTTAAAAGCCTGTTGGAAAATTCTGTCAGTGACTTGCAGCCCAAAATAAGACTGCAGGAGCTGGTGCTGCACTGGCACCTGCCACTAAACGTGAGCTTAACAACACAACAGGGAAAAAAAAATTCTCTGCTGCTTTCTCCTGCTGGATGGCTCTGGTGCACTGCCCAGGGAAGAGCTGGGGGAAAAGGCTGAACCTGACAGGCTGGGAAGTGAACACAAAAGGAAGGTAGTGTGGCTGGAGGTGCCAGGTGGGGAACTGGGGCCCTCTTGAGGAAACAGAAGGATGAATCGATACCCTTGAGAGTGTTTATATAAAAGTGCCTCGAAACTGGAGAAGCAGCATGGTGAGGAAGCATAGAGGGACTTGTCTGAAAACTTGTCAGCTGTAGAGATCAGAGGCAGGAGTCAGTACCTCATTAACAATGAAAGAATTAGTAGGGTGGGGATAAACAGCAGAGAGCCTTAAAAATGAAGGCATAGAGCCAATGTCTGATGTAATTAGAAAAGTATATCCCAGAAATGGGATCAAAAGAGAAAGAAAGAGTGGATTATATACTGTCAACCAAATAAGACCTTAGGACAAGTTCCAAGCAGAGTGATCTTGTCATCAAATTAAGAAAGATGGCAAGGTCATGTGGACAGCATCTGGCAGACACTATAGCAATTTCTCCCAGTCTTTTCTCAGGGCAGCACGGCTCAAACAGCTGAATCCTAGCAGCAGAGGAGATTGTGAACACACGTACCTGCCAGAGGAATGATGCTTGTTGCCCCACACCAGCAAAACTCCTGCATTGGTTCTGCTTACACCTCAGCAGGGAGCACATGCCAGCAAGCCAGCCAGCTACGAAGCGTGATGGTTGGGCAGGAACTCTGCTCCTGACACTGCTCACGTTGCACTTTGTTGTCTTGATCCAAATAAAAAGTGGAGGCTTTGAAAAGCATCACTGACACCTGCTCACCACATCCTGTTTCCTCCAGTACCACTCTTTCTCTTAGCTCCTCTTCACCTATTCATTGCTTGAAACAAGAAAAAACCCAAGATCTTTAGCAACAAGTCAGCTACTTTTAAAGTCTGCAATCATACCCACACTACACAATTCCCCTGCAAATTTTGGATCCATCAAAGACCATCATAGTTTCTCCTTGATCCTTGTTCCTCCTCCAGTGATCTCTTGACCAGTGACTCTCAGAGACTCCTCTCCATGTATCTTAGCTTCTGTTGGCTGTAAAAAATGCCGCGTTTTCTGCCACTTTAGTCCTCTCTTGCTTCCAAAAGAGATTGTGAACAAACAGAAAGAGGCTAGGTCTGCTGATGGCTGCTGAGCAAGCGTAACAGTTTCGAAACCACCTCTGGCTCAGGATGTCCCTGAACTGCAGATGTTAAGAAGTTCTCAAAGAACAGTTTCTTTGTGGCCTGTTTCTTACGTTTGTGTCCTAATCATCCCACACTGGCTGTTGTCTGAGACAGGATAATGTCTCAGAGGGATATTTGATCAGACAGCCTGGCAGCGCTGATGGAAGCCCTTCCCCGCCTAGAAGAGGAATGCTGCTTCTCCCTCTAAAGAAGCAATGGAGTATTCCCTGGCAAAACTTCTGACAATCTAAATGCCTTCTTGTGGGAGCCCTTCCCCACCCAGCACATCTTTGTTTCTCCACTGGACAGGGTTGCAGTATTTATAAGACCATCCTACTATATTTCTCCCTCACCACACAATTTTATTGTGAAACTTTCTGTCCCTAGACAGAAAACAGAGAAATCAATCTTCTACAGCCTGGTCAGATAAGTAAGAAAGTAAAGCTTATTATAGTTATGCATCTGTCCCATGCAGGATGTCTGTACTTTTTCAGAGAGACCCTTGCAAGGGAGAGTCCAGTGCAGGGCCAGGAGTCAGACCCTCTTGGGTCCCTTCTAACTCAGCATATTCTGTGATTCTGTTTCTGTTTTAAATGAATCCCAAATCAATTTCAAGACCAAAAAGAGACCAGAAGAGATTCTGCAAAACCCTTGTCTCTCCAGCCTGATTACCAGCTTCAGGAGTCATTGTTTAATTCTTGGAAACTGAATGCAGTGTTCACGTCTGATGCAAGTTAGCTCTGTAGCCTCATGGGCTGCTATTGTCTAGAACAAGAATTTTACCTTAAGTGTTCTATCATGACAAATTAGTGCTTCTCTTTTTTCTCTATAATGCAAGTACCGCTTTTTTGAGCAAGTTGCCTTTTCTCTTAGCTTTGTTCATGTCTGAAGATAAAGTCTGGGATAAATGAGACAAAAGAGAGCATGTAAACATTTTGACAGGTGTGAGCTGGAGCACCATCTCAGCCTGTTCGGCCAGTGCGCCACTAGCTCCTTCCACAACCAGGAAAGCAAACCAAACAATTTCATTCACATCCAAAGACTGCAGTCTCAGTCCTCCCACACCAAGAGAAACCCCTCAGGAAACTTACCTTTTGCTGTGCTTGTTCAATGCTAGAGCTAAAAAAGCACCTAGAATGGTAACAATAGCCTGGCTGCTAATCCATTAAAAGGAAATTGGTCAAATCTTGTGGCTCACTCAACTTGCAAAAAGTATAATTTTGGAATGTGCTTGCCCAAGTGGATTGTTACCATAGCTCCCTGCCACGGCTGAATGGTGCTTTGCCTTCCTGAATTTGACAAATCGGTTCTTTTTAATACTGAATGACTTTTTACAATACCATGTTGGTTTTTCCACAGGATTAATTTTCAGTCTCGGTAATAAGTTAAGAATAGAAGTATGCATAAATATGTATATTGTTTTATAAAGAAACCAAAGGCAATAGTAAACTACAGACATGTTTTTTCCAGAACCTAATCAAGTACAGCTGTGTTATTACAAGCTCGTGGCAAAAAGCCAGTGAAGGCATTTGGAGAAGGGCTCTTATGAGATGCTGCTGAGCTGTGGCAGTTGTTCAGCATGCTTGGGAGCAACCTTACCTCCCTGCTCCCCTGAGCTCAGGGGACTGGAAAGGCAAGCCAAGAGACCACAAGCAGAGCCAGGCCCTGCTTCCGAAGCCCAGGTTTGAATGGGCCAGGCTTTGAGGCACTGCCTTTCATTCTCTTTGCTCCCCAGGCACTGCAGCTCCAGTACCACCTCCCTGGTGTTTGAGAAAGGCCATGCTGAGAGATCAAGGGTTAGAAATACTTTCATGCAGCGTGGCCCACTTGCTCTGTGACAGCCCACTCTGCCAGTCCCTCCTCTCAAGGTTGGGGTTTAGAGTACAATTATTGTATTTTTGTCAAACTCCCACTTCAGTTCAGCCCTACTTTAACATCTGAAAAAACATCTGTTGTTCTGCTGTGGCCATCTGCTACCATCCCCAAGAAGCCAGGCCAAAAATATCCAGGGACTCTGAAGAACAGTGTTAGCTGAGACATACTTATGTTAAGACAGCCCAGCAAATGGGTTATCTTAAAAACTTATAGGAATGAATGCAACTTAGTTTCTATCTCCAAGGGTAAGTTAGCATCATTATTCCCTTTGAAAAGGGACTGCAGCAAATGAAACTAATATACCATATAAATACACAAGGTGTGATAAAATGAAGAATTTATTCAAGGTGGAAGTTTATGAGCAGGAACAGAGAAAAACAAAGGGGCAATAATCCTTCAGAATTTAAATGCTTTTTAATTTTATAGTAATAACTAATGGTTATTATTATTAACCAGGCATCAACAAACTTGAGATGAGTGATGAGTCACTTTATGGTAGATTACAGTGGATCTCTTTGCATCACTTTTTGAAGAGAGTAGGACCTGAGGAACTATCCAGGCTGTCTCTGCCCAGGAGTCAAAACTTTAGTGTGTGGCAGTCCACAAAGAGCTCTGCCTTCACTTTCAGTAAATAACACAAAATAATCACCACAGGAACAGTCCTGCCCTGTGACTTTGCAATTCGGGTCATCCGTGAGTGAAAATATTCTTCATGAGGACTCTGTCCAGTTCCCACACCTCCCACAGAGTCTTCCCTTTCACTGTAACACTGGCTAAAGAGACCATAATATAATATTTGGGATTGTATATCTTCAGGATTCTGGGCATTCAACCCTAAAGTGTTTCAAGACACAATTTATAAAAATATTTTTCCCCCCTCTGTACTCTCATCTGTCTCTGGAAGAGCACTAGCTGCTGTGAACAGATTGTGCTAGCTGAAACAGGCAACACAGTGACAGGAAACCCAAGAGTACACTCTGTAACATCAATGCTGTGAAATTAAAAACTCTTCATTGTTAAGCAGTAAAGGGATGTTAGCCTAAAGCAAAGGGTTTTGTTAAAGATCATCCCACTTCCAGACTTTGGTTGCTAAGCTAAATTGCAGAACTCTTCGTAGCAAATCCTCTACCAGGAGCAGAGCTAGAAGAGAATTTTACAAAATGCTAAAATGGTACTCAGCTTACATTTTATCTCAAGTTTGGCCATCACACTTTGCTACCTTCAACTTCCTGTCTTCGATCATTTGAGAAAATATTGCGGAAGTTTGCATGGAAATAAAAACCAATAGTCAATTTAATAATTAACTAACCCTGATTCAAAATTGAAAGTAACTGCTTTGTGTTGGAAATTCATCTAGTCTTTCTCAGATAAATGCTGAAGACAGCATTTATTCAAACATTTAAGTTCACTTCAATAGTGGAAAACCAGTTTGCCTGCATAGTCCATTATAATATTTCCAGGGGGAGAGCTTTATTACAGGAAAAATAGCTACTCAATTTTTGATGACTGGGAAGTCTTCAAGAGCAAAGCATGAAACAAAAGTTTTGTTTTTTCCTTTTAAGTATATATGCTGTATATGATCTGCTTTTTCTAGTCACGGATCAGTCTTTTCCCCCGATCAAGGAAGACTACATTAAACCGACTGTTGAGCGTGTGCTTGTGCTAACTGCAGCCAGAAAAAAATGTTGCATTTGCACCATTCTTGGGAGAAGCTGTAATTTGTCATAGTAACCTTCAAGAGCACATGTGGGATGTGAGCAATAATCTTGCTCTAATTGCCAGACCATTAATTGATACAAAAAGTCAGTTGTTTCCTGATTGAGAAATACCTGGCCAGGCAGGCAGCAGTGGCTTCACTAGAACTGCCCTACCTGAAAACATCCACACAAGAGCTGCCAGGCCACCGGTGTTCAAATTGCTTCTGCACATCGGCTTGGACTCCTCTGCTACCGCTTCCAGCAAACGGCCTAAAAACTGATGGCACGTGGCTACTTTCAGGAGCTGAGCTTTTTACACAGCAATTTCACTTTGAAAAATGCTGGAAGCAAGTTACCTGTTGGCAGATATATCACCAGGAAGAATTACAAAGGGATGAAGTAGACACCACTTAGACTGTTGCACTCGAGGCAAATATTCTTGCATGCCAGGTGGGGTATCTGACAATTGCCTGTTTGTCTGTAGTCTTGAAGGAGAGCCAACAAGTTATTCAAAAACCGTCTTTCAATAAAACTCAAAGTCCAAATCATCTCGAGTTACAGATAAAATTTTCTGTTTGATTTAGTAGCACGTTTTACAGCTGTTGAAATATCCCCCTCCCTGCCCTAAAGTGAAGATATTTTGAATTTCTTTCTTGAAGCAGGCACAGTGAAACAAGGCATCGTGATCTTGTTTATGCCATTTACAAAGGCAGATCACTCCCAGCCTCTAATGTTCTACTCTACCACCCCTTCCTTCAACCCACTGGATCATAAATCCAACCTCCCCAAAGACTTGATGTCTTTTGGTCATTGTACATATATATTCATGCCAGAAAATAACCTGTATTCTTTGCTTCCATTCCAGTGCTCACTTAGCATTAAGCTGTATTTATGAATCTTGTCTAACATGGTGTTTAACAAGTGGACAAAGTTACTCATCTGTAGTGTAATTTATTTCCCTATCCACCCTTGTATTGTTTGCAGAACAAACTGACAGAGGTTTAGTAACAAAAAAAATCTGCCTCATAAAGACTGAGGAAATATGAAGTTTTTACTTGAATATTAATGTGAGATTTAAGACATAAACTTGTGACTTCCAACAAGTTTTTTGACCAATGGCTTTCTTTCCTTTCTCCTTTTTTGTGATCATGGGTTTCTGCACTGACCTACTGTAATTTCTCCAGAATAGTACTCAAAAACCATAGCTCTCATAGCAAAATTGTATACATTTACTAAAACCAAACAAACTTGTGCAGAATCCACAATAATTTATGCACATTCAATTAAGTCAGGGATGTTGCTTGCAAGCATTTGTATGAGTAATCTTTAATTACCCAATTGACCTATTTTGAAACGTTAACGTTCCTTACAAATAATTTCAGAAAATTACTTACTGCATGATGGTTTTCTGCAACATGGGTGAAAACAATGTGCTTCACTCAAACCTGGTGCCACATTTGGCAGAAGTGGAAGGCTAGCCATCAGAAAGCAACATATTGTGTCTTGCACAGTATTCCTCCTCATGGACCAGAGGTTCCTGGTGTTTTCCAGGCTATTTTCCCATCCTCCTTATGGCTCAGTGTTTCTTCTGTTGCCAGGGGATTACAAATGTGTTGAAAGACAGAAGCTCAAAATGGCACATAAAGAGTTTTAGTAGAGCACAGAGTCTGCAGCTAGCTTTCAGGAATCGGACACCAGCTGTTATCACGATCAAACACACAAGGAAATTCAATCAAATCTTTTTCTAAAGCTTGATATGAAGAAAAGAAAAAGATCCCTCAAAGAACACCCCTCCATAACTATCACTCTTAATACACTCCCTTGCTTCATACTGCTTAAGAGTATTGAGTCTCTTAAAGTACCTAGCTCACGCTTTGACACCGAGTGCCAGCACTTTAGAAAACCACCCTTTTTCATTTCCAATAATTACTCTCATGTTCCAGTACTGAAGACAGAGTGCAAAGTTAATGATACAGAGTACATTCTACCCCAAATACCTTCTATCCAACCTAATCACACTCAGGTAAATTATTTGCTCTACAGAAAATACACTTAACAACCCACAAACTACTGGAATGCAGCACGCAGAATTCAGGAAGTGACGGTTGTTAAATTCCAGGATTTTCCCACTGAGAGTTGCTGCTCGCACCAGCAGTGGGCTACAGTTACAGTACTGCTCTTTACATTTTGCATTCAATTAAAAGACAAAAATTAAGAAACTTAGGTGTGGACTGAATATTTAGAGAAGCCAGACCTTAAAGGAATCAATCACTGGCAAATAGCCAAGTCCTGGTTGGCAACCTGGGTAATTCCTAGGAGTTTTCTTAAAGCAGCTTCACTATGGAACAGAAGCTACAGCAAAGTAAACTCAGGCTTCACTTAGAATTTACTGTAAATAGAGTCATAGTATAATTTAGATTGAAAGGGACCTCAGGAGGTCCCCAAGATTAGCCTCCTACATCCAGCAGGATCAGATCCAAGGCCACATTGCTCTGGCTTTATCCAGCTGGAAACCTCCAAAGATAAGCTCTTTGGGCAGCCTGTTCACTGTCCTCATAGAGGGGTTCCACCACCTTTAATCAAAACCTCTAGTTTCAAATTATGCCATTGTCTCTAATCCTCCCAGCACCCACAACTGTAAAAAGCAGACCACTTTCCTGACAAACTCTCCACATTCACCACAAGGCTGCTATTAGCTCCTCCTGAAGTTGCATCTTCTGTTACACTGAAGATCTTGTTTATGGGCAAAGAGGAAGCATAAGATATATACAAGTAAAGCTGAGAATTTATTGCTAGCATATGGAAATCTTAAACCAATTAGTCTATTAGTCTAGATGTAATTACTATAGGGAAAGAATGATAATGCAGGTTGTGTACTTCTATACAGAAGTTGCAGTAATAGAGTTAAAATTGTGACACACATTTCTCAGTTTCTCTCCTTTTTAAGGGTTATTTTCACCCTTCTGCTGTTACTCTGCATCTCAAAATCAACATCTCCAGACTGCTGAAAAGGATGACGTGAAGCTATCAGCATCTGAAGTCCTTTGTTGGAAGGAATATGCTGTTGCTTTCTTCTTTCTCCCTCTAGGATCCACTCGAGGTTCATTTTATGTTTGCTAACATGCTTTTACATCTTCTTCTTTCCTTATTGGCCTTCAGATCCAAATATATGATATATGATGGCCTTCACATATGTTAGATGTGATTTCTTTGTTCTGTTACTTCGTAAACACAGTTTTGTCCAGTTCTTGTTCGGCCTTCAACAACCAAACCGAGCCAAACAAAAAACCAACCACATCATCAGAAAAACCTACAAAAAACCAAACCACAGAAAAAACAGCCCATATTTGATTGCTGGTGAGTAATCACTCACCAATACAGGACTATGGGGTCTCCAGGTCCACACATGTGCCCCATCATTAATCTGTACTCCTCTATTCTACATCCTTTTATTTCCAATTCAAAGATTTATTTCCAATCCAACCTTTCCAAAAGGCCTGCTATCATATAACATGCCTGCATTTCTCTCCACATCATTATTCTGGTCACAGATATCTTATTGCACATAAATTACCTGCTCAGTACTCTTACATATTTAAAACTATGGTTGCACCACCCAGAGGTAAACAGAAGTAAAAGAAATTAGCCACAGACATCTGGCCAGTTATAGAAATTTTTATAGCAAAGCTAAGCAAAACAAAGATAGAGGCAGGCCAAAGAAAGCCCAGAAAGGGAAGTATGATAATCCTCAGTCCCAGGGCCTTGCAGACTCAGTACTAAGCTTATGGCCTATTACTAACAACCATAATACACTATTACAGTGCTACATCATCACCTTCTTGGAAGAAGCTGAGCAAACCCTAGTCCATGACCATCCTGGTGGCCTTTCACTAAATTTGTTCCAGGTGGCTGAAATCTTCCTTGAACTGGGGAACCCAAAAATTAGACACAGTATTCTACATGCAGTCTAATACAAAATGCCAGATACACCATCCTAAGTACTATCAATACTCATCCTGCCTTCTGTTACTGATAGGTAATTGCAATATATTAGCTATTTCTGAGAAGTTCCTACTTTAATTTACCTTCTTTAACTGGTCATACTCTTAGCAGGATACTGCTTCTTCTCAGTAGAAAGAAATATGCCAAATAAAAACAGTCAAGTCTCCAAAGGCTGGAGTTACATGGGTAACACCTACCTGTTATGGCCTGACACAGTTGGGCCACAGGAGCCTTTAACACCTCAAGAGATGTCAAGGCATAAAGAACCCCAAGGGAGTATCGAATGGCTGGCTTTCCAAAGAGCTGTAGAAGTTTAAGATATTACCATTACAACTCTCCATGTTTACTAGCCCCACAGTCCAATTGACCAAGCAGAAACTTAAGCTGGTGGTTGGGTTTTGTTTGTTTGGGTAACTCCAGATAACTCCACACACAATGAGACTTAAGAAATTGCTCATATGAAATTCCTTCAGCTACTGAGTGTGAGAGGCGACCTAAAATCTGAAGTAACTGACAATGGTGGTAAGGCAAAACCAGTGAGTTCCAGATTAAAAAAAAAAAAAATCACCTATTTATTTGGCTACTTAAGCATCTCCCTCTAGAAGACCAAGTTACTGTGCTGAAAGTAAGATTGCATAGGTATCAGTAGCTCAAGTGTCAAATTTACAACTTGAAAGTACAGCAAAGGAACTCTTTGCTAAGCAAGTCTGTTACAGCTCTTCACTCAAACTTCCAGGGCAAGTCTTCCAGCCTACTCAGTGGTTAATCTCTAGGGACAATTTTGTTTCACAGACAGCCCTAGCAGGAACCCTACGGGTGTCCACAACCAGGGAATCTCAGAAAGGACACGTGTGTTGGGAAATGTCACACTGATCATCGTAAGCCACCATGTCTGTGAGACAAATTCTGGGTGCTGCATTAGTCTGCTTGTCAAAAGGGGGATGGGGAGGAGACAGTAGTTGCAGGGAAGACAGACAAAACTGGAGAAAGCAGTATGAAATTACTTATAGAATCATACGTTAATTCAGGTCAGAAAGGAGCTCAGGGTGATCACCAAACCACCCTCCTTCTCAAAGCTGGGTAAACTACAAGATTGGATCATGTTACTTGTGGCTTAATCTAGCATTCTCTTGAAAACCTCCAAAATAGACAGAAAAATCCCTCAGGGCAACCTGGTGCACTGTTTAACTGTCCTAAGGGTAATTTTTTTTAATCTTACATCTTGGCAGAACTTACCCTGTTTCAAATTATGCCTATTGTGTCTCATCCTCACACTGAGCACCCCTGAGAAGTCTTGCTTCACCTTGCTCAGTAGCTTCTTAAAGTTCAGTTCTATGCTTAGCATTTTTGATTACAAAAGTAGTCTGGATTTCTACAAGACAAGCAAAGTCTGTGTTTAAAGTGAGGTGCAGCAAAAGTGCAAGCAAACTGACCTTCCAAGAGGCTCCATTTGATTCTAGTGATAAGGACCAACTCCAGATGTTAGAGAGTGATCCAGGAGTCAACAGCTGCTCTTGCAAAGAAAGGGAGCTTACTTTTCATTAATTATTTCACAAGAGATTAGTATTAAATATAATAGTCCAGACTGATAAATGAAGAGTCAGTTTCCAAATAAACAAAATCCAGACAGGAAACCCTTAGCACCTCAGATCAAGGGATAAACAATCAACCTTATTAAACCAACAAACCAAGTTTATTTATATAAGTCTGTACAATTGTGATGAACTATGCTAGGACACCAATGAAACAAAGTAAACAAATCTCTCCCTCTCTAACAAGTGGGAGGTGTAGTCACTCACCTTTACATGCACTTAAAGGAAAAAAGATTACAGCTTTCATACAATTATGTAACTATTCAAGAGTACTTTCTTCACGTATTATTCTCAATATAAGAGGTTTGCATGATAATTTACTGATGGTTGCCTTCTCTGAAAAACAGTGTTTTAGCAAAACCCAGAGACTTTGAGAGGGTAAGTGGCAGTTTCATAATTGCAGATAACTAGGACATAGTCCATCATTAAGACTGGCGTCCTAAACTCACTGCATCTCCTCTGTTTTGGTTTTCTCTGCTAAAAGTTACTTGCAACACTGGATGGGTCTCATCCACATTTTGGTTGTATTACAGATAGTCTTGTGTTACCAAATGTAGACGTTAACTAAAACCAATACATCAAGGCCAAGCATATTAAAAATACTGTATTTGGGTTAAGTTTACCTTTAGAGACCACTTGTCACTGCATCTCAGAGCTCTGAGGCATTTCAGTGGAAAAAAATCAGTTCCTGAAGTGTTTGATTTGGCAATTATTTCCGCAAACCATTAGAGAGTGATTATTTTGAAAACTGTCTATTGCAAAGTAAGTTTAGATTTTTTTTTTTAATCACAAATCTTTAACATCACTTTAGCTGTTGAAAAAACCAAATCATATCAAATGCATATCTACACAGTGAATCACAATGTCTCCTATGAAGTTAAAATGGTAGATCCCATAAATCCAATCTTAAAAAGTTATAAGTATGTATATGTGAGAGCCTACTGTAACTCCAGAGAAGCTGCTAAAATAGGCCATCAAATAAAGTTGTCTATGATTACATATTTACAGAATAATCCACATGTCCTAGAACGATGGACTATTCAGTAAATAAGTATTGAAATATTTCTATTTATTTGTTTACATGGTAGGCTTCATACGTTGATTTTCTTTTTATACACAGTCCGTAGAATCAATCTGCACACAATTACATGATGTTTCTTTAAAGCTACTGTTAAAAAAAGGAAGAGAAAGTTAAATAAGAACTAGATTAAAGTTTCATTAAGAATCCAACAAGAAAGTATCAAACACAGGTTAAAATGTAACCAGTGTATGATTTCAGAAAAACAGTAATGCTCTGACACAAGAAGAGCATCAGCATTTTCCCTCTTTAGGGTCCCCCAGAAACATTCCTACCCAGTCCAGTTCTTAAGTTGTTCTATACGTACTGGCCTGAGTAGGAACACACACGTGCTTGCACGCTTACCTGAACGAGGGCCTCTAACCTTTTAGACTTCTAATTCTCTTTTAATTTAGTTCTTAGTTTCATATATTCAGTTGTATCTTGTTTGTAAAAGTTCTTTGTTAAATGTCACTTATATTTACACTTGATTTTTTTTTTCTTTTTTACACCTGAGTGATAATTTAGCTGTCAATTTGTGTCCAGTCAAATATTCCATAAAGCCATACAATTCTTGTGCTCATGTTGCACTCCGCTTGTACCAGTTTATATATGAAAAATGTCCATCACCTACCTCTCATATTACCCACTGACCTTTCTATTATGTCCTTCCCCTTCCATAGAATGCGATATTTTTAAAAAAATTTTTGTTTATTGATAGAAGCCCCATTTAAATGGTTCAGAAAGCAAGAAACAAAGTGAGCTGGAGCTCAGTGAAGACGTGATGACTTAACAAATATGCAATATTGAAAGCTTGGAGAAGAAATTAAAGCCCAACCAAATGAGCTCCCCAGGGTCACCCCACAAAAAGCTACTTCACCCAGTTACAGCTGTAGAGTCTGGATGTGCTATAGATGACAAGTCCCACGTTAAGAGCTGTGTACCTCTTTCTCATCAGTTAAGTGTAATTAAAAAAAGGGAACATGAAGTTAAACAGCTATATCAGCCAAGCCGTTTTAGTAAGAAGAATCACATTTAATGAGTTTCTTTCTTGCAATTTCAGATGCTCAAGTACAGCTGGTAGAAATTCAAAACAGCCGTAAAGAACTGTGACAGACGGATACAAATAGTACTGCAGCTTAAAAATGATAAAAAACACCTGAAAAAAAGTCACACAACCCTCCCAAAAAAATTTACACTTTGAACCTAGGCCAGTTTTTGAAGATTCCCTTCTCCAAAGCTAGGATGAAGGAGGAAGAAGAAGAGGGAGAAAGTGCAGATGACCTTCCAGCCACAAAGGTCTTGCGCCAATGTTTATTCACTGTGCCTGTGGTGGTATGTAAGGGGAGATCACCAAGTGCTGATTCTGCGACTGCCAAGAGATTCCTATGGAAATCCAGACCTCAGGCTAATACTGAACACAGAGTGGACCAACGAGCTGCATCAACAAAATAAAAACAAAACTCAAACTAAAAGAAATGGGAAAACCCCAAATAGCACAGATCCACATTTGTGAGGGGAGCAGAGGAAAGGGCAAGAAGGGAGGTCTATACAGTAAATAGTTGAATGGTTTATGTTACAGATGACTGGCAGTTTTAAAGAGTCTCTTCCCAGCTCCATTGCTGCTCCAACCCAGAAGGGAGAACTGAAAAGGGAGGAAGAAAAAGTAGGACATCATCATGGAGCATGCAGGATCAGAAGCAGCAGAGTGGGCATGCTCAAATAAGCCCCCGTCTCTTTTTGTAGTCCTCCAAGTTCAATGATCGCCGAGGGGCACCATCTTTTGCTGGAGGAGCCTTGGAGGTGATGGCCAGTGCCTTAGATTCTGTTGGGGATAAGAAAAGAGTAAGGACCAAACTACAGGGAAATTTTTACTTGTTTTTGCTGACAACTTCACCACAAAATCACGTTTGGCTTCTCTAGTATACATCAGGTTAGAACTTCAGGTAATAATACACAGTATCGGGGGGCTTCTCTTCATAGATGCAGCACATGCAATTTTGACTCTGTGTGTTAATCCAGCTGTTAATCCAGAGACAGACAGTAAGCAGAAAAAGTCAAACATTCTATCTATGTCTACAACACACATTTTTATCAGTCTCCAGATTCTTCTGTTATGCAAGGAGACTGCACAAAAGTAAGATGCCAAAATGATGTTCTAAGGAAAACTGTGTCTCCCATCCTTCTCTCTTCAGTGTCCTTCAGTGCCTAACCCTCCCCTGCTTGCTAACTCAAGTTCGTAACTCTCACTAGCTGTTTCAGGAAGTCTCTTATTCTTGACCTCCTACTTCATTCTGTAGTCTTACATCCAGAGTTTCAATCTTGACCTAGTTTGGAAAGACAACTTCTGCTCTTGCTTCTTGACAAGGTTTGTCTTTGTGCATTCTTACGGTACTTCCTAAATTATTGTCCTCCAAGAAACTGCAGACCTCATCCTTCAAGTAATGCAAGAAATACTAAACCTTGTGTGTCAAATTGCACTGATATACTCCTCTCATGCTTTCCGTCCACTGGAAAACAACTTCTTAGGACACAAGAAAATAGCCTCAAGTTGCACTAGGGAGGTTTAGATTGGATATTAGGAGAAATTTTTTCACCAAGAGGGTTGTCAAGCACTGGAACAGGCTGCTCAGGGAAGTGGTTGTGTCACCACCCTTGGAGGTATTTAAAAGACGTGGAGCTGCGGCACATGGGGACCTGGTTTAGTGGTGGACTTGTCAGTGTTGAGTTAATGGTTGGACTTGATAATCTTAAGGGTCTTTTTCAATTGAAATGATTCTGTGATACCAAACTGTTCTTGTCACACTCATCTCACTCTGACATCTCATGCTGTCAAAGTCAGGATAACAAAGAGGAAGAGCCAGCAAATTCGTGTCTATTATCTTCACTCACTGGCCAGTGTTTTCGTTCCCCTAAAATTTAGCTTCAATACCATCTGCAATACCTAAGTTAGGGAATAGCAACTTGGTGAAGCAGAAGGTTCAAAATCACATGAAAATACTTTATCCCCACAGTATGTGCACAGAGGACAGAACAGAACAGCACAGACACACAGCTTATCTGTTGTCAAAAGTTATTAGACAAATTAACAAAGTAAATATCAAGGTAGCTGCTAAGATTTATTAAATACAACACCCATCTTTTCCCCAAAGATCACACAAGTCATAGATAATATGGACTGGAAGAGTATATAAAAAACCACTCATTATCTCCTCCTCTCCCTAGGCTTTTAAATCAAGGATATGGGGACATACAGGCTTTTAGTCTAACACAATACAGTTGTTCTTGTTTTCTCAACGGATGTCAGTATCACACATCCCCTCCTCCTCAGTTCAAGATACTTGCCAAGATGGTAAACAGAGTCCTTGCTCCCATTTTCAAAAGCCCACCAATAACTTTGAAAGAATTATTCTGGAAGAACTAGGTTCTACCAAAATGGGCTGGACAATCACATCCCCAAACTCAGATGGAACACCTACCTGAACTGGGAACCTGAAGATCAATCTTTACATCAAAGTCATGCACTTTGAAAAGATCTTCTGAGAGGTCACTAGCTGATTTAGAGTTCACATCTTTATCTTTTCCTTGACCCTGAAATGAAAACTACAGGTAAGTCTCCACATCTTATCTGGCCATACAGAGATAAAAATGTTTTTTCCACTCTTCTGTCTTAAACATACTTAGTGTAGCTTTCATACTGCTAGAGCAACTTAAATTTTCTTTCCCAAGAAACAAGAAGCTATTGCTTTTCTATGATAATGCTCTACAGGATACCCTTTTCTAGAACTGAAGCATGCACACCTGCTATTAGTCACAAGCTTCACAGAGCAAAATGGTGACAGTGTGAGGAACATAACAGAGACCGAAATGGAAACTTGCCTTACTCATGTCCTTTGGAGCATCTGGTAATACACCAGATCCATATTTTGCATTTAGTTGGGCAAGGATGGCAGCTTGGACAGCAGGATCTCTGGACTGCAAAGGCAAAATATTAGAGAAGAATAAAAATTAAAAATGACTGCATTTAAATTGGCAAAAGCTAGAACCACATTTTGTTAAAACAGTGTTCGTATCCATGAATCTAAAACCATAAGAGACTGTCTATCAGTTCACCCAACTTTCAGAATCTCAAGAGGCAACTGAAATCATCCTGACTGTATCTGACAATAACAAACTAAAAATCATTCTTTGGAAAGTTTTTACTTGAAAAAATCAGAAATACATTTCCTGATGATATGGCTTGTTTCTGTGACTCCTCTTAATGCTACCGTAGTATGTATTTGCTTTCAGCTTACACCTCTGTCTGAAACACTCTACTTTAGAAGACTATTTCTTTACCTAATAGCTCTCTAGCATAATAAAGCTACTCAGTTACGGTTCTCTTCTAATAAAGAAGTATTTCAGAAATATTTAATTCAAGCCCTGCAATAGAACTTCTCTTTTATTTCTGTTGCGGTAGCTGAGCAAACAGAAGTGCGGACTGAGTTACCACGGTGCTGGGTCACAGTCTCAGGTACAGGGATGGAACCCAACCCCCTGTTCCCCTCTCTCCTTATTGGCTGATTTTTATGTAACCGTGCCCCCTCGAGACCCCCTTTTCTACCTGTCCCCAGAGACCTTTGTTCTCCTGGCACCAGAACCCCACCCAATAAAACACCTTTCAGGATTCCTTGGCTGAGGGCCATCTCTCATCTCTAACGGCGCTTAAACTCGTCAGCCTTCCTGGGTTTGGCTGTGTGCTCCGCTGCACAGGCCAAAGGCAGTGAGCCGGCAAGTGCTGCTTAGGGCTCCTCTGAGAGAAGGACCCTTTGAACGAGCCGCTTTCTACCTCGCTTTGCCCACCCTGTGCGCCCTACATATTTCCTTGCTGGTTTGTGGAGACCGATGAGAGCCAACCTGAGCAGTAGTTTTTTTAAGTACCTACACCAGAACCACATACTATTCCAGAACAGACCTCAACAAGGCCGGAGTACTTAGAAGGAGGAGGTGATCACCTTGCTATTCATCAGTTATATATGTAGGGACTGCAGTAGCAGGCTTTGCCACAGTATCACATGGGAAGTTTTTGTTGAGATACTTCATCCATCACAGGCCCAAAATGCCTGTTCTCCTTTCACCTTTCACTGATCTTTCAGGAAACTTTCAGATAATTAGAAATTAAACTCACATCTAAAGCAAACTGTCTTCCCAGAGCTAACTAAATCTGAATAATTCTACACAGATGAACTCACTACAGAAGTCTCAATCATGGTTGCTTTTGCAGTACATACTCACATCACTTCTGTCCTTCACACTTTACATTAAAAAAGAAGAGAGACCAGGATCTCGCTCAGCTGTATCTCACACTGGCATTCAGGGCGTTAATAGCATATGGCACAGTTGGGAATTTTTGCTCCTACACTCTGCATTACATCGGTTTCTGTTTTGCAGCAAATTGCCTCAACTGAACTTAAGTATTACACTCACATTAGACACTATTGTTGGCTTGCACTGCCGCCTAGTAAAGGGGTCCATTTGTTGGTTTTTCATGCTGTGACTTTCAGCCTGGAGAAGAAATAGCACACGGTTTTGCAGAACTTGCTATTCGCACCCTTGTAAATCCCCCCCACAGCCCCCCATCCATGCAAGCACTCATTAGCTATATACAATACCGAGATCAGAGGAAAACCAGCAACAACATTACAGATTAGGAAGATTTTAACACACCCATAGTCCTATGCTTCACAGGACAAAACTGTCCTCATTGCATGCAACAACAGAAAATAGGCACACAACTCTCACGATAGTTAATGCTTAAGCATTTTTTAACAAGCTTAGCTCTTCTTTAATAAAAATTTAACTACAGAGAACTGAATATCTCCTTCATTGTTTTATTATCTGAAGTCTCCTTTATGAGGAGACTTATTTTTTCTATACCATATAAAATGCATTAAGTCACTATTACAGTCACTAATCTGCTGATAATTGAGTTGAGCAAAAGGATAAAGCACTGTGCTTTAAAATCATGCCATTTGCCAATCTGAAAGACTTTACAGATCATTAAAAAAAATTAGTAACTTTGCCATGCAATTATCCCTCTTTGCATCATTTTATCTCTACTTGTACAAAAGTATTAATTCAGCACTATTTACCACAAGAGCCTTCTCAGACTCAACGATATTCCACTCTCTATTTCTCTGGTTGATGTAACTGCAGAATGGAAAAAAGGAGGGTGGGGGAAAGAAAAAGAAAGTGACCGTCATTTATCAATCCCTACACAACAAAACACCTGAAAGCATTCTTGCAGCTTCATCCTGACCAAAATTACTCTTACTGCAACACAACTCCTACCTGGGGTATATAGAACAGAGTTTACATTTTTGACAGTTTTAACTGAATGACAGATACAAGAAAGCGAAGATAGACAAGCACTAACAGAGCCATTACAATACACATTAACACACTGTACAGGAAAAAAGAAACAAAATCCTGCAGGTAATTTGTTAATGCATTAGTTTCTCTTTTCTAAATATTGTTTGATACTATGTAAGAAAGAAAGTCTCCAATATCTGCTTCTTACCTGATTGCAGAAATATTTTTTGTTCGTTGACGATCCAGGGCCTCTGCTCTCTCTTCAAGTTCATTAAGCTGATCTTGAATCTGCTTGGCCTTATCTTGGTCCCCCAAGTCCTCAGCCATAGCCTTCAACCAAACAGTAACTCATTAGGCACTACTCTCTACCCAGAATTAGTCAGAGAGAGAAGGGATATACCCATGAATCAGTCAGCTAACCCTGCTCCAGCTGTGAATGCTCTTCCCTGCATAGTAAGAGTACAACAAAGAGCTACACTCTCCTTACAGCTCAAGGCAAAAGTGGATTTCTTACTCTGAAGCACTCTGAAAACTCTGAAATCCCTTACACTAAGGAAGATGTAGGAACACCAGTCCCAGCATGAGGACAGGTCAGTTAGATGACTTAAGGTACAATTTTTATTAAAATTTAACATCCCCATTTAGCAGATCAGGAAAAGAATTATTTCACAACTGCCAGTTGCCATCTCCTTCAGGGAGCAGAGTCCCCTAAGGCACGACAGCAGCTTATTGTGCCACCTGCTGACAACAAAGGGCAACTGCACCCCCTGCGATGGGAACCCAATAAATTACACGTTCGTGTCTAGTAAAACAGTGACCACAAAAATAGTTAAGCAAAGGAATGTATATTAATACAAACTCTTGGTTTTTACTGTATATGAAGCATTAATGTCTCGAGAAAGACATAAACAAGTTTTGGTTTTATTCATGCCTATCTACGAAGTCCTATCTTCAGAGTATACTTAAGGCTGCTTGTTTTCTTCACTTCTTGGCTTTGACTTTTATACACTGTTAGGTCTACTTGTTCCAGGAAGACTACAGGTAAAACAGTTCACGGCAAGTAAATCTTTTGGCCACTTTTTTTCTTTTCAATATAAATTACCAGCCATAAAGTGACAATTCAGTTACCCCTGAGTAAAAAATAATGTAACACAACTTCTATTTTTCCTATCTTAAAATAAGAAGAGGAAATCAACTTTCAAACATTATTATGAGGTACTCTAAAACCAAAAACAAACAAAACCAAAATAAATAACAACAACAACAAAACCAACCAAAAAAATACCCCAAAAGAAAAAGAAAAAATTAAGAAAAAAGGAAAAAAGGAAAATTTTCTGAGGCTTAAGACCTTGTTTAACAGACACAAAAAGAAACAGCTATAATTGTTGGCAATTGCCCCTAAAAAAAAGGGCACAATAGCTCTGACTGGGTTCTGAGTGTTCTGACCCCAGCAATGAACCTTGAGAGCCACCTTCCAGCTGCACAGTTAAAGTCAAGCCTACTGCTGACTACTGCCAAAATCCAGATGAGCTCCAGTTCTCCAAAATCAAAGACTGCATTAAGCTTGCAGGCTCTCATCTCTCACCTTCTCCTTCAATAGCTGAGTTTTCTTCATGGCATAATTTGGAGGTGCTTTTCTGAACCTTTCCTTCTCTTTCACAATCTGTAAGATGAAGAGGAAACAACATGAATATGCAAATATGAAATCTCTGTTTCAATACTTGGATATTAGAAGCAACAGATGAGTATCACCTAAGAAATTTATTTATTGCCACCGAATTTTACATATGCTCTGACGGTTTTGTTTTTTAGTTTGTGCCTTTGGTAATGAGTTACAGCTCCATTCTCTCTACCTACAAAAACCTGATGCTGAACACCTTTGGTCAGTATCCAGCAAGTACTAAACTGCAAAAACTGTGATAAATGCAACTACCATGATGCTGTCAGTTTTTCAGAACTTGAGAACTAAGTTGCCATACTCAGGAGATCAGAGCTACGCAACACAAGTTCAAGAGGAGATAACAGGGCACAAATGATGAAGAAAAGCAGGATCACCAAACAACAGCAGGATCACCAAGCTACTCTATCCAGTTACGAAACTTCATTTTGAGCTTTTTATTTCCTTCTTGGAAAGCAAGTATCATGATCATTTTGCTTTGTAACAGCTACTGCTCTACTGCATGAGTTCCCGTCGCTTTTAAGCACTGACACAGCTTCACTACAATGCACCATTTACCTCTTCAATGTCCTGATCATTAAATTTGTAGTTGAGGGCTTCTTTGATGGACACTTCCTTCTTGTTTATCTCATCTAGTGTGGGTAGCTGCATCCCAGCAGAGAACATCTAAACACGAGAGAGAGTTACTTTCCACTTAAAGTATGCTTGGCAGAAGGTTGCTAAGAAGAAATGAAAGTCTGGCAAACTTACTGCTTCCTTCCACTTCATAAATTCACTTTCAGTAAATTCCTGATTTGAGACGAACTCCAAGCGAAACACACGTGAATCACTGCCATGCCTGCAACAAGAAAGTGTAACAACATCCCCTTCCGATGGTGCAAAGTGGTGACATTGGATCTGTGTATGTAAACTGATTAAAGAAGCCCAAAATCAGACAACCACACGTCAACACAATCATAACTCCCTGCATGACATTTTTGGGGTATTTTATAATTTCCATTATGCACAAGGAGAAAAAAAAAAAACCAAATAAACCCAACCCCAACATTCTAGCAGTAAGTAGCATGACAAGGCTCAGTCTACTTTTCAGTTCTCACCTCCAAACCCCACAGAGAACATTATTTGCTATGAAAAGGACACTGATTTATGAACTAAAGAGGATTAGTTTAGTATCTTACCGCAACTGTAGTCCTTTGTTTGTCCGTGTGCCACCAAGCTGGTAAACCTTTGCAGTCTCTACCACACCAGTTATTTCAGCAACCTGTATCACAGAGTAAAATACACAAGGAAAAAGGATGCAAGAGCGTTTTTTTTTCATGTTCCTGGAATATATTTGGCATATTCAAGCCTTTTCACTAGAGATAAAAAACCTTAATCTAGCTGACAATTCTAACCAGATCAAGGAAAGCAAGACTCTTCAGTATACATTACCAGGTACTGAATTAGTTGCTTTGTACATAATTTTTGAGTTAATAAATTATAGCTGAATATCTGAATGCTTGATGCAGTTTTTGTATCTTCTCAGCTCTGCCTTCCTGACCAAATAGCGTACACTCTCCCACCTTTTCTATTTCCTTCTCAAATAATGTTGGTCTGGGTTAACATATGTTCCAAATGAAATACACTAATGCTGCTCACATACTAAACACAGCCCTTCTGGGGGCCTTTTAAATGCAATTTTAGAGAATATTATTGTATTCTATGATTACAGCAATGAAACAGAAAAAAACCCCCGTGCTCTCAATCAGTGTGAAGGCACACTGGTGTACTAGAAACTTTGTAAAAAAAAGAACCAAGACACAATAACTTGGGAACAGTCCTAGAAATAAGGAGTGAATGTTACTCATCCTTACTTGATCTAAGCAGAGTCTGGAACTCTAGTTGGCAATATAAAATGATGAGACAAGACAACATGAACCAAAGCTGGATGAATAAGCTTTGTTAGTGCTCCCTCTCTCTCAATAAATGTATCTCCTCCCCTAGGTGGTCACATAGATTTATTCTTAAAGCAGTCTCCTTCACCTCTTTGGCAGCAATTGCATTTTCTGGTTATAAGCAATCTTTTTGTATCAATCAAACAAACAGTCACCGGTACCCAAGAACTGATAAGCTGCAAATATTTTATTACAGCACCAAAAAAAAGAACTAAATCCCTCAGAGCTAAACTTACCCGATAAACAGGTTTACTGTTGTGATTGCCAATGCCAATACGGACAAAGCAGCCAGTGACTGTCTTGGCAAAGAAGGGCATGTGACACCAGCGTTCCAGCTTGTGCCGTGACAACCGTACTCGGTTGAGTTCTTCAGGCAAGGACACTGGCTGGGACTTGGGAGGAATTTCTTCCTTCCTGATTTGGGAAAGGTGAGAGGGGATAAAGACAAAAGTAGAGACATAATCAAAACCCAAAAAGAGGGTCCTGAGTAAGGCGCAGCGTGAGCACTATTTAAATTACCAGCAGAAGGAACGATTCATCATGCACTAGTTAACGTAGATGTGTGAATTCAGCATTCATGAGAGAGGCTTAATGTGAAGTCCCAGATTTATTACCCACTGTCCCTGTTACCAGAAAGCAGAAAGACACACACCAAGGCAGTTCATAGACTAATGCTTTAAGATAAGCCAGCACACGTATCTGCCCAGATACGTGCCGGAGTTCTGCAGCTGCTGAACCGTAGGACTAAACAAATCAGTAAACAACAGTGTAAAGCTAATAGCAGGGAACGGAAGTTGCAAACCTGCCCAAGGTAAATGAGTCCCATGAACCATGATATAGTGCCAAGGACTCAAATCTGTGCAATGCAACCGTGCCCAGGGACAAAAACACTTTAGCGACACTGAACCGCCCCAAACAATCCTCTAAAACAGCATGTGTCTACCTAAAGTGGGTCTCTATTTTTGAACATACTTACAAGTAACCATAGCCCAGCGTTCACTACTTACTCTTCCTCTTCATCAGAGGATGACGATCTGGATGAGCGATCACTTTTCTCACTAGACTTATCATCCTCCTCCTCCTCTTCATCATCAGAGTATACTTCACTAGTTTTTAATGGCTGTTTTTTTGCAAGCAATTCAGCTGGGGGAAGGACAGAGAACAAGGAAAAGCAAGCTATAAATCTTTTATGAAAGCTTCCATATAAGAGCTGAACCTTCATTGCTTTAAAAAAATCCAAGAGGTAGACAGGTATTAATTTTACACTAGATACAAGTGGCACATGTTCAAATCCACTAGTAAGCTGTGGACTGCATTGATTTCTCTCTTTGCATATACACAAAGTATTTAAAATCATCCTAAACCTCAGTTGTACTTATTTTCAGTCTCCCCACCTGACTGCACATAATAATTCAAGATGGGTGTAACAACTGGATGTACAAGAAAAAACTACTATGATCAGACAACTCATTGTTATTTTACAAGGAAAAAGAAAAAACCTCATGTTTGGAGAGGATCACAATAAAACCCGGTAGAGTAACAAAAATGGCTGCATCAAAAGTCAGTGGCAAGATGGACAAGATGATGTGCCAGTGGAGAAACAAGCAAATGTAAACAAGTCCAATAAGTAACAGTTTGAATGATTCAGAGATTAAATAACTCTGAAATAAGTGACCAATGCAGACACATTAACTAAACATTAATAAGAGCCGTTCAGTGGATTGTGTTGAAAGCTCTGTTTTTAGGCCATTCCAGGGAGGGGTAGGGGTGAGGAATACAGCATCGGTGGTGTCAAACACCACCCTAGGCGGCCATGTCAAGCAAAGACCAAGGAAAACACAGACATGGAATTCATTCCCTCCGAGGTGTAGGATTGTTGCAGTAATTTGAAACAGGAAGCAGCACTTTCAGAAAGCTGCAACAATGCCTCAAAAACTGTAGCAATAGCAACATGCTTTCATACCTGTTCTGTTCTTCCTTTTCTCTCTTTCTGCTTTTAGCTCCTCCATTGCCTGAGATTTCTTGTCTAGCTTTTCATCCCGCTTTGATCTCCGCTCTTTGTTATGTGACATGACCTAAAAACATGTACAGAAAGTCCCTCAACACCATAAATCCGTAAGTAGAAAAGCATTAAAACAAAGATTATTTGCACGCTTCGAAAATCTTTCAAATAAAAATTACTAACATACTCCTTTTTGAAATAATTTTTTCCAGTTCATTTATTTACAGTCTAGAGAGGAAATCAATCTGGAGCATATTTCTTTATTCTGCTTCGTATCAAAAATAATGAACATATTTATAGTTCAACATTTCTGCCACCAAGTCTTAGTCTCAAAATTCCTTCTTAAAATTAAAAAAGGCTCAGAGAAGTAAAACAGAAGCAATTCTGCAAATAACATGTAATAAGGAAAAACTGGATGAATATTCTTCTCATTTGCTGCTTCTGCAAGGCCAAATCAAAGCACTAGTTTTCGTTTAGTAGCAAAGAAAAAAGTTATGTTAAAAATACTTAAAGCAGAAATAAAGTTGCTTGTAAAGTCTGCAAGATGGATACAAATCTTAAATGTTTTAAGTCTTTTTGTGCTTTCCATTTCTAACAGGTCTATCTCTGTAGAAAAAGCAGCCTCTATAATAAGCATAAAAGACAGTCATTTGAGCTAAGTTGATGTAATTTTGCAAGGCACTGTAAAAGAACTCTAAATAAGATCCTTTTACACATGCATATATGTATTTGCAAGCACACTTTGTGTACTATAAATGGACTATTAAAATGTACACACACGTACATATGTGGAGTTGAGGGACTAGGGAAATGAGATTCATTCCACTCAACACGTGCCTAAGGGAAAACTCATCTCACCTAATTTGATTGTAGGTGTTAAACATCTGTTTCACTAGGAAATAACATGGAGTGAATTGTCAGCTGAAAATGCCCTCTTCCATTGCACAAAACAATAGGCAACACAAAGTGTCAACAATCAATTGGTTCTTAGATGGCTGAAGTTAGACAGGATGAATCCCATCCCACTCTGGGAGCCTACCTGCCCAGGCTGCTTTCCTTTTCTCGTGTGGGAGGGCTAACATAGCAACTCTGAACATAGCTGCAACTTTGCATTTTTCATTAAAGGAGTATCAGTGCACCCCTCAATAGGCCACAGATGTTCATTTCCTTAAATGAACTGGAAATACTAAAGAGAGCTTGAGCATATAAATTAACTAAATTCTGATCTGCTTTCTACACTGTTTGACATTAAGGGAAAACATTAGAGGCAGAGAGGCCATATCCCATCTCCTTTTGCCAAGGGAAAAGGATTTGTTACCAAGAACAGCTTCATTTCCTACCTGGGATTCCTGGATCTGTGTGAGTTTTTTCTTCTCCTGCTCTTCCTCTTGCTTTTTCTTTTTCTCTTTCTTTTCTTTCTTTTTCGCTGTTTTTAGTTTTTTCTTGATTTCAAATCTAGTAGCAATTATTGGAACAAAAAGAATGTATGAAAGAATGCTCTTCCTGAGAGAGCAAAGGATTGCTCAGATGCTATCACAACTGCTATCAGGTTGCAAGGAACACTTCAACTGCTTGTCCCTTTAATGTTATCCTGTCCTCTATTCCCATCCCCTCCCTTCCCCAAGAAAATAAAGTGAAGAAAAGCTGAGCACACAAAGTGCAGTCCTACTGAGAGCTAACCTAAAGGGCTGATGAGACCATGCAGAAATTACTATTCTACAGAAATCTGCCCTTACTCCATCTTCCTCTTTGCCAGTGCAGTGATCATTGCGTGCCGCCTCCAACCCTAAAATCATATGGCTATTTCACATAATTTGAACCTAAACAGCTACAATTTTTTTTCTTTAAAGCCACTATCATGCTAACTTTTTCACGCTTAAACTTCACCTTTCTACAGGCACTGGCCTGTATAAGAATGACTGCAACGTCTCAGGGAGTCCTCCTTCAGCAGCTAAATTCTCATCAGACTCAGTTTCTGCAGGACAATTTAGGCACTTCCACTTCTACCTTCATGAAATATATCACCCTGATGTCTTATTTTCAGCCACTGTATTCAGAAGAGTAGTGATTTCAATAGAACAGTCCCATCACTGAGATTCCACTGCACTGTGGACTGGTCACTGCTTTAGTGAAGTGTGCATGTGGACAAGCACAAGAAAAAAGTAACTTCCAGTAACTGAAATTCAAAATGTGTTATCCACATGCACATTACACGTCCATTCTTCTTCAGTCCCTTACACCTGGATTTTGTAGACAACGAACTGAAGTGCCAGGTGAGCTCACTGCCCTTATGCCTTTAACATGAAGCATAACACACAAGGCACAGGTATTATATCAGATGCAATGCCTGCTGTAATCCCAATGAACTCACAGCATAATGTGCACACAAAGAGCTTTTCAAAGATTCAACTTATCATAAAGTTAAATGACTACCCCACCACCCCCTTAGTTCAACCTGCCAAGACTTTACACAGAACAGCACAAATTCTTTTAAGATTAAATCAGTAACTCAAGCTTCAATTGTTTAGTTTGTATCAAGTATTCTCCAGCATTCATTCTAAAAGAGAGACATTCAGTTACCATGGAGTAGAGAGTAAAATTTAAAAAATAGGATGCCCTTTTACATGATCTAAATCCAAACTTACAATCATTCTGATCCCTTTGAGGAGAGCAGCAGACCACATAAGATTCTGAACAGAGTGTTAAAATCAAGGCAGGCAGGCCGTGCTCTAGCTATGGCTTGGACAAACACAGTCTGGCAGTCACTTGTATTGACATGATTTACTCAACAGATGTCAGTCCTCTAGGGAAATTTCTCAGCAAGTGAGAAAAGAGAAGGCACTAAAGAAGAAAGAAACTGGAGAAACCTTGTCCCATATGTGCCAAATCCTTTCGTTGAAGACACACAGGAAGAAAAATACCTTTACTACAAAGAAGCTGCCTGACTGCACAGTGTAACAGTAACAAACAAACAACAAAAGCACAGTACATAAGGTAGAAATCCACAAAAGATGCCATGAAAATGACATATCTAACACCACTCCTCATTATTTCAATACCTCTATCTTCCATTAGGGCCCAAACCAGTTTCGCACCCACATACAGGCAACCCCTAACACTGCTCTGTGCTTCACCATTGCTTTCTGAAAAATTCCAGAAACTCACGAACACCTTATGCTTTGTTTGCCTTTTTCCGAAGCACGAGCACGTGACAGTTAATATAAAAAAAGATGAACAGAAAGCAGGCCTTCTGACTGTCTGGCATCTAACCTGTAGAGCAGTAACACAACTACAAGGGTAGCCAGAACCGTGCATATTCAACAGTTGAGAAACTTTTAGATACTGTGTTCTACGAGAATATGTAGAACTCCTCCTGTGTGCTCCTTCACTACACAGGGACAGTTTGCACACAAAAAATATACAATCAAGCTTAACTCACTTCACAGTGCTGAATGCTTGGACCTTAAACAAGAGAGCACAGTCAGCACACCCTCTATGCAGCCTTTAAGAATTTGCTACTGAATATCAACAGGCATAAAATTCACCTTCTCTTTAGCACTTCTCTCTTCTCTATCCTGTTAAAAAGTTCCTGCTCTCTCTCCTTTTCCGTCATTTGTTCCAGTCGAGCTCGGTCTTCTTCATCTCCCATCAGGTCTTCTCCATAGCCATCATGGAATTCCTCATCTTCAGATGAAGAATCTGAGTCTGAGCTAGATGACGAGCTGTTGCTTTCTGAGTCAGAGACTTCTCCTAAATCAAAAATACAAAGTAGTGAGATTCAGCTGGGGGAAAGCCCAACCACTTTATTATAGCACATTAGCAAAGGATAGCGCAAATTAATTTTACGCTCATCTTCCACTATATTAAAAGCATACATGTAATGAAAATTAAGGCCAGGTTGAAATGACCATAATACATGTATGCTAAAAAAAAAAAATACAATGAGTGATACTACATTCGAACACAAACTGGGTTATAAGTAAAAATTCTTAGTAGAACAAGCAAATTTCAGAAGGCCTTTTAGTAACGTGTTACAGTCTTAAAGTTAGATTTTCTATGCCTATATGCTTATACAGCCACGAATTTGTGTGCACATCTCAAACACCACAATCAACCATCACCGTACAGCACATTAACCATCTCATTAGAGCAACCTGAAGGACCAAAATTCATCATATGAAGACTGTAACACTATGAATTGCTACATCAGGAGATGAAGTTGAAACCAATACCCTCAGGGCTGGCAAGGCCCTGACACTAGCTCTGTTACTGTAACAAGCCCTCCCATCTACACAGGGGTTTAGGGAACTGCTGACTCCCCAATAGTATTGGGTAACACCACCTTTAAACTTGATCCAAGTCCAAGCGCTTTGATTATCTCAATTAATTGACTAAATTACACTGAATTACGAAAGCATGCATTGGGATTCCTTCTTTCACTTTCATTCTGGTATTAGGATTTCTGGAAACTTCCAGCTTTGCAAGTTCACACTGTGAAAACCCTTGATTCGTAAGCACTGATATATACAGGTGCAGTCACTTCATGCCTTTGTCTGTATCTCTTGTGCCTGATATACTTAAAACTGTAAGCTCCTTCACATACTTTCTTAACTTTCTTTTTTAGTATCAATGGAAATCACAAGTGAGCACCTGCAAACCTTCATGGGCATGATGAAAACAGAAGACTGAAAGTTTGACCAGCATTGAAATGTATTCAAAATTCAGGTAAAAAATTATGACTAAGTTATAGAATGATTTTTCTTCTTCCATGTCAGTAAAAACGTGCAAGGATTCCAATTCAGAGCAAATGCATGCAAGATAAGCTCCTATTTGCATAATAAACACTGTACACCTCTCCCTTTGTTATCACAAGAAGTTTGGGAAGGGAAAATATGTCAATGAGAATAAAAAATGCTACCCACACGGGTAGATAGGACATGCTAGAAGGAAGCAAGGCATTTTCCAGGAGAAAGTCAAGCAATGAAATGTCATTCATTCTTCAGTCGAAACAGCATTTAGTTTGCGGTTGTAACGGAATGCTCACAGCGATGCTACACTGAATTACAGGCCCTTTCAAGCCATGGTAAATTTAGTTAATGGCTTAAAAAAAAGTTATCGTGACTGTAAGTTACACAACGAAGTGTCTTTGAAGATGGTCTTCAACATCACCATGCAACGTTGCTCTTCAGGGCGCACAACAGGTAAGTTCACTCGGAATCACACTACATAGATGCACGTGGGTTATCTTACCCTCTTCGGGCGCCGAGCTCTCAGCCGAGCTGTCTTTATCTGAGCTGCCGGAGGAGGCAGCTTTGTTCATCTGTTTCTTCATGGCTCCTTTCTTCTCTGCCTTACCCGCTTTTCCCTTTTTTTTGTTTTTAGAACCTCCAACAGTCCACTGCAAGGAAAGAACCAAGAAAGGGATTATGAGACACAAACATCACTCTTTTCTCCCTTCTCCAAAACACTGGAGTAAAACCAGCTGAGAAATAGCCCAATACCTGACAACAAAAAAATCAAAGCAGAAAGAAGAGAAAAACAAGAGAAGCCAATAGGAAACTTATCAGATAAATGAGAGCCTTTTACAAGGTTTTTGGGGGTAGGGTGTTGTGTGATCAGTTTAAGTTTTTTCTTTTAAAAAAAAAAGAAATCAATTTTCAATGCAAGCCAACAATTGGTAGGTCACTCCTTTTAAAAAATAATGAAGACTTCAAAGCTTGCAATATCTGCCAAGAGAGGAGGTACTGAAAATATCTTCCTAAGAAAATAATTTTAAACAATGTTTCCAATGCCTTTGTAAAGATTAGCTTCAGTTTACTATTAAAGAGAAATAACTGATGTGTTTCCATAACTAGTTTAATCAAGAGCAGATTTTACATTTCATGAAGGACACCAATTATACATGACAGCCTTTTCAAAATCTCTGTTTAGTATCTGTATTTCTATGCAACAAGCCAACAGTGCACTCATAGATGCAGGTGGTGGCACTACCCTCTACGTACACAAAGTGGAATCAAATCAGAATCACAAAAGTCAGGAAAAAAAAGAAAAAAATAAAATATCATGTCCTAATTTTAATTTTCTTTTAATGTGATATTTTCAGTTAACTTAGACCGCAGTTTCCAAGTACAGGACTTACACCACCAAACATACACAGACAGACATTTTAAATCCCAAAGTCTCAGAAGAACTAGTATTTACCTTACAGTGTGATTTCTTAATAGAATTTTTACATTGTTCCAACTACATGGGTAAAGCCAGAAGGGAACAGAAGCAATAAGAATTGCTCATATATTACTTAAAAGCTTTACAATATTTTGCACTTCACTGCCTCTCCTAGAAATTCTCCAGGCATGAGACCCTCAGAAATATAACAGGTTTTTTTTTAAATATATATACACACACACCAAAATCCTTTTCATACCTGTATATTATTCTCATCTTTCATGCACATCACCATCTGGTTGAGCATGCAGTCTTAAAAAAACAGTCGTAATGCAAGTGAGCAAATACACCTGCGCATAACTGAGATCTTGCACTCAAAACTACTCTAAGTGGAAAAAAAACCCACTTTAGACTTGACCTCAGATGCACACAAAATTCAGGCTTCTTACCCAATCACCCTATCCTGGGTGATAAATCAAGTCTGTCTCTGCAGGCAGTAGTCATTCCATCAAACTTGATAAATTGTTCTGCCTGATAAGACACCATCCTCAGAGAACCCTGGTGTTCAATTACTATACATGAAACTCAAGCAAGTAGTTATAAGCTACTACCTGATCTAATAATACCTGAAGTAATACCTTTGGAATTTCCCAGGTTTTGATTACTCTCACACCCAACCTTGTACTTTCCACATTACCAAATGCTTCATTATCTTCTTTAGGCACCACCAGAGTATTCAAAAGTCTGTCAATGCAGAAGTTGGTTTTGGTTTTTTCTGAGGTAAAAGTACAGTGGTGAGCCTTGCAATTCATACCCTATGCAGGTAGCCCAGTCTGTTATGGTCCATAGCACAGGTGAGGAACTGCACAGAAAGCTTTGACTTTATACCAGCCCGAGCTTGTACTGAAGTTTTTACTGGCTTCAGCATTAAAGTTTTACTTGTTCAGTGTTACAATATTGCTGTCTAATAATATTTCTGGTTACCTATGCCCATGTAAATCAGTTAAGAACAAGCTTGTACTCTGCCTAAATCTGCTCAAACCTCAGCATTAAGGAATAATCTCCCAGGTGTACAGAAAAGTGCATTTTTGCTATTTGCTCAAGCGCTCACCTATTGCCAGCATACCAGTGAAGACACAACAGCAAGAAAAGTGAAACTAAGTGTTAAGCAGCGATGCAGAGGTGCCTCCCTCTCAGAGCTCTGCCACTTCTTTTCAGTGTTTTAATGCGGAATTATACCTCATGTCAGCCTGCTGCACAGCAAGGAAGCAGCACACAGAAAGCCACAGTACACAACACAGTTATATCAAGACCTTGAGAGGTCATGCTGAGATGAAAAAAGTTAAGATCAGATAAAAACCAGCAGGACTTCAGCGAATAAAATGTTTCATAGCTGTACATACATGTGTTACATATCACTGTTTTCAGCTTTTAACTCACTAGTAGAATTGTGGAGAAAACCTGTGACCAGGAAGATAGGACTGAAAAGAAACCTGTGTGACAAACCCTTGGAACAAAAAAAACCAAAACAAAAACCCCACCCAAACAACAAAAAACCCAAACCCATACAAACAAACAACCACTAACAAAAAAAAGACCAAACAACCCCAAACAAAAAAAAAACCAAAAAAACCACGAACAACAAACCACACCACCAAAACCAAAAACCACCCAAGCAAAGCAAAACAGAACAAGGTAATTAAAAAATCTCCTCTCTAATCTAGGAAAGTGTGCTTTGGTTTCTATTTCACCCCGGAGATAACACTTCATCTCACGTTTGTTTATGCAAGTGACCTCTGTCCACCTCCCAATTTCAGTGCTGTCACAAAGCCAAATTCTTATCCAACTCAGGTGCTTCTGGGCTTATTCAGTTAACCCAATCTCTCATGAATGCCTGGTCATTCCTGGAACAACTCCAGGACAAGATAAGAGTTAGGGCAAATCTTGGACAAATAGTTAATCAAAATCAGGACACGGTGCAAGACTCTTAGGCTCACAAATTGCTCTGCATTTGGTCACTGTTGCAGTTGTCATTCGGACACTGAATGACCACTCTGCATTGCTCAGAGAGAGTGGCCAACATGAATTTCTTCTTGTGGCAGAGGAAGTCACAACAGATTAACTGGTCTAGGAGGGAGAGGGAAGGCAATATTGGAAAGCCATGGGCTGCGTGGCAATGTGCAATCCAAACCAAAGTCTTGAATCACTTCCTCATGCTCCAGCACATTAGCAGAAATCAAAAATGCAACATATTCACATGCAACGTCAAGTAAAAATTACACAGTTATAGTCAGAAACATTTCTTTGCTCTGTTTTCCTTAATTCCAAACAACAACCACTTTCCAACATCTGTCCTCTACTGCAGTTTCTCCAGGTTCCCTCTCCCGTGCTGCAGTCAGGCAGCATGGGCCAATGCCTCTCGCACGCTTCCCACGACTGTAACGCCTCGTTGGAACAGCCCCTCTATTCACTGCTGCCTCCTCGGCCACCATCTGGAACCCTCCATGGTTCCAGGCACAGCAAGTTAATAAACCCATGCAGAAGTGCACTGCTACGTGGCTTTCTGCTTATTGTTTAGTACTACCAAACAACAGAGCTTTATGGGTCTCTCACAAGAAGCAGCCAGAAGAGCCTTTTGAATTTTCCTCTTGCTGCCAAGGTTCACACTGCTACTAGCTTGCATATCTCCTCCAAGAAACAGTTGGGCATGATGATCCTAAAGGTCCTTGTCAACCTACATGATTCTTTGATTCTAAGAAGTCCAAATTAAGCCACAGTAACCAGAATGGACTTAGGGGAAAAAAAACCCCAACGTACCACATTAGAAATTACCTAGATTTGTAAGTCAGCTTCTAAAAAAGCAACTACACAAAGTGATTTAAGAAAATAATTTATAGCTCAGCAAACCTGGAACATATTTCCACTAGGGACATGAAATGAGATCATGGAGGAAAAAAAAGAGAAAAAGAAAAAAGAAAAAAACCCATACCTGAAGTGAGCTCAGAGTGCAGAATTGTTTTACTGCTCAGGTAGTTGCTGTTTTCTTCTATTCACACAGTACCTAAATGCATTACACACTGAGATTTTAATTTGCAAATAGGTGCTCTCCCAGCTTTTTTCTTAACCCCTATCAAGCCAGAGATGCACAAGAAGGTTGCCAGCCTGTCTTTGCCCTATCCTTCCTTCCTGCCATATCCAATGGCTTTATAGGCAAAATGCAAACTACAAGCCACCGCATCAAAGCAAAATAGGTCCTTTACCAATGTGTTCCTTTCCTAGGCCAGATAAACTTCAGCTGTCCTGTTGTGACAGCATTTAAGTGCATCAAGGTAGGTAACATCAGCTCAGCTTACAAACTTTCAAGCATTCATACAGGAAAAAAATAAAGCAGTCCACCAGGCAAGTCATGAAACTACAGCTTCAGCCTGTCTGAACTCCACAGCAGGAAGCACAGATAGGAAAATAAGGCAGTACTTACTGTCTTCAGGCTTTCTCAAAGACGGGAAAACTCTACAGACAGCACTCCAAGAGCTTCAAGGAGGAAAATGCTCTCTACCACTACTTTTAAAACTAAATAGTAAATAAAAAGCCCTTGTTATTTATCCTTTCCTTTCAGGATCTACACCTGTCATTTGAACACCTCAAACGCCTTCATGATGACAACAGCCCAGCAATCAGAAAACTTAAAGAACTATTTTAGACACAGAGAGGAGACTCTAGGTGTCAGCACCAAAATGGAAAGGAAATAAGCAAATAAAGAAAACACCTTTGGAAGTCACAGAAGAGGCTTTGCCAGGAAATGGCTGAAAGAAGGCTTCATGGGCCAAAATATCACCAGACACCTGATCTACCCTTTTCGTCGAAGTACTGCTCGAAGAAGCTCACAGAAAGGTAACTAGAGATAATGATGAACTAGTAGGTTCAAATGCAGTTTAAGCTTCAAATTAACATTTACTCTAGAAGTATTTTGAGGGGGTCCACATATGGAAAAATGGCAAGAACTGCTTGAGTGACAACATCATGACGCTAGACACCAAATGCCAATCAAGAAGCACTCCACAATTAAAACACACTTGGGGATGCTACTGGCTGTGAAAACCTGCAACGCTTTATTTAGGAAGCCTGAGCCAAACACTTGGAGACGGCAACAGCCATAAAACACTTGGTCCACAAGTGCCTTGCACAGCTCTAGCATCACCAGCCAGACAGCATCACCTGGACGAAAGGCTTCATGGCTTCTCTACATATTAGACAGAGCCCTCTGATTGCATTGTTGTCAGGAAAAACTGATCCATGAGTACAAAGGAAAAGTTCACTCAGTGAAAAAAAAAAAAATTCACATATTTAATTCCAATACCTCCACGAGTCTATTTCTGGAGCAACCTGCTGTCCTTCAGAGCTCTTGCAGACTCTTCCTACCACATAAATCAAATCACAGGAAGTTATCCCCATGCTAGTTTGCAATTTAAAGAAGTTAGTTGCAGACTAAATTTTATACCAATTTTGTCCACGGCTAATTCACATTACTTCTTTGGACATGCCAGGCTCCATACAATTAGCTTGTTCTATTCAGATTTGCACTTGCACTTTATTTGGAGCGGAGGAAGTAACAGCACCTCTCTTCCTTGAGAAAAACTTTACCATTGCACCCATTAATAGCTGAAGGAAACTCAGCTCCAAGCACAGTCAAAGTTACAAAGCACATAGTCTATACGCTGTGTATAAGAAGATTAAAGCACGGCCTGTTTCAAATTTCCTAAGCTTGAAAAAAATGTACGGCAAAGGCCTCACAGGACTGGAGAACTTCATTCTTGAAGGTCTAATTAAGGAGTATTATAAAATAAAAGCACACAGGAAAAGACAACATTTAGTACTGTAATTTCTACAAACCCACAAAAATAAACCCCCAAACCAGAAAGAAGACATGCAGTATTCTGCTGATCTGTGCTTCGCTGGAGTGCTCTAACTTGAAGTGCAGTGAGGAGATACAAAGAGGCATAAAACCCTCCAGGCTGACTGTTACTTGAGACCAATCTCCTCACTAGCTGTATGACTACTGCTCACCTCCTCCTCTGTCCCATAGCTCTTGACAAGATCTTCACCTATACAGCTCCCTAACAAATTAGTACCTTTGTAAGAAAAGGCATAAACAGATAATCCCCACTAAACTCCAGACTAGTACAAACATTCATTATATAAGTTTTCTTGTCCTGGAAGTATCTTCTGTCATTACCCTGTAGGTGTTTAAAGGCAGAACTGAATCCTTCCTGATATTAGAATGAGTGTAGATCTTACACCACACTTGTACAGTCTTACACCACCATTGGTAACAACAAATCTTTCAAAAGAAACAAACAGGAGCTCCCATAACATTGTGGCTTTCTCTCTAATCAACACTAATGTCAGGGAAGTTGTTGCAGAAGTCATTCATTCTTCCCACGCAACAGAAAGAATTATCTTATTGTAAGCAAAGAAACCAGAATAAAAGGAAGAGCAAGAGCCCAGAATTAACCTACTGCAACTGAGGAACATCATCCACCTAATGCCCTCAAACAGTAACAAGAATACTTTGTGGACACACAAACCTCTAGCACCGTAGCCCCGGCAGTAACCTGGCTAGCACCAAACTGGTTAAATGCAGAAAGCTACCAGTTTGAGATGGTGAGCTCTTGAGCAGACATGGTCACACACCAGGTAAAGGAGCCTTTTATGTCCAGATTAGTACATCTCTTCGCAAAGGTAGCTCTTCTTATGGCAAAGCCCTGCAGTCACTGCTATTTATCTGCTCTCTGAACAACAGTCTATAGTCGATTCAGTCAAGAATGTTCCACAGGCCCACCAGAATACAGTTCAGAGCATCCCTCCTATTTCATTGCCTGCAACTCATCTTCAGTCCCTTGGCTAGGAAATTTGATTCAGACCACGGAGGTCCTTTAAGTATTACAGAACTCAGCATGTGGATGACAAGTGCATTCTCACTGATACACATAAATATAACATTAAAGACCTAGTGACATCCCTTGGGCACTATTGTATAGATGCAGCATGATTTGTACCTGCTGTTATTCAGTAATTCCAAAACGTTTTCCTCTCTCCTATGCCCCACAAACTTTCCTCCCTTTAAAAAAAAGCAGCACACTGCATTATGCTCCGAAATAGAGATTTACGCTTCTTTTCTGTACGTGCAACATAGTGCCAATCTTGGAACATTTAGTGCTTTCCAGGAATCACAAAGACGTGCACACTGAAAAACCTCTGTGGAAACACATGGGTACGATTAAGCACATTTGTCCAGGGCAACAATTTCCATGCTTTTGCCTCCAGGTCTTCACCTTGCAGGAAGTCCAATAATACAATTTCAACTTTTAGACCCCCTCTCCCAACCCCCAAGGTTGAACAAACTTCAAACCAACCACAAGAAAACTAATTAAAACCTGAGTTGTTCAGCAGGACTAGTGTAGTCAAGCCCAGGGACGCACAGAACTGAATGACTGGCAGAAGCAGAACTGTTATAAGCCAGCCGCTCATCCTGCTGTGACAAGCAGCAATTCAGAATGCATATTTCAGGCACAGGAATAGAAGCAAGTGTCCTAATTACCTCTTCTCTAAATCTTTTTCCTCTTGCTGCATGGAGGTCAGAAAGAACATAGTATCAATTTGAAATGATACGCAGATTAGAAAGAGTATCAAACGCATGGGGTGCAACAGTGGCACTACTGATCTGCAAGGCCTGTGCAAATGTGAAGAGGTATTGTCATACTCTGCATATAGTGGAAAGGTAGACCTTACTTACTACACAAGTTAAAATTCTGACAGCTTTCAGAGATAAACACAGAATGGAAGGCTTTATCATCCACATGCTCTCCACACCCAAGCCTACTTTTTCCAGACAAGCTGGTCTCCGCATAACTTAGAATAAATAAACTGCGAGCCAGCGGATCTGAACACACACGGCGACAGACTGAGTAGTTACCCAATAAGAAACCTAATATATCGAGCCTGATCACAATTTTGTCTGTCTCTATGCCTTAAACGTATATTAGATATACAAGAAGCACTTTTTTTTTAAGAAAATGATTGATTTGGAACAGCATATTACAAGCATATTTATTTCAAAAATGCCTCAGAAAGAAAATGAAACTGCACGTTCTTCACACTTATTGGAAGAACTCTGCTAGACTAACAAATGCTTTATAGATTATCACTGGCCTACCCTGTCAGTCTGCAAGTTGCCACAACAGATAATCCTTAGTGTTATTTCAGAAGAAAAAAAATACAAAAATCCACACCAAACATCTCCCTGTCAAATTTACATGGAACAGGTGGAATAAATGACCTCACTACAATTTGCAGAAAGCTTGCAAAAGATATTTTTAAGCTTTCAAGAAATTGTTTTTATTCAAATACCTGTATAACATTCGTCAGTGCCTGTTTAAATAGGTCTTTTTCAATTTTCTTTTCTAGATGCACAGACTTTTAACCACCTCTAGAATACAGGACCAAGAACAAACACGAGAAACAGAACCAGCAGACAAGCACCGCTATACAAGAAATTGACAAACCTTAGAACAAAGTAAAAACTCCTTCTTGCCTCTTTCTTCAAAAATGTCAATCAAAACACACTCTGTTGCATGTCCAAATAGCCAGACAGCTACTTCACAGTACAGTTCTTGGAGAATCAAAGTAGCTAAATAGAACAATTTTACTACCTGCAAAATAGTACCACCTGCCTTGACCCTTCTCTTAGGAAGGAAACTCCACTCTAAAGCTGAAAACCTCTCTCCCTAAATTCAGAGTCCAGCTTTAGCAGCTTCACTGTTACCTCAACTGCAAGTATGACACGGGAAAAGCACTAGTTTTAAGCAGGCAGCTCACCAGACCATATGAACGTGGGATTAAACCGGCAGTCATCTTTTCTATAGACAGACTATTTTGTATACAATTAGAATTCAAAACATATTCATTTAAAAAAATAGAAAAAAAGAAAAAAAACCACATCCTCCGGCCCTAATGGGTCTCCATCAGTCTCCATCACTGATGGCCAGTCCCGCTTTATGAAGTCAGCGGGCTAAATATTCTGTATGATAAATACACTTTCACTGCTTAGGTACTATCAGACAAATAATCCATAACAATCTCACTGATAACATGATAAACTCACCTCATCATCACTGTCTGACGTCTCAGAGTCTGAAGATGCCGTAGGTTTGCTCACAGGTGGTTCCTTTTCTTCAGAGTCACTGCGTTTCCGTTTGGCCAATGACAGGAGCTCCTGGTGTGAAAACACACACATTTATTTCAAAGTGTCATAATTAGTTTTAACAATCCAGGTCAGTGCACATGCAGGTTCTCTGCAATATCTGAGCACATCCCAGTAGCATGATTATTGCTACCTACTAAGGAACAAGTCCACTTATGTTTCATAAATATACATTGACACACACGGTCTTAATACAACTGGATGCTACAAAAGGAGTTTGATGATAACAAGCTATAAAAAGTAAATATTAGTACCATTACTTTCTTGGTATAAACAACATAAGACGAATTACTTTCAGAGTCATGTCCAGATTTGTCTTATTTGGATTGGGCAATAATTCAAAACCACCCTAACTACGCCGTGTAGCATTAGCCCTAAAACGCCAAATACCAGTAGATAGCAGCTTCTTCTCCTAAACAACAGAGATGTCTGCAATTATACACTTTAAAGGGGAAATGCTTTAGGCATTGCCATTATGTCATGGTTGGTAATATTTAGTCAGCCTGTTCAATTCCTTTTCACTGCTGGTACACACCCCAGAATAAACTGAAAGCTTTGGATAGTCACAGGGCAGGTATCGAGCTCAAAGTCTGTGAAACTTAGTAGAGCTGCTCTGCTCAAAAGGAAGCACTTTCACAGGCAACACGCACCCACACAGAGAACTACATGGCGCTCAAATACTCTCATCGTCTGCTGTTCATGGCTTGCTCAGGTGACAGAAACAGTAGTACAAAACAAACATTTCTGAAGCTGTGTTACTGTCTTTGCAGTCCGGGACACAGAATCTATTCTCAAAAACATTGCTCTGGGGCTGATGAATCTTAGCTGTGTGTAGAAACACAGCACACCAACTTCTGCCGTCTTAGGAAGTTGATGCTAGATTGGTTTCCATTCGTTTCACAACTGGAAGATTATCTTAACAAATTGATTACGATTTAGTACCTCAAACGACAACGCGAACATTGCAGAAACTGATGGTCTGCCTACTTACCAACAAAGAAACTTTTCATTGTAATGGCGTTTTACCAACCTTTCTCTGAAAAAGCCCTGCAACATCAACATAGCACATTTGTACAATTAACAGATCTCCTCTGGAAACCCTGAAGAAGTTTCAGTAGTGCTTCTCTTTGGGAAGCTCCTGAAGAGCAGAACCACTTAAGCCAAGAAATAGTCGTTTTTTCTTTCTTTCTACACTTGTTTTCTGTTTCCCAAGATACTATATTAAAAAGGCTGCTAGCTGTTTGATTCAACAAGCCTAAATTGCCATGGGAAGCTGTCAAACATTCAATATACAAGGGTTAACTTGGTATGAGTTTACATTTAAGTCAGTGTTCTCTCATCTCAGAAACATTGCTTCCCTGCTGCCTAATCTTCATCTTCGCACATACATCTCCCTGCTGTTACAGTTGCTACAAACAGCTCAGTGGAGGGGGAAGCACCTACTACTCAGGTACAGCTGCAGATGCCTGCTGCCAGTGAGGGATGGAACAGATGCAGAACCACGTGGTCATTCCTGCCACCACCGCTCCGATTGTCTGACTGATACCAGAGCTAGTCCAACTCCTATTTTCAAGTTCTAGAACTACCAAACTGATACACTAGCAGCGAGATGTTGGCAGCCGTACGGACTCTGGAAGTATGCAAGATCAACCACATCAGCTCCCGTGTATTTGTTTTAACAGAGTATCTGATCTGATTTTTCTGAAGCCCCAATCTGCAGGAGTATCTTTGAGTGTTTGGGAAGGCTTTTTATCGCAACATAGCAACAGCTTCTATATTAAAAACCCTGAAGGTCCAACACACAAATTACATCAGACATGTAGGCTTCAGCACATTCGATCCGCCAAACTTCTCCCCGGAACGAGCACTGCCATACAAGCTGCAACACACTTAACCTATAATGTCTTTATTTACCATTTGAGTCACACCATCAATGCATGCTACACCAAAAGGTGAGTCTTCGAAAGCAGCCCCCATCCAAAGAGGGAGACACCCCCTTTCCAACCCTGACACGGTTGAACTCACACCAGATAGCACACTTACAACTCCGGGAGATGCCCTGATGACAAATAAATAAATACTACTCCTTCTTACACCTACAGGCTCTTAACTCCATGCGGTTTCCCATGCACAGAGCTCCCCCAGCGCAGTCACCAAGACTGAGGGGGTTGCATTAAACACGCATTAACACTCCGGGAGCCCGCCTGCCCCGAGGGAAGGCAGGGACCTGACACGCTGCTCTCCCGGCGTGCCAAAGTAGCATGGAAAAGTTGCCCAGCCCTTTGGGCCTCTTTCCCCACTACTCGAGGTGGGAAGACCGCTGGCAGCCGGGCCTGGCTAACCCCTCCTCAGGGCCAGACCGCCCCGGAGCATCGCCCCAGAGCATCCACCGCCCCTCCGTCCCGCCGGCGCCGAGCACCGGGCCCGCTGCAAAGAGCCCCCGCCAACGCGGGCCTCCTGCCAGGGGTG
>VZTA01012443.1:96920-118527 GCA_013398855.1 Mohoua ochrocephala | reverse complement strand
GGGCGGGATCTGGGCCCGGTGCCCAGGCCGCGGCGCGGTGCGGCGCAAGCGGGGCCGTGGCGGAAGCGGAGACGTCGCAGCTGCCGGGCCGTGCATCGTGCTGGCGCTGCACCGGCGGGCCGCTAAAGCCTTGCCGAGGGACAAAGACCGGGCTAAAGTAGAATGTGTTCAAATTCCCCGTTTTCCTCTTGTACTCGGGTGAAGCAATGAGGAGACAGGGTTTCTTGTTTGGGAACTTGCCTCCGATCTTGTGAAGTGCACGACAGAGCGGAATGGGAATTTCTTCAGTAGACATAACTTAATTGGAGTGTGAGAATAACAGTAGTGGATTTTACCGCGGGTAAAGGGAGGTAAATGACATATAGAGGGTATATGCGGGGTGCCTGACTCCATTCTTAAAAGCTCAGGGAAGCTGAATGCATGTGACATCATTTTTGGATTTGGTCTGTGGCATAAAAAAAAAACAACAACAAAAAATCTGTTTAATTTTACAAGTAAGGAAAATAGCCTCTGTACAGAGCATTGAGCAGAGTTTTCCTGAAGCCTTATTTTAAAAAACCCTATTGAATTGCAGTCTTTCATGTTAAACTTTTTGGTCTTTGCAAATGTCTCTGTAGTCCTAAAACAGGTATATTGAGGATGACATGGAAGAAGCATGTGGTGTGGTTACTGCAGGACTTCATATCCGAAAAGCCTTGTCATCTGTGTCAGATGAGATCGTCATGTTTATGTGTGTGGCAGCAGCGTCTGCCTGTTGTGAATTTGTGATTTTCATGCTGGGGATAATACTTTTTAGTTAAATAGGTGTCATCTTTTAGAAACCTTTATGGGTTGTTTTTGCTGGTGTTATTCATAACACCTAAACTTATTTCAGTGGAAGGGATGAAGAGAAATTGGTTTTCTTTTCTGTTTTCAGTTTTATTGGAAGTATTTTACTTGGGTTTTCTTATTTGCATGGGGATTTCACGCCATGGGAAGAGGGGGAAGCATAGGGTGAAAGTCAATAAGTAAATTAGACCTCTGAGGAAGCGTAATTCCTGATAGTTTTTTTCATTCTTTTTTCCAATGATTTGGATTTCTAGCTAATGTCAGTTAAAAAAGTTAAATAGTTTCACAAGCATCCCATATGTAATTTTTTATAACCTTTTCTCTTTTTCATTAAAGGTGAAGATCAGCTACAGTAACTACAGTAAAATAGCTCTGAATACTAGTTTTATTGTTAATTAATTTTCAACCCATTAATTGCCTTACTGGACGTGAATTCTTCAAGTTCACCGGTATGGCTCTGACTGTGAAGCTGCTGAATGGTGCTTCCTTCCACGGTGGATGCTGCAGGCACAAAGTTTTGCTCTCCTTACTTGGACCTTTCGTCAGCAACTCAAAACTGTACAGCAGCTACAGGAGGCCAGGGGCAGAGCCTGAGAAAAAACCGTCTTGGCAGGATGTGGATTTCAGCTTTAAGAAGGGCATTGATCACCTAAAGACTCAGCTAAGCTTGCTGAAGAAGGAAACCCAAGATTACTTACTAGGACCTGGAGGCCATCCATTAAGTCAGCACTTGTTGGAACAAACAAGGGTGCTGTGGCAGTTTCGGAGCCAAGAAGATTTAAATAAATGGGTTACTTCCTCTGATGAAGAGATTGGAGGGAAAAGTAAAGTCTCCCTCAAATTGGGTAGGAATAACCAGGCTGCTCTGCTATATGGAACCCTCAATACAGAAGTACCTCGTGATGGGGAGACAAAATACAGCGGATATTGCAGTATGAGATCCAGACCGGCAGTGGTAAGTACAGCTCCGTGTTTGCACAGCTTCTGCTACTGAATCTGAAGCTGTTTGTGGAATCCCGGTGACAGCAAGTGGCCTGCTCTTACTGCTGATCACTCTCAGGAGTATTAGACTTTCTCTCAGAGATGTAATTGCTGCTGTATCCTTTGACTTAGGAAGAACTTAAAGTTTTTCTTGGATTTTGCTTTCCTTTCTTAGAAAAGGAATAATACATATTTGATCATTTACTTATGTAGAACAGACAGACCTGTTTGCAGCATGTTCACAAATGAAGGATCTGGAATGAATCTTTATATCCAAAATTAGTATGATTAAAATAGACATCTTTCTAAATTTGAAGTTAATTGCATATGTCATAAGTAAGAATTTTCTGGGCTTTAACTTGGTCTGTTCATCACACTTGGTTAGGGTGAATGAACTCATCCTCTCACAGGAACAGAAAACAATGCTTTGAAATGTACTTTTTAAAGGTCTGCCTCCTACTGTACATCAGAAAAAGCAAAACACAAACCTTTGATAGCTCAGATTTGAGCAAAATGGGAATGGATGTGCTTATTATGGATACTGCATGTTTCATCCCTTATTTCTAAGCACCTTTAAAAGCAAAGGAACATTTTCACGTAGTGGATAAAATCTTTAACTGTTTAATGTGTTCCGTTGTTTGTGTCTTAGCGCAAGTACTCAGGTAAATCATTTCTGGGACAGAATCTTGGGGAGCAGAGAATATGAGTAAGCAAAATCAATGGGTAAATGAGAGGCACATGAGCACTGATTAAAATGGTGACATTGGATCAGATGAGTGGAGCAACAAGTGGAGTCTTGTCTGAGTTAAACTCTCAGGACTGCTACTGACTTGTGCAAATGTGACTCAAACTTTCACCTCCTAATTCTGAAGAAGTGGAATGTATCAGTCCATCTTTATTTAAGTAGAAAGGCTCAAAACTGTTAAAACCATAAAATCAAGTAGCTACACGCCTTATATTAATGTATTGATGATCTACTCATTCTGTTACCTACAGGATGAGTTGGTAGAAGGATAGCTGATAGGTAACTGTGGTAGTGCTGTAAAATGAAGAGGAAACATCTGAATTTTTGGTGCTAATTTTGACTTCTTGGCAATTCTGACCAAGAATAACCCTGACCCCTGCCCCTCATTGCTCCCAGTGACCTCAGTGTAGCTCTCTGAAGACTCTTGGATATGCCATCATGTGAATGACAACATCAGGATTTTTCAGATCTTTGGAAAAAATGCAGTAAAGAATCAGACGTGCTTGCAATCTTATTATTTTACACAGTTAGTGAAAAAAAAGTGTTGGAAAACATTACATGCTCTCAGTGTTTGTTAGTCTTCAATTGGGAAGTTATCAAGGGGGATAAATTCTTTCACTGCTTCAATTTCCTGTCATCACTTCTCAATTATCTAGAACTGACCACAGAATATTAAACTTAATGAACTACATAAGTACTGATCCATCACTGTAGCGTTTGTGTACTTGCCTGGTAGGGAATTCAGTCCTAGGAAGGAGGTCTGATTTCTGATGGTCACAAGATTGTGGCTTATAATGAAAGCGCGAGTCCTCAGAGTGGCAATATTGCAATTTGTGGTCTCTAATATAGCGCTGAAGGAAATTCAGTGAGCTCAGCAGCCAGGATGATGACAGAGTAGCCGTGTTCACTATGTTACAATAAATACTATCTGACATAATAACAAGGGCAGTGATCAAAGCCACAATGCTCTGTTCTTCGTAATGAAAGTGTCCCTTTATTAAGGAGGAATAATTCTATTTATTAATAATTTGTAGGGATCTTTTAACAGGAAGAAGTATTATGACTGGTCAAACTTCAACACTCTGTTTTTACGTGTCCGCGGTGATGGCAGACCTTGGATGGTAAACATTTATACAGACCCTTACTTCTCTCATCAAAAGGATGACCTCTACAGCTACTTCATGTTCACCCGAGGAGGCCCATACTGGGAGGAAATAAAGGTGAACTAATGAATCTTTCAAACTATTGACGCTGTCTTGGGGTCCTGGCCAAAACACAGGCAGGGGAATTCTTTCAACATTCACAGTTTGTTTCTATTGCTGTCCACTTGACGTTTTCTTTATACAAGAGATGTGCCTTTGGCTTGGGAGTTCCCAAAACTGGACTGGGGGAGGGTGCACTGTGTCAATTGTGTTAAAGAATTGACCCCACCGTGTGTTCCCCTTAATGCCTGCTGTTGGCTCTTACTGGAGTAAAGGCATAGATACAGCAATTGAAACTGAGCTGGTGTTCCCATGAATATTCTCTGTGATAACCATTTTATCTGTAATACAAATGGGTATAGGCCGATGTAGGATTTGTTCCATGCAACAGGATTTGCTTAACTCGCAGCCTCTCTGGAGTCAGTCAGACTCAAGAGTTGGGGTTTGTCCTTTGTGGCCCTTGACTCTGTGACACGAGATAATATTTTTAAGAAGTGTGAGTTGCGGCTCTTCTCTGATGCAACTTGGGGACCTTTTGTAATTGTCTGATGACAACGATAAGGAGGTTTGCACATCCTAACGAATTGGCGTTGAGTGCTCCGTGATACCATTGTCCAATCATGTGGGAACAGCCTGCTGTTTCACAGATGAGGAGCCAGGATGAAAGTTGGTGTGTCATTGCTGCTTGGATGTTTTCCTCTCACCAGCCACCAGCCAGCCCTGCTTTCTTGCTCCCACTGCTTTCAAAGAAATGTTTACATTATCCTGAAGTGCTTTGCTAGAGGTACTGATGTCTGAATACGAAGTTTGCACTGTGAAATCCACATTGTGGGTACAGACGAGCTGTCAGTGTGTACACATGGTAGACTTTGCAGTAATTTCTGGTTGATGTTTCCATGTTATTGGAAGGAGATAATTTCGATGTAAACAGCCACCTTCTGTGCTGCAGCCTTTCCTTGTGTCCCGACAGGTAACGCTCCTGTGTGATGGCTGCAGCCACCACAGGGCAGCGGGGGCCTGGAGCTGGCTGTGAGTGGCCAGTTGAAAGGATTCATGTGGCCTATTTCTTTGTGCCAGTTTTATGTACCCAGCTGATGCTAGTACCAGATATAGGAGAGTGTTACTTTACTAACGCATGCTTATTTTCTTTTCCCTAAGTTTCTATTTTATATACTGGTGACACTAAAGTCTGATTTTGTTTTGTTTTGTTTTGTTTATGTCAGATTCCATTCTCCAAATTCTTTCTCTCCAGTCGGGGAAGAGTCCAGGATAATCAGCATCCTGTGTGGTTAGACAAGGCAAGTTTTCTATAGGCTTTATTGGAAATTTCATTTGAAAAGGCAGTATAAGGAACACACAACTGCTCTGTAAGAAATTCAGAATTTCCTTCAAGATCATATTGGCCTGACATAGACAACTTACAAATTCTCTAACGTTTGTCAATTTGAAATTGAAGGGCCTCTTCTTGTTTTAAGGTACTCATTCTCGTGTGTGGTAAATGAAAACATAAAGTTGTATATGGGGTGTTTAAAAATTTTTAGTAGGAGTTAAAGGGACAAATCAGTACTTGATCTAAGCATCCTCCACTGAAGTTTTGTTGATGGTTATCTTATGTGTAGCATTGGACAGTAAAAATTAATGTACTTGCAGCGTAATTTTACAAACATATTTTAAAGAAACCCAAAAATCAGGGAAGCAGTGCGAAGGCAGTTTAAGAAATCTTAATAAAATGTCTTGGTCACACACAGACTATTCAGAGTTGGAAGGGACCCACAGGGACCATCAAGTCCAGCTCTTAAATGAATGGCCCTCGTGGTAGTAATGTATGTTTTCCTAGGAACCTGGAAAGGCAGGAAGTAATTGTTAAATAGGAATAAAAAAGGCAGGAAACAATGTGTCTAGGGCTTGCAAAGGAATAGATTCTTCAGAGCAGAGAGTTTAGGTGACTCCCGTAGTTATCCGTAACAATGGGATTTGGAAGAAAGGAGCTTTAAAAACCATCCGGGCTCCAGAAGCCAAGGGGCTGCTTGTAGAGCTTCCTGCTGGGGTAGGGATAGCATTGGAAGCATTAGAATGATCCAGAGGAATGCCAGTGCATTTATCTAGCTTTGTTCTGTCATTTATTTAGCATACATTTCCAATACTTATTTAGACTCAGTCTACGTTTACTCATCTGACACATCCTAGGCATTATTTTCCCGAACTTAGAGCAGACCTTAAAATCATGGGCACCGCTGAGACCTGCACTTTCAGCAGGGCTTTGGGGCAGCTCGAGTTCGTGAGGTGGCCTGCACTGGGGACTCGACTGAGCTGTTAACAGTGGAAGTGTTTTGTACCATGTGAGAGCCACGGGCTAACAGAAAGCATGCCTGAGCCACACAGATTTGTTCTTATAGTTAAGAACAAATTATTCTAATTGGAAAACAATGGTTAAGAACCTTGTCTTAGTATTAAACTCAGTAATTAAGTTTCATGCCAACTTAAAATTAAGTTTTTAAATGCCTGATTTGGTGTTTTCACTGAGTACATGCTGTATCACAATCTAGAATGATCCGTTCCATCCTTAATTATGTCCTTGTTTTTTCTATGCATGAAAGAATTGTGACTTTGTGAAAATGTGTTTAGAATACCAATTGCGATGAAAGTGGCTGTACACAAACCACGAAGGATAAAAGTAGCAGTGTTGCTTTAAGCTCAGACCATTTTAAATCAAGGGTTTATTAACACAGTGGTAGAAAGGCAAATGTGGAGCCATGTCCCACTGAGGTCTGTATTGAAAATGGGGTAGTGAAGTGTTCAAGCCTCAAGAAATGCTGCTGCATTTTGAACAAATACCAGTTTAAAGTAGGTGGCTGTGAATGGTGTGTAAAATATGGAAGTGGGAGATACAACTGAGTTTGATTGTAATGTTATAAATACTGTTCTACCTCTATGTGTCTTTTAATTAGATTAGAACCCTTGGATTCACCATTGGAGATAAAGTAAATGGTCCATTCCAGCTGGAGATCGATTTTATTGGCCTGCTAAAGGATAGTGCTCATAGAGAAGAGTTTGCCTATGAAATGTATGACAAGAACACTCCAGTCTAAGTTGAGCTGGTGTCCTTTGGAAAATTCTTCAGATATTTGGGTTATTTTTATAAAATACTTCTTAAAATGTAGCTTTTAACAACTTGAAGAGCCTATGTAAACATTAAAGAGATAAGTGCATGAAGTGTGACACCACTGGCATCGTTGAACTCTCAAATACAGAATCCTGGAGAGACTGTACATACATGGACTGCAACATAGCTTGAGAGGAGCTGTGGTATTCTTACAAAGTAGTAACTCTTCCCTGGGTAAGTTTTGGCTTCTGTCCTGACCTTTATTAAAATAAAAGTATTTAATGAGTTTTTTGGGGCTTTTTGTACATCACTTTCATTTTCTACCGTATGTGGTTTGTTGACAGTTGCAAAACACTTGCATCTGCTAGTTTTAAACTGAAAAAGGTATGAGATTTAATACTCTGAGGACGGGTACTTAACTGTGACTCAGCCACTGAAATTTACAAAGAGCAGCACCAGAAGTGGAAAAGGCAGAAGTATTTCAACCTTTAGCTTTGGCTTCTCGGGATAGCTAAAAAAAGAAAAAGCTGCCACTGCCAAGGTGGAAACAAGAGCTATGCAGCAGGCTTGACTCTTCCTTTAGAGCTGTCGAGCTCCAGTGTTACAGAGCTAAGGTTGTTGGAAAGAAGTAATGCTCCAAAGAAGGGGTGGGAGGAAAACCTCAGCTCTGTCTGCTCCCTGAGGAGGCACAGCTTGGCTTACTTCGCACCATGACAGGGCAGAGCAGATCCCACTTCTGCTGTGTGCAGTTAGCCTAACTCAGCTGTGGTGTAAGAAATCACAGCCTCAACTGGTGGCACAGAAGCTCAATACCTCCGTTTTTCAAAGAAATCCAGTTTTCAGTAATTCAAGATAACTTGCTTTGTAAAGTGTATGTTTCAGCTGTCAAATTGAAGTAATCAAAGTAGTGACCTCCTCCACAGTGACCTTGTTTAAGTAGACTTTAGAAATATTAAATGTACCTGTATTTTATATGGAAGAGACCACAATGAAGCAAGCCGAAACAGGATCTTGTACTATCATTTTCCTTTTGCACAGAATTCAACAGATTAAGTGCAGAAGGATGAGGGTTATGGTTTCTAAAGATACCAGAGCAAACATCTTTCATGGAGTGGGAGGCAGGTGATTTGGTGAGGAAAACTTGGCACTGGAAAACACAGTAGTAAATATGAGTGTGAACAAGAAGAGTGCTACGGTAAGGAAGCAGTTATACATAGTATACTAAATGATAAAGCCACTGATAAACAGGACATATACAAAATATTTATTTTCCCCATTCAGTTTATAAAAAAATTTGCTTGTTCTTGACATTGCAACATATATGTGATAGGACACTAAATTCGGTAAAACGTTTATTTGCTCAACAGCTGAGATTACAACTGCTAAAGTACCTTTCTAGTTCTATCCCTAACAAATCCAGACAACTTTTCTATGTATTTTTTTAATGTAAAAATAACAACTGCTTTTAAAACCAAGGTATTGAATGTGCCTCAGTCCTACTCTAACCTCTTTTAAGCATCTTAGAGATGAAAAGCAAGAGAATTTTGTTAACATCTGCTATTTACCATAGAAAGGAACAAAGTCTTAACTGTTCAAAGCAAAGTTGATAATTTGTAAATTCAGTCGTGACTTTTTTTTAAAAAGGTGGTTTACAATTGAGTTATGCTGTAAGCTTTTAGTTTTCCAGAGAGCTTGCATACTTTCTCTTCGAAATTCCCTATTTCATAAGCATGCAATTAGAAGTGCTGAATAATTGCTGTAACTTAGAGAATTTAAGGATTGATCTGGAGAACGGGGCAAGCAGGTGCTTCCAACTCTTGTCATTTTGAACATTTTGAAGCTTGCTGTCCAAAGCCTGCATCCTAACACGCAACAAGTGCGTGCTGATGCACAAGTCTATCTTAAGTTGCAAGGAGACTTTTTGAGCATTTTTTTCCACTTACATTTTCTTCTTTAACATCTTTTAGTCAAGTAAATTAGTTAAATGAAAACATTATGAAGCAACAAGAGAGTTCTAAGCCCCTGAAAGTTTAGAATTCTCATCTCAGTGGAGAAGTTGGTCACAGAGACATTATGCTCAGGGCACATTACAAGGTCTCATTAATTGCTCTCTGGATTCCACTAGCTAACAGCAACCTGAACCGTACACAGACAGCACAAGCCTTTACATGACAGGAACAGTATTTACAGCGATGTCTTAGTTAGGACTTCTTACTCATCCTAACACACAGAGAGGCCTCTACGTTTTCCAAGAGCATGAGCCTTTTTCTTTTTTCTGTCTTGCTCAAGTGTCTCACGCCTTTCTTCCCTGGAGGGGAAAAAAAAAAAAAAGAGACCATGTGAAGTTATATTAAAGGTAGAGACACAAGCAACCAAAGGAATCTGAAGCTGAGCACAGCTTAACGCCCGTTTAATCAGTGTGCTGCCTTTGCCACAGGCAGAGATAACAGTACCATTATGGACTGAACCCAAACATTCAGGCAAATGCTTCTGCTCAGACATACAGGTCTAACACTCAAGGTAACAGCATGTCCATTTTGACAGCTTCTTCCAGGATGAAGATAAATGTTCAAACTCTGGAACTGATACCTTTCGTGGAAAAAAAAGTCTAACAAATTCAGAGCAGCATTTCCTGTTGGCCTTTCTGAAATTCAACAGTCATTGGAAGGAAAAATGGCTTTAATACAAAAGTATTCTCAAATTACATTTAAATCCTAAGAAGAAGAATGAATCATCACATTATTTTAAGTAACACTATTCATAAAAAGACTAGTGGTGTACTAACCTTGTCTGGAGAGGTGGCTGTTTGTAATCTTTCTTACGTGAAGAGATATTGCTACCACCAGACTTACTGAGAACAGTATTTTCTTTAAATTCTCCCCAGGGTTTTAGTCGTCCTACAATGTAGGGGCAAAAAGAGAGAGCAGTTTAGTAGCTCAGTAGTTGTGGCCTTAACAGCGTGCCATGAATTTATCCTAGCTAGTCTGTTGCTTGCTGGTGGTCTTTAAGATGAAATGCCTCTTCAAGCTGTATTATCACCAGTTTCACCAGCCCATTCCTTACAAGTAGTTCTTCTATAAGTAGTAACAGGTGACTGTGCTTAGAAGTAACACTCACCATGTAAAGTTCAGCTTCTCACATGAGACTAAAAAAACCCACCTCACTGTGTAAGGAATATTTCACGTTTCCTGTACATACATCTATTTGGTGGAATTCAAGGATATTTATTTTTGTATTTATGGGCTTTTGGTCGTAAAATCTTAATCTTCAGTAGGGAGGCTCTTAAAGCATATATTATGAAGAAGTTTAACATCAGACTGTGTGGGAACCCAGAGAGAAAGGAAGAGGGAGGGGAAAGGAGACTGTAAACTTTGCTATCGCTGTTCGTATCACTGCGCCCCTGTAGGAACAGCCGGGTGTAAGGGCTGTGACCAGCACAGGCTGCACAGGGCCACGGTACCTTTATGTGGCTGATACCGAAGTGGCCGGGAGAGACTTGCTTTGAGATCAAACGTCTTCTTTCCACTCGTGGGTTCTGCAGGTTGAGCTCCAAACTTGAAGGGGGTAAGAACTACAAAAGGCATCAAGATACCATAATTAGAGTAGCAAGACTGTCAATGTACACACAAAGTTGGAAAGTGCCTGTGAAGACCACACTACAGTTATCAAGACCAAAGAGCCATTAAATGCCCCTGCTGCTACCTCTAAAGATAGAATTGCACAAACATAGCTCACTTGAAATAGGCAGCTTCCAGGTCTGGAGAGGGCAGAAGTTGTAGAGTACTGGCCCTTTGGCTATGATTATACTATGGAAGAACACATACAGCTTTATGTGTTTTTCTAGTCTTTCAAAGAAAATTGTGTTTCTTTAGGCTTATTTGGAACCAAGTGGTTTTTCACATTAAACAAAGAAGCATTCTTTTGGAACAGGCCAGCTTCAGATCAGCATGGGACTTTGTTTGCCCCTTAAAAACATCAGTATTGTTATACAGCAAACCAGGTAGCTCTGCATTCTTGACCTGTGCAAATATCCCTGGGATGCTAAGGGTGTCAGTGCTGGATAGCAGAGCTGTGCTGCTGCAGAGATCGTTAGGAATCAGAAGACTTCTGATTTTTCTTAATTTTAGTTCCTGAGTTGATCAGGGTGCTGAGGCTGATAACAGGTTGTCCTAAAGCACAGCTAGAAGCCTAATGCATGCTAACCCCACAAGGAGAACGAGACCTCTGAGAAGGTGTCAGGAATTCCTCTCACTGCAGACAGGGTGTCCCTGTATCTGCTATATGAATCTTTTGTTATGTAGTCCCTAAAGGTCTAGAAGATTTTCTATCCTCTTTTCTGTAGGTAGCTAGGTACCATATGTTTAAGTCATGGCACCTAAACATTTTAGTCAAACCACTGGAAAACAAAGGATACAAAGAAACTACCGCAGTTTCTGAAGAACCAGTCATAAATTAGAGAATTAAATTAAAACCTGAGTCTACGTGACATTTCGTTGTTAAAAACTTGCATAATAATTCAGTAAGACAGAAATCTTGATCTGAAAGAGCCAAATATTCACCATCCACTTTACCCTTTGATGCAGTCAGATCATTATTTTTTGCATTTCCCTTCCTGTTTTTCTGACTTATTCGTTTGCAGTTCTTTTGAGTGTCAGGCGTGCAGATCTCCTCCATGTATGGAGACATTCTGGACGGAGTCTTGGTAAGGGAGCGTTTGTGCTCGTTATCTTTTGTGGCTTCTGAGAACCTGAAGGTATTAGAAACGTGAAGACAAATTTAGTCACCCACAAGGAATGTAAGCAATGTGCCAGAACACAGAAGGTTCTGCATTCTGCTTTTATTACAGGTACAGTAAACTGTGTGAAAGATGTTCACAGCTCATGCAAAAACTGCACTAAAATACGTTGCTGGTGTAACACTTTAAGTTTTGAGCCAGCATCAATAGCAGTAAGTAATATTACAAACTACAAAGAACAGATTTCTTGTTATTTTGGAAAGCCAATATATTTGGATGCAATAAGCTGGTAGATGTATTCACCAACAGATATGATTTACTTTAGATCTGGATTCTGCATATTTCGTTAGTTTTAAAATTCGAATTAAGAAAAACTGAAAGGCAACTAACGGAATGCTAGACCTCAAAGATCAGCAAGAGGAAGAAGCTGGAAATTTTGAAACACACAAGTTATCTGCATACCAAGACACACACATTCTGCATGTATGTGTGTATATACACATTTTTTGTGAATACATATGTATGTGTACTTGCATGAAATTCAAAATCTTGCATGAAGTAACACCCATATCAAAAGGTACTGAGAATAAGCTATAAGCTCACAAGGTTTAGAAAGACAGGGAATGAGTGTTGAAGAAAGCTGTTTTTGTGGGCAAGCAAGTTTATGACGAAGTACAGCTTGCAAGATCCACCACAGTGCAAATTTGGACCAATGGAATGAAAACAAATTCTAAAAGTAATGTTTTGGTTTGCATATTGCTAGGAATCAATTAGGGCTGCAGTGGAGACATCCAAGCTCATCCAAGAGGACACTTGAGGCAGTGTATTTTTTTCATTTGTTATCTATTGAAATCAAAAAGAGGACATTTAAAGTAAAAACAAAGCCACTAAGTTTGTAAACTTGATTTTGACCTTTGAACAGCAAAAGACCTGCATTCCAAAGTCACATAATTATTTATTATCAGATACCAATATGAGAAGTTGCATTATCTGACTCAAGAACAATAATCCCACACACACTTTATTCAGGCACAAAAAAGAGCCCCAGCAGCCATGATCTTGGCATGCCAAAGTTGAGAAGTGAAGGTCATCGGAGAAAGTAACACAGCCAAGGCCTGCGAACAACTGTGTATTGTTAGCAAAGGGAGAATGTCTAATGAGAACTTCTGTCCCTGTGGAAACTTTAGTAAACTTTTTAAAGTCAAAATTAGTGTAATAGTTAGAAATCAACAAAGAAATAGTAGAAATAAGGGCTTTCACTACAAAGAAATCCGAGCGAAAGGACATTTATCAATAGGATACCATAAGGACTGTCCTTTTGATTCCTTCTTTGAAAAGGTTTCTTGATCAAGACTTTAGAGAAATTATTAATAAGCTAATAAAATGTACTGATAACAGAAGTCCATGAAGTATTAACACTAATAGAGAATTAGATTACTGTGGAGGAATGATGACATACACATGATGTTCTAAAAGGAAATGAGATGAGGTATAATAGCATTGAGTATGAGTTCATTCATTTAGCAATTCCTCACGACTTTCTGGAGTCAGCTTGGTTCCCATCTGCTAGAAACAATCTGCTTAGAGTAGTCAATCACAGGAGGACCCCTGCTGTGACACTGAAGGGAAGGGGAAGTAGAGGACAAAAGGAAGAAAGTACCTAAAAACCCCAAATGATGGTCTATTGCAAGACTTACCTGGAATACTGAATAGAGTTCTGATTAAAAAAATTTAAAGATAAATTCATTCAGATAAACAGAAACTTTTAGGTTGCCTGCCAAAATGGAAAGCCTAACACAGTAAGGGAAGAAAAATAACTGGCTGGAGCAGTTTAGCAAAATGAAAGCCAGGATTTGAGATTCCTCTAACAGACATAAAAATGAAGAATGAAGATAGTAACAGCACAGTAAGGCTTAAACCAGCCACAAAGCCAGGCTGAAAGTTAGTAATCAGAATTAGTTTTGCATAGTTCATGCTTGGAAGAGAAATAATGTAGTAAAATCACAGTGAGTGTTGATGATTTCACATTTGTGTATCACATCAAATGGCTTGCTGGTAGCTTTGGTTTGTTCTTTTTACCTGACATTCATTTTAGATGTTGAAAGCACAGAAGGATGAAATGAAGATCTCTGGGATAAAATGCTCCGATTAGCAGCATTCAGAGAATTGCGTGGTGAGCGCCGGAGGTTACCAGGAGTGCAGGTGTTGGAGAATCTGCCTCTTTCTGGATTTGGGCTGAATAAAAATCTTTTGCCACTGACTTGTTTCTAGGGAAAAGCAAATTCTGAGTTACCAGACTCTGCTGAAAATTTATCTATAAAGCAGCCAAGAGGAAGGGGAAATACACAGTGAATCAGAAGCATATGGCCTCTTCAGTTTTCTCCCGATTTTTTTCCTCTTTAAAAGCATATTTTAAATGTAAGCAGTTTTATTATTATTAAACTGACCTGACAACACATACCTTAGAATGTGGAGTGTCTTTTTCTGATACTCTTAAGGGAATCGTTTTCCTGGTCAGCACCTGCCAATGGTGATTTGTCAGAAGTATACATTGATACAATATATGTCATTACAAAAATAAATGTAGTGTTCAGGAGTTTCATTCATTGTTACTGTTTGATAGGGACCTGGCAGTGCTAGAGTAACCAACCTGAATGATTCTATGGCCATTGACATATTCATTCATACATTCATTGATACATTACTGTCACTTTTTTAGGCTCTACTGCACTTTGTGAGAGGCCCTGTTAGCAGCTTTCACCGCTTTTGTGAGGGTGAAATACAAGAACTGAGAACAACATATATTGCATGTATTTTAAAGGAGAGTCATATGCAGCCATGGGATGATAGTTCAGGCACAGAAGATAATCTTAATATTTAATTCCTGCTCTTTGAAAAATAACCTATCCCCTTGGTTAAATTCTGCAGCAATTCAAACAGTTGTGAACAAAAGTTCCAGGAGATCTTTCACAAAAGTAATTGTGACAATTATTTTCACTCAAAACCGCCAAGTTAGTAGTTGGTTTCTACAGCCATACACTGTTAACATGTAAAACTTTGTATAGTTACATAAGTTATATACAAATGACTATACAGAACTAGTTACGTAGGACTACAGTTAAATTTCATTGGTTATACCATTCCACTGCATGTTCACATGACCAGCTACTTACTGACCTAAAGAGACTTGATAGGACTTTTACAGACAGCCCCTGGAAATAAATGAGCATGCCAACAATGGATATCTTCCTGTGTTATCTCTTACCTTGACTGTGCTGCAATTTTCATTCAGTTTTTTCTTCCTCTCAACGTAGTCAGCAATAGATTCCATTTTCTTGAACTGAGCCTCATGCAACTTTTTAAAGTCTAAGAAGTTCCAAAAAGAAGAAGATTCACAGATCTGATATGGTGCTAAGGAAGTTTAATACTTAATAGGAGAATGTTGTGACACCTATTGTTATGGCCTCAAAGAAGACAACACATCCCTCTAGGGGGAATCTAAAAGAATCTATTTCACCAGCTACACAGCCGGTTACCTGGTACTCTGGAGGATTATAGTGATGCCTTAAGTGGCCACCTAAAACACGGAGACTAGACAAGAATTAAGAGAATAAAAGAAGGTATTTATTTGAAGGCCTTCAAAGGTACACCCTGGGCAGTCCAGAGACTACACCCCAGATGGACCCCCAAGATGGACGCTGGGTCACGAGTTCTTCACACTTTTATAAGTTTGGTTCATTTGCATATCAGGGTTAATTCTCCAATTATAACCTCAGTTTCATGATGGAATTACCCCAACTTTGCCTCCCTTTAGAGGCTTTTAGTTGACACATTTTGGGCCTGGGTGTCCTTGGAGTGGGAACCTGCAGAGGTTTGTTATGTGTGACCTGCATGAGAGAACAGCAGCTCACAGGCCACAAGAAACTTCAGTTACACACCAGGCAGCACAGGATTTGAAAAATATAGAAGTTAAAACCTAAGGCATCATTCCCCCCCTTTAGAGGCTTGACAAGGCCTCGCTTGTCGAGACTCTATTCTAAATATCTACTAATATTATGTGTCTGACAGTAGTATACATTTAACAACAGTATAGATAAACAAGAATTATAATTACAACTACTATGAACGATTCTTTGATCGTGGTTTGGGTTGGAAGAGATCTGTAAAGATCATCTAACCCAACCCCCAAATTCTGCAGTTAAAGAAAACAATAAATACTTCTGCATTTCAGATGATTTAATGCATGTGATGAACATGAACTAATGTATAATAGTACAGCACAACCATAGTATTTATAAAGTGAAAACTATACAAGCAGGAGTAACAGCAATGTGTTCCAGTTCCAGTTGTTTGAAAATCATTAATGCAAGTATTGTATCCAGAAATCACTAAAATGTTTGATAAACCGGTTTTTTAACATACATGCCACTCATTGACTACTATGAATTTACAAGCTGGAATATGTACCTTGAAATGTAACCTTTGGGAATTTTTTTTTTGTTTGCTTGCTTTTTAAAGAGAGGATATCCTCTTCTTTGAGCAGGAATAGAAATTTGAGTTGTGAAAAACTGAGTCAAGTCTCCCTTTACACAGAGAAAACACATCTATTTCTAAAGATGGTAGGTTATCTTACTTGGTGTAGTAGCTGTCGTTCCTGTTCTTGCAGACCGAGATGCACGGCCCACACGTACTGGGATCTTCCCTCCTGCAGGAGGAGCATCACCTGCTACAGTAAGATTAGACAAAATCATTAGATTTGTAATTGTGTCCTGTAAGACGATTAAAAGTAATCACAGTGGTTTTAAATATTGTTCCAATATTTGTTTCAAAACACACTTCATCTCTTCAAAGTGGGTTTAGGTTTTGAGAAATAAAACCAGCTGGAACAGATATGTTCTAAGTCTCTCAAAAGTGTTTTAATTGGTTTGTCAGTAATAATAGATCTTGAAAAACCTCAAGCTCAGCATGAATCCTAAAGTGATATTAGGTTAGTATCTTATGATAGTAAAATATTTTTCAGGGAAAGTTAACAAGAGACCTGTGCTTGTGGTAAACAAAACAAACTTTAAATTCACAGGCCTTGATCTGTGTTTCTTAAATGTTGATAACAAAGAATACCTTTTGACCAACTTTTCTGCCACTGCCTTATTTACATACAGAGAGTCCAAGTTGTTGTTGTCATCTCTGCTCTCAGGTACAGTAATAAGCTCATGTTCACATTTTAATGATTAATTTTCTTAAGAAAAAAATCAGGTAAAGACTTTACATCAAGTTCAGCATTTGCATATCAAAACCAAACATTTGCTTTTCTGTTCATTCACATCCCCTCAAAAGTAAACTTAGATGACCCTAATAGATTGAAAGAAATCTTTATTGGAAGCAAATAATAGCGTGCAGTTAAAAATAATTGTTGAAAAATCAACTTGTCGATATTAAATGCAGACACTTGTTACTGCAGCTATGGGAAGAGATGAGCACTGTTCCAGCTGTCAGGATGAGTGCTGCCTCAACCCAAGCATCCCCCACATACTCTATTGCTTTTCTTTTTAAAAACAACCTTCACAGAAAGTCACAGATTTTTAAGTTAGTTCAAAATTTTTGGTGGTCTCCCATAAGATTGTCCTTGTAAATTCTCTGGAACAACAAGAATATCCACAATACAACTTCCAGACTACATACACCGAGCCTAACAGAGCAAATGCAGTTGTGCATCTTACTTGACAGACCCACAATGCCAAGAAATTATCAGATTGGGTAGACAAGCTCCTCTCTTCATGTCAGCTGCATACACAAAGGACTGGGGGATAAATTAATTCGTATTTTCAGTGGCATCGTGTTTGAAGGACTAAAAACACCACTAGATGAAAAAGGGATCCACTGAAATACATTCAGATACTCTTAGGTAGTTCAAACAAATTATAAAGGATTCTCTCTATGTTATTTTCTGATGATTTTACTCCTGGAAAGAAAATGATAAAACTGTTCAGCTGTAGAGAAAGATAAATGAAGCATGAGGAAGCAAGTCCTCCCTTTCTTGCCACCTCTTAAAAAGCCAAGTAACACCTCAAGGGTATTCCAAAAGGCACTGATCCCTTTGGAAGTATAGAACTCAAATACACTCAGATCTCTGAGAACTCCTCCACTAAAAACAAGTGTTCTGAAGTCAAAGCCAGCAAAATTCCTACACTGCAGAATTTGTGGGTTTGTGTTACAATATGTTAACCAAGTAACACAAATTCAAGCCAGACCGATTTTCTTCTGGTATCCCCAAAACAAGGTACTGACCAACAGACATGCCACAAAAATCTTTGAAGGCACAATAAAATGTACCTTTATTAAAGTTACTTTTTTCCAATTTCCTACTTACATTGTTCTCCCCTGCTTTTAGTAGAAGTCTTCTCTACTTGTTTCTTCTGTTCAGTACCCATCCCTGGATTCTCAGTAGCTCTCTCTTCAGCTGTTTGCTTCTCGTTTTGTAATACCTTCTGTCCCTTTTGGTGCTCACCCTGAGGCACTTCATTTTCTTTCATTTCGGAATGCACCTGCAATTTAAACATAGTTTGTTTAACCAGTTTGTTCCAACTGGATCTAAAGAAAGGCTGTTGTTCTGAGAACAGTGAGTCAGTGCAACAGATTGCCCAGGGAGGTGCATAGCCTTCATCCTCAAGGATTTTCAATATCAGGTTGGATAAAGCCTTAAGCACTGTGGTCTAACCTCACAGCTGAGTCTGCTTTCTGAGGGAGATTGAGCAAGAGATTTTCTGAAGTCCAAACTGAATTAACTTGTGAAATACTTACCCTGTTACTTCACCAACTTAGATATCTTAAAAAGCTTTTAACTGCACAGCTCTAACATTTTAGTATAAAATTGCCTTTATTGATAAAAGTTAATTATTTGCAAGTAAAAATAAATTCACTGGGGATGTTACTTTTTTACTGTTGTATCCTTGTATACTGTGCAGTTCTCTAACAGACTAACACTCCTCGTTTTCTCATTTCCCTCCTCTACCTCAATAAAAGTCTTTCAGACAGTTCTTAGTTTACCCACTCCTTGTAACTCTAGAAAAAAAAATCCTGCCTCCATCTCACCTTGGAACTTTCTCTCCCTCAGTCATACAACCCTCACAATAAAAAAATTACGATGTTTAGGCAATTATGCAACTTCTAATAATTTTTTCTGAATCAAAAAAACCAAGAACAGCCTTATTTTAGATAAATTCTGAAACTAGCCTAAGATTCAGAATGCTACAGTGAGCTAGTGAAAGCAGTCTTACATTCAGATCAAGTGTTTGGAGAGGAATTTATTTCCTTGAAGCAATGACTAGCAAGTAATGTCTGTTTATTATGGGATAGCACATAGTTGAGATAGACAGAAGTCAGTGCTACAAAGCACAAAAGATCAGTACCAGAATGCTGGCACATGAATTTTTATACATGTGTGCACACACACGCAAACATTTACCATCTACAACTCGTGACACAAAAGAAATCAAGTTGTGCTGAAGTTATGCTCAGAGGAAGGGAGGACAGTCAGCACACAAAAGCATGCAATGCAAATTACCTCCTCATCAGAAAGCACTGGGTTTTCCTCACTGGTATTAGTTTCCTCATGGGAGTTCCTCTTTTTTCTGGTTATTTTCTTTTCTTTACCACGTCTTTTTGTAATAAAACACCCTGAATCAGACATCGTTTCCTCCTGATTGCTCAGTTCATCCGATTTAATGGAAGCAGATGCACTCTTTACAGGATCCTGTAGCAGAAAAATACTATAATTGGAAGACATCTGACACAAACATAAATTAAATACTCCAGAGACAGTTTCAATTTTATCATTGAAAAAAGTATTTCATACAGAGGAAAAACAGTAGCGTGCCATTTAGCAGTGTAGTAATCAAGAAACTGGCACTATCTAGATTCCCCTAAGCATCAAAGGTCATTGTTTGGAGATCTGAAATACAATTCCTATTATTGTTTTATCATATTTCATTTTAATAAGACTATAAAGGCCTAATACTTTATATTTGAAATCTGACTTGCATGATGCCATGACCTTCCCATTTGTACATTTGTGGAATAATCTTCACCAAGAAAAACAGGGCTCCTTTCGTGCTTGTATAATATTTAAAAAGCTGACAAGGTTTACACCAGTACCTCAAACCTTTAAAGGAGATTTTTAGGGGATGCACTTAAAGGAAGATGTATTTTAGAAAAAGCAGATAACAAATTACTTTTTATCAAAAACTTCAAAAACATTGCCACACTCAACAAAATAATTCAGCTTACAGAAAACTTTAAAAAAAGTTAAGAAAACAATACACAAGAGACAAATAAAGGCAGTAGCACAACTGTATTGCTTTCATTACAGTGTTAGTGTAAGTAAATTGTAGATGCAAAATGCTCTCCAATTAGTATCTAGTCCCCTTCATCTAAGCATGCAAAATAAATAAAATATTTTTATATTTGGTACTGAATAGTGTCTGGAGCCAAACAGGCAAGAATTAAGATTTGTTCAGTGGAAATTAAATGTCAGTATTCACAGAGAATAGTTTTGTACTGATGCTGAAAAATACATTGTCAATTTTGGCAGCTGAAAGGAAATCAGCTTTCAGTCACAGAGGCGGCCAATTCAAAACTCACATTAGCATGTCTATTTCTATCAGTACGTGAGTGCTTTAAACTAAGGGCACTGAGAACAAAAAGGTGTTTCTGTTACAGTTCCCATCATGGTCAAAAGCACCCTTCAGCACACGGCCCGGTCTGTTGGTTACAAATTAAGGTTTATATTTCCTAAAAGCAATGGCTGATTTATTATCTATTACCATATTTTCACTTTCTTCTTTTGTCCCTTCAAAGTGTTGCTTCAATGATTCCAGCAATTTGTCTGCCTGAAGAGAAATCAAAACAACACATGAACCAAACAGGCCATTAAGTCATTGAAGAAGTGCATAGGCCCAACCAGCATCCTGTAAACTGATCCAACAAACAGGCAGAACACTTCCTGAATCCAACAGAGTAAGGCGTGCCTAGGACGTGTCAGTCAGTTAGATGAAGTGCTTAAGGCCCCAGATTAAGACGTAGCACGTTCTCCAAAGAGGCACAAAGGCAAATTTCCCTGACTGGGTTTCTCCTGATGGGTCTATTTTCCAGAGGGTTAACTCTTCAAGGAATGAGACAAACTGTTCTAAGCCCCACAGTGCAGCTGTCATATCAAATTTCTGCAATTCCTTCTGTCTTGCCCATGCTGCATGCAAAGCATTCTTTTCATCCTTCGAATACACTCAGCAGTAACAGTAGTAAAATAACAATGAAAACACGCCATTGAAAATTCAGGCTATGAAAGACTCTTAAACACCTAATTGGAAAGGTCAGCATAAAATCAACCAAAATACCCCGAAACTAACATTCCCAGAAAAATTCTTAGTCCTGTGAGGACAGGGAGTTGCCTTGTCCACTCAAGCTGTGGACCTTTCTTTCAAGGCTTTGTGACTTCTCCCATTGCTGGCAGCGGCTGCCAGGAGAGGCCAGGCCGTGTCACACACGCAGCTGCAGCTCCGGGCACGACACTGGGGCGTCCTTAAACTTCTCGCCCTTAACCGCGACTGCCAAACGCGTCCTCTCCTCCCTTAGGGTACCCTGGAGTCATTGTTCCTCCCACTCCGAGTCACAAAAACAACCAACCAACCACAACCACCCGCACTGGGGGCAAACAGCGCGGGAACACTGGCGGGGGGGGGCACAGCCGGGCCACCAAGGCCGAGAGAGGAGCGGGCAGCCTCCCCTTCTCTGTGCCCGGGGGACACCGGAGCCCCGCACTCCCCCCTCCCCAAGCGCTTGCCCGCATCCCGGACGGCAGCACAGCCTCCCGGGGCGCCCCAGCGCGAAGCCACCGCCGCAACGCGCGGCCGGTGCCGCTGTCAGCGCCGCTCCAGACCCGCGAGGGGGCACCGCCCGCGGGGACGCGTTTCCTCGGCTCACGGCCGGGCACGGGGGCACCCCGGAACCCGGAGCTTGCC
>VZTA01012443.1:75238-96041 GCA_013398855.1 Mohoua ochrocephala | reverse complement strand
CTCTTGGCTGCAGCGAGTCTCTCTCTCTTTCTCCGCAGAAGTCACCAGCGATGTGACCTGGGAGGATTCGCTGTTGGTCGGCCTCGAGGGAGCCCTCCTGGGATGGTGCGTAGCTCCCGTAGTTCCTGCTCTTGGCACCGGCCTGCCGTGAGTGGCCGCCGCGGTGAATCGTGCGGGCAGAGCCGGGCTCCGCCAAGGCCGGGAGCTCCTCCGGCTTGTGCGGGGGGGTCTGAGGGGCTTGGCAAACTCCCAAGTGACTTCTGTGCCCGTTTCACACTTCGGATGGAGAAACCTTTTGTGGAGATGTAGTTTTCACTTGAAATCAAAAGTTTTGCTGCTCTAACCTCTGTAAGTGGAGAGAAACATTCGAGCAATGCAGTAGAAGGCAGTTTAACTTGTAGGTCCCTTTCTTCCCTTCCCTAAAAGGTCTCTTACTTTAAACATCTCTGGGTTTTGTTTGGTTTGGTGGGGGTTTTTTCGGATTGGTTTGGTTTGGTTTGGGGGGCGGGAGGGGTGGCTTTTGGTTGGTTGGTTGGTTTTTCTTAATACTGAAAGTGAAAAACTTGTGCTGCCCATTCATGAACCTACAGTTAGCAAGGTTTGGTAACTCAGTCTAATGGGAAGAATGTAAAATGTCACCTGGGGGCTTACGGAATCAGTAGCTTGTTTAAATGATGTTTAAAGGCTGTTTTACAGACTATACGGGCTGGGAACTTTTTCAATGTAAGACTTACTCTTTTTTTGACTTTTTTCCCTGCCCCTCTCTCTGCATGGGGCAATAATCTGTTCCATTAGATTGTAACAGATTACACCTCTTACATGCATCATCAGTTAAATCATGTATGGGTAGTATAGTCTAAACCACTCTGTGATAATAAGATGTGCATTTTCTTCCCTAGTAGCAACTTCACGTATTCAAGAGATTCTTTCACAACACACCCAATTTCTTATGGTCATGTTGTTTTTGTAGATATTATTTTTTTGAGGAGGAGGCATTGTTATGCCTTGGACTTTGCCCCAGTAGAACTGAAGATTTGATGCCCTCTGACAAACATGCAGCATCTATGATTTCAAAAGCTTCTGTTTAAGAACACTCTTCCCTTTCTCCTTTTAGTACTTATTATTTATTATCCTGTCGGTCGTGTGGCTTGGCCGTGGGCTTCATTCTCTATTCTTCTGGCAGTGACCTGGCATATCTCCGAGGCTTGTTCTGTTTCTTCAAGGACAGCATCATCTGGTGAGTACACTGCATTCTTATGGTCGGTGACTTCACAGGTACTTGTAAGGTATTGCACAACTAGCCTACAGCTAACAAAAGTGGTTTGACTTCTGTCTGAGCACATTGGTGTGGGATTTTAATATCCTTGATGTCTGAATTGTTTGTGTCGATGTGAATCCCTTTGATTGCCTTGCACCTCTTTGAGTGTCCTTGTGTAATGTGAGAGTTTAAATTTAGTTGTGTGTAATACTGAAATCTCCTTCAGTTCCAGATTCATTTAGCTAATGTAAGGTATCAAAGTGGTTCCATGGTAAGTTGAGGACTTGACTATAGAAGCTGTAAATTACTTACAGCGGGTGATGAGAGGATCTTGATTCCAGAGTAAAACCATTGTTATGTTTTGAATATTTTCATAATTATTACTTTTGGCAACAACCTTGTATCTGCTTTAAAATCATCTGTCTAAATAATGTAACTATGGGGTTTTTTAAACTGTTTCTCTTCTGTTTTTTTCCCTTTCCCCTTTTGTTTTCCAGTTACCTCTTAAAAAGCCAAATGATTATAGAAGCTTCTAAGGTGAATTTTCCAGCTGTGACCTTAAAGGAACAAATGGAAAGAGTAAGATTTCCACATTAATGGAAAATACTTTTAAAATGCTGATAATTTTGGACATTAATTCAAAAACATTGATACAAATGTGGGGTTTTTAAGTGCCTAAGATTGAGAAAATGCTGCCTTATATGACAATAACTGACTCAATGCATGAGACATGGAACATTTTCTAAGACCCCTAAACTGCAGTACACACCCAGTTCTAGCTAAATTTTGGCAAAAGTTTGTTCTCCTTTTATCTCTATACCTTGCAAAGAAAAAAACCCCAAGAATCATTTATACAGACTTGGCCTAAGTATTACAACTTGTGTTGTCATTGTTGAAGAACTTAAAAAATAGAAATTTTTTTATTTGGAAGGGATTTTTAAAGAGTTATATTCTTATGTCTGTGTAAGCTCAAAACAGCATGGCAGTATCTGTAGTTTCAGAGACAGCTCCAGGACCTCCCTCATGTTTTGGTGTTCAAATTGGATGTTCTTCTCTGTAACCCAAGCAAGTTGTTATGTTAGTTAATTGCCTGTCTCTTAGCTCCAATAAAGTTATTGTGTGTAGGAGACAGCCAGCATACCCAGTATTTATGTGTTTATTCGTTCCTTCCTTTTTTGGGGGGTTGAGTTTAGATTTTAGTTTCTCTTCTAATGGGCCTTTGGCATTTCTTAAGTTTTGTCATCTTCCAGTTTCTGTAAGATCAGAGTGTTTTTACAGGTCAAGTGAGGCTAAGATGCAAAAATCTTATCCAGGTAAAACTTCTGAAGTTGAGACGTGATTTAGTAAAAGTACAAGATTGAAGTAAAAATAGGATAGCACTTCATTGCAAGCACAAGTTATGTGACTGTAGAGAGTTGGCTTCTTGACTATAACAAGCTCAAGCATCTGGCCTTTGCTTTTTGAGACATAATGTCCACAGGTATTCCTAAGCTAATGATGAAACAGTTTGTCCACGTATTGCCAAAGAAGGTCTCTGGCTGTGTGAAAACTTGTAATGAGTTACCTAGGAAAGATCAGATTCATCACAGTAAAACTGCTGCAGCTCCATCTCCTTAAACAGCTATTTCCATTGTGCCCCTGGAAGGGCTGATACCGGCACACATTCATCCATCTCCAGTCTGTAGTGCAGCCCTCTGATCTGGGGCTGGTTTTGTCTATATTAAACATGCAGTATAGAGATCAAGCCCTCTATATTTTCCTATCCTGAAAGTGAGCTGCTCTTCAGCCACTTAAAGTGGGGTGTGGGTCATTCAAAGATCCAGTGTTACGACTTTTTTTGCTAATTTTAATACTCTTAATTTCTCTTTTTTTCTAGGTGAAAAAAAAGCTTGTGGAGTTCAATGGTCGCATAGAATTAGTGATGAAGAAGCTGGAGAAACTGGAACAAAATAATTATGTAACAGAATGGCAAAACCCTTCATCAGATCCAGATCACCTACTGGCAGGATATGCAAGAGTTAATGCCAACTAATACCATTTTCAAGAACTGCTGGAGTTGTTTCTGCATCTCTGCTGAGTTTGGTCATTATGATGAAATAATGCATCAGAACGGGTTTGAGTGTTGATCTGTCACTTTATCTGTGTGTGGACAGAACTGATGATGAAGTGCATCCCTTCAGGGGAACACCTGGAAATCTGACATACTGAAGTTATGCTTGAAGACTGAATAGCTCACCCATGCAGCATGTCACTCTCTGAGGCTGTGTGACTTTAGTTTTTCTAATGACTTCAGGGGGAAAACCAGCCTTTGAAATACTAAAGTCAGATTTCTGGAGCTGTACAAAACAAACTTAACAAGGTGATGATATTCAAGAGCCTCTGTTACAAATTGAACATTCTGAGAGACCTAAAGTTCTTGTCCTGCCTTTTAATACAGATACAGTGTTAATGGCAGCCTTGGTTTTAATGGCAGCTAGTTTTTGGTTAAGTGGCTCATTAGCTACATCTCCGATGTGAGCCACTGCTAAAGGGACTCCTGAATAGTTTTTAGATTTGCCTGTGTGTGTTGCCTGCAAAAGCAGCAGATGAGCACGTCACAGATGGTGCAGCGTTCTTAGTGTGTGAGTCTGGAGGGCACCATGCAGGCAGGAACACGGGGTTTTGGATTTCAGTTAAAGGGCAGCCCATGTGCCTGCCAAGTCTGCTGAAGTGCAGCCCCATGGACAGGACTGAGTCAAATTCTGCCAGCTAAGGCTGTGAGCAACTGCCTTGAACAGATCTGAGCGTTTCTTTCTGGGACTTGAACTGTGAAACCAAGGGGCAGTGTTCTGCACAATCATGGAAGCACTGCTTTCTTGAAGTTACAATTTGCCCGTTGCCTTCAATTGGCCAGTTAAGATGTTTCATACAAAATACCTAATGGGTACTCATGGTTCATTGGCACTTCTCACTGTTGCAAATTGGTTCTGCTTATTTCGAAACATTTAGAAAGTAATTTTACAGACAAGAAAGCACTACCTACCCTTTGTTACTGGGACAGAATAGCCTGAATTCTTGTTTGTTGGAAGATTAAGGGCCCTTTTCCTCTCCCTTTTGCTGCCTAAAAGGCTAGAGTTTTTCCCTAGAGGGATCATGAACTTTATGGAAAGTTTAGTAGTTGTCTCTAGTAGTCTAGAGAGGATTTTATTTACTTGATCAGCTTAATTCCAGTGATGCAAATTGCCTTCTACTTCCATATAGATGACCAGCAGGTTGCATACCTCATTGCTGCTGCTGCTGCCAGTTCTCCCTGTGTTTTGTCTCATTTGTAAAATACCTCATAATGGGCTTGGAGCAGAGGGGACAAAACTCACTGTAAGGCACCTTAGAGGTTTTAGGTAGGCAGCTGGTACTTAGGCTACTACTGTTGTTCACTGTGCTGCTTTTTGTTTGGGAGTTCCCTATGGTCTCAGTTCATCGTGGGAAGCAAAACCATAGAATATCAACAGTTGTGCACGGAGAGGAGGGACTCACAGATTCTAATCCCACCTCTGTAGTCCTTCCTAAGAGACAGTGCTTGTGTTGTTGCATGAGTGTAAGAATACGTGATTGATAATGGGACTTGCTTTTGCCCTTTCATTCCAGTTTCTGCACTGAGACTGTTTCTTGCTATAGACTTTACGTCTCTACTATGAATAATAGTGCTAAATTGTTTTGCTTCATTAGTGTTGATCCCTAAAAGAAAAAGAAAGCTGTCAGTTACGTTTTTGTGTATTATATTTCAAGTTGTGAAGAAGGAACTTCTTAAATAAAAGCTGAAATTCAGAAATTCATATTGTGCAATGCATTGCCAATACCATGTGAGTCCTAGGCCTACTTCTTTTCTTTTGATTAATTTTGCAGAAAGAAAAACATCACTTTATCTTGCTTGGGTCCTGGTTTGTTATGAAGCATGAAAGTAATGGTTCCTCAAATTATATTACTTAGCATGAATTTAAACAAATAATGAGTATGTGCTGAAGAAGAGCTGGTAAATTTTTAAACCGCATTTCTGTAATCTTTGAAACTGGAACCAACCCCAGAAGAAATTTTTCAGAAATGTAGTCACCAAAACAATAAACAATACATATATAAAACAGTTTTCTGAGGGGCCTGTTACTTTTAGGCAATCAATACAAGCAACAGAGCATTTCTGCTACCCTCTTAAACAACCCTTGAAGCTCTTCACTGGTAAGTTACGCATCTTAGAATGAGTGGAATAACAATTTTTGTTTAATTGCTGTCTAAGTCAGAAGCTCTTGTGCCTGAAGTCTGCTGAGACAGCTGGCCCCAAAGCAGATATCCAGCATATATGAATTCAGCTCAAGTTGTTAAGTTTTGACAAAGCTACAGCAAGTACACCTCAGGAGTGGAGTGGAGTGTATGGTATGCTGGTTAATTTCTCTTCTGAACAGATGACACATCCAGTTTTAGTGCATTCTCAGCCTGTGCTGCTTTATTGCTAAAAAAATTTGTATACAGGTGCAGAGTTTCCAGGTTCATTTTTAAACAGTTCCTCTTTACAGTGTCAAAAGAATAAAATCTTATCTTGAAATCCTCAAAGATGCATAGATATAAAAGCAAGCTGCCTTTTGGAAAAACATCAGAATTTGCAGGGAGACATTCTTTCACTGTTACCATGTAAAACATGTGCAATGGGAGTACATAGTTCATAGTCACACCAATAATTTCCTCCACTAATCCATGCAAGAATGCTATCAGAAGTTCAGTGTAAGTATTCTTTAGCCTATTATTAAGTATTAAGGTAATTTTTAGGAATCTATACCTAATACTTCTCCTTTGCTGCTATATTTTTCAAAAGGAAGGTAACTTCATTGACATCCTGAAGTAGCTTATTCCCCAGGTTATACTGAAGGGAAATACAAAGGATACAATGGCTTACTCATTACAAAAAAAAAAAAAAAAAATTAACAGACTTTAAAACCATGCATAGTGTTCTAAAGAATTAAGAATGACCATGGTTAACCGCTGGGCTGAATTTTTCTTATAAATTTTCTCATTGCTTGAAGAAGTTGGCTCAAAGACTTTCACTCAGTCTAACTTGTGATACCACAGAGTAGTTACCTTCTCTCATAATACTCCCATCTTCATTTGGCAATTCTTACATATCTAAAGAGAGCATTCATGGGAAAAAACACAACTCCCATTCTAAACCCAAAACACGGTGCTTTATGAATGGTTGGCTATGAAGTATGAACAGGAGTTAACTTGACACACCTCTTCCTCCAAGACACTTCTTTCTGTTTAAGAGAGGACTGAGCTCTTGTACATGGAGAAGTGTTCTGCACAAGTTAAGCCCACTTACAAAATTAAGCTAAGCTACAAGTATGGAATTCTGCAATAACAAGCTAGTATTCTACATGTTTAATTACAAGTTTAAACTTGGAAAAGTATTAGTTGATGTAGGCTATGCCACACATTCTCGTATTTTGAAACTGCCAGCAGAAATTGACTGCATTATCCACTAAGAGACTTGAATTACAGAGAACACACTAATTTACAGAAAGATGGCACCCAAATTCCCTTTTATTTAGTAAGTGAAATAAAGCAAAAAGACAATTGCAACCTCTGTTGCAGAAGATAAAGACCTTCAGTGATCAAATCTCATTTTCTGTTTTTAAAAATCTCTTTAAAGAACTCAAAAAATATACAAGATTACCAGTATTTTCAGGTTCATTCCTGCGGATGCCATTATTGCTGGCTGGTACCAGTATGCTTCAGTACAGCTGCCTATGTGGCTAGAGTTACCTGAAAATACCGTCTGTTAAAAAGCTATTCAACACCTGAAAAATATGTACTGTGCTTATTAATTTCAGTCTTCTCCAAATAATTTCTCTCACCACACTCAAGCTTATTACCTACTGTCTGGCAAATACTACACTCAATTTGAGTCTGTGGTTTCTGTTACTTGTTTGTTGGCTTGGGTTTTGGGGTGATTTTTTGTGTTGTTCTGTGGGTTTGTTTTTTTCCTTTCCCACCAGTCACTCCCCGTGCACCGTGTAAGAAACTCTGCACCCTTTTCCTTGCTACAGCTGCAGCAGGTGAGAAACCTCATCTCGCCTCTAAACATGCTTAGTTCGTGCCCTGCTTTCTACATGCTCAGGACAGTGATATGAACCAGACAAGAGGTTATAAAGGCGAGTTCTGCTGATCCTGGTTCCTGATTTACAGTTTTGGTGCCATGCTTCTGTCCCTATCTATACATTCTGCCCCCTTCTCTACAGAGGCAGCACATTCTCTAAAAAAACCCGAAATCTGAGAATCAAAGCAGGAAGTTCAAGCTATTGGTATATTAATTCCTATTGCTTCATTATGTATAAATGCATATCTCAATTTACTGGTAATAACTACATTACACTAGACATTTTGAATCATGCATAATTAGAATACTAGCGCTAAGATTTGGTTTGTGGGCCTGTGCTGCGTTCCTTCAGTTTCTCCACGCAGTTCTTCATGCCTAAGACATTACCAGCTACCTGCCTTTTACTTGACCTGCAAACACGCTCATTTGGAGGGGAAGTGGAGAGAAGCAGACAGGATTTACATAGGACACACTGAACAGAAAGTTACCTTCTATCTTTAGGTGGGGTAAAGTCTTGGGAATCTGTCTATATTATAACCTGGTACATGGGCTCAGAGACAGAAACACGCTCTGCTGACATCACGAACACTGACACTTTCTCTAAAATGCAGGAGGAAGTGTAGAGACTGAAAGGGAACAGACATCAGAATCCATGGTTAGTGTTCTGCACTGTTCAACAAGACACCCTGGTTCAGCTGTTGGCTTTTGTGTGCAGTCAAAGTGCTACAGGGGGAAAATGCCGGATCATGCCGTGAAAGAAATCCAGTGGAATCTAACTTGAACTGCCATTCTGCAGCTCTGCACCTGACCCGCAAGCAGGATTATTAGTTTTGGAGGAAGACTAGCCAGTTTCCTAAGGATGCAAGAAGCAGTAATTTCTGTGATTTGTTATACATCAAAAATTGTTCTATCTTCAATATTTTTTCCTTTTCTGCCCAAAAAACCAGACTGCCAGCTCTTGACAACGTAATCCTCATGTAAAGTGTCAGTGTCCTCGAGCTCAGTACAATTTCTTCTCACTCACTATCAAGAAGTCTTAGCAAGATTTTCTTTTTTCTCCTAAATTTGACAATTACCCTCAGTTTCAGAAGGTACAATTCCCAACACAAGTACTGGCCAGACCTTCTGCAGCAGCACTGCTGGATGTACTTGTATGATCTGGGTTTAGTACTGCTAAAGGAGGCATGTCCATACTGGTCATTACGCCTTTGACATCCCACACCCAAGCGTAGCAGCACCCAACACTTCCACTTAGGTTTAGAAGCTGTTAAGGAGGTTGAAGCAAAAGTCGTGCCACAGTACAAGAGCTGAAAGGCAAAGGGATTCCTTTTGTTCCTGTGAATAGTAATTTCTGGTCTAGTAGCCCACAGAATTCAGATCATTATAAAAAGCCTGCACTGGGAAGCATACGCAGATAGCTTGCCTGGCTACATCAGTCTGTATTTCCTCCCCTCTCTTCTGAATGGATATACCCTTGAAGAATTCTGTTCAGCCACAAAGTTCATACTTCTGAAGCATGAACATGACTTTGTTTTCATTATAATTTCATTATTATGTAAATGTACTTGCTGACCACAGACCAGGGTAAATTCATAATTTCTCTAATGTAATCAGAGAGCAATCAAATTAAGGCCCCTATGGCCAGCTTCCAATTTGATCAAAAATTCAGTAGTTGGAATTTAAGCTGATTACAGCCTTTCAGATCAATTAGCTTTTCATATGCATATTACATATTAGCCAACATTTAATTTAGACATTCTCATGCTTATCCCGTTACTTTATACTGCAAAAATGCTCACAGCCCTCACAGTTCCATTAACAATTTATGAAGAGCCAAAGTGCTTCACCCCCATGCTTTAAAAACACAAGAAGCTTCCATTAAGCTGTAAGTCACAGTCTAAATGACTTCAGCTTTCCAGAAGAAATCCAGCCAGATTGATCTAAACCTGTGATCAAATAATGCTGCTCAGAATACATTACTATCTGTTGGGCCCTACTGTGTCTATAGACCAGACATCTACACTGAGAAGTGTCAACTAGGAACAGTTCAGAACTCCTGTGGCTCTTTTATGGAACCCTTTGATAGCAAATAATTTGTTGGGTGCAGATCTACAGAGGCTTCACAGTACTTTCTTCTGCAAAACTTCAGGCATCATTGAAATCAATTATGGTCTGAAACAGTGTTTAGCAAAGTTGGAATTATTTTCTGCTGTAACATCTTTAGAATTCTACGGTTGTGCTTGGCATCTACAAACGTTTTGAGTGTCAAGTGCTCTCTAATTTTTAAAATTTATTTTTATTTCTTTAAAGACTATCTCAGATTGGTCTTTAGAAACAAAACAGAAAGTACTTCCCACAACAAAAGCTTATAACTTTAGAATCAGGTTCCCTTCACAGTACACTGTTTGGAAAGGTTTAGTTTCTCAGAGAAACAGAGCAAGTGCTAGGCTACAGAAAAAGAAAAAAACTACAGGGAAACTTCAGCTATCCTTTCAAAAAGAACTGTCTGCCCTTCCCCCAGCACTCACTGACAGTGCTTCAGACATGTGGCAAAGCTAATTTTTCTTTTTTTTATATATAGATAGATATCTCAAGTTCATTAACTTAGTATTCAAGTGCCAAATTCCCTCCAATGAGAGGAACATAAGAAGAATTCACCCTTCTTCTCAGGAAGACTCTTCACACGACTCCCTGCAGCACAGAGCGCCACAAACTTATTTGGTTATTACCCACTTACCCTACTGTACAGTCTTGCTAATGCAAGTTATTTACTATCACATGCAAAACAGTTATTGCTACTAAAGTTCTATTTTCTTATTAAATCATCTTATGGCTTTGTTTGCATCAGGGATTCTTCCCCCTACATACTGTGCTATTTTGCATTCCAGTTTCAGAGGTATTTTTCAATTGATTCTCCCAAGCACTAAACTACTTTATTCAATGGTACAGCTACGTCCGTTTAGAATCGAACCTGACTCTTAGCACAGGTCCCCCAGAGCTCTGCTGTAAATGGCCCCACCTGTCCAATTTTCTCAGAAATTTATTAGATGCAGAGGGTTGTTTGGTTGGTTTTGTTGGGGTTTTTTTTTTCCCTGTTACATACATTAACTCTGCCTGGATTACTGTCATTGCACGGAAGTACATGCTTCTTGATTAATTACTTTAAAGATATATCGTACCAAAATTACAAAACCAAGCTACCCATTCCCTCCCTCCCCCTAATGGCCATTTACAGGCAGGTCTCAGGAAAAAAAGATGCAGTATCCTCTCTAAGCTGAAAGAGAGAAATGGGTGAAGAGCAGCACTGGCACCAAATAAAAGACTTATTCCTAGGAAATCAGAGGATGCCATCCACAGAGCAATGCACATCTCAAGAATCATACCAGTCTCCTATTTGACCAGTCCAAGCTGCCCATTGAGTGCTAAATCATTTTCACTTCCCCGGTCTAAACTTTCCTTCTGAAAAAAGCAGAGGGAGAGACAGAAATCATTAAAATTGAGCTTAGAGCTGGAAAGCAAAACTGGAAGTTACCTAAAAGACGAGATATTGAATTCTCAATAATACAGGGGTGGGGAATCTCTGATCCATTGGCTAGAGACAGCCTGCTGCACAGGTACAGTCTGCAACATCATTTTTCAACAGCCTTTGACCTTATCATGTTCTCTCTCATTAAGATGTATGTAAATGCAGGATCCACCAAAGTTATTTTAAGGTTCAATAGGACTTCAGCCAAAAGAAGGTTCCCCATTCCTGCAATAATGGATAAAAGTCTTCTATGCATAATTAGCACATCACATTTTGCAACTATTAACTTATCACACAATTAGGGTAATGTTTTACTAGCTATAATAATCATATAGTCAGATCTGAAAAAAGAAAAGATTACTTAACAGACTTGGTAAATGATCTAAGGTAACAGAGATGTGTACAGAATGCACACAAAACTCCTTAGCATATTCATACTTTTCTGAGTACATCACAGGATGGGTAATAAATGGTTCAATAAAATTGAAAATGAAGAAAACACCAACAAAGATTAAAAAGAAAAGAATCCCACTGATAGAGATGAGAATTACGGATGCTTGCATACTCTAGCTTACTACTGCAGTTGGTCAGACAGACAAATATCAAAAAGTCAACTATGATTCTATGAAGCTCATTAAGTGAATGAGTTCCATTTCTAAGGATAGCATTGCCATTGTCAAAGGGAGGATACTGCATGTTTAGACCATGTTTGTGACATTTCTATTGTATCCTTTCTAGTGTTAATTACATTATCATCACTGTTTACTAATAAATTTGTCACTCTGAAATTGTAAAAATACTACTAGGCTCATGCACTGATCCTAACATGGCACTACAGTTTGCTACAAAGCACTAATGCTTATGGAACTATACACATCTCAAAATGGAAGACATTGGTGATTTTGTTGTTTTCAAACAACTTGTAACATCATTTTGTCCACAAGTATTAAAATATATATATGTATATATATATATATGATCTATTGCACATGCCCCTTTTTTTTTGTAATCTTTCATCACATGGGAAGATTTCCAACCAACATAAAGAAAAAGCGGAGCAAGAAAAAGTAAGTCAGATGAAGCAGCATTTCCTAACACAGCAGTTCTTTAAAGGTGCTGGCCAGGAAGGTACAGCAATGGGGGTCTTCTGGGCATGCACTATTGGAGTATTACTTCTGGGAAAGCCACAGATCCTTAACCTAATAAAACCCTGATGTTCTAAAATTAAACTTGAAAACTAATGCTGTTATGCTGTCATGAATAGGAGTCAAGAAAAAAATCAGTAATTCTACTTTTTTTGTTACAATGCGGGGTTACAGAATACTGAGGATTATTCCTACAGAGAAAGAAATTAAAGAGCTTAGATGATCAGATCTCTTGTCAGACAAATTCATCATTTTTGTACATGTCCACAGAAAAGAAAAATACCTTCCTGTCCCTCAAGTATTTTGTCACCAAGCTATGCAAGAAACAACTGCTATCTCTAACATCAGAAGGGTAAAGTATGGGCAGAGTGAAGAAAATTCCCAGATCTAAAATCAGACATTTCTTATACCGCATACTTCCCAACCACGTGTAATCCTATGATATTGACAGTATTTTCCATCACTTAGAGATGGATCCTGCTTCTACAGACATCTCCATTAAATCCTGTTGGCTTCAACGTAAGGAGGCCCTAAAAGGAAGTGTGCTTTTCTAGTGGCCTCCAATGCCAGAAAGTTCAGACCACATTCAGCAAAGAAATCCTAAGTTCTTTTAAGAAGTCAGGCCAAGCTGGTGGTGCCTCATCAAGACCAATATTAACTCTGATCACACAGCTCACCACAACGTTACACACAATTTCAGAGCACCTCTCTGCTCGTTACAGTTGGCATTACTTTTATACACAGCGTCCTGCCCACGGAAACAAAAAAGGGGTAAAGCTGTCATTAAATCTCATTGATACAGAACGAGTCGAAACACAGACGTTACTTAGAGGATTAGGATCAACATCAACACTTGTCCTCACTCCGCTATGGAACTTGGTCCCATAAAATGTCACCACATTTCAGATATTAGAATGCTGCCCTGGCAATCGATCGCTAAGATTTAAGAAGGATTTCAGTCGTTTGCTTTTTCAGCCATTTTCAGGCTGTCTGGCTCTCTCCAGCAGTTTTCTAAAAGGAAAAACAGAACAAAACAAGAAATCTAGAACACCTCCCCAACCCTTTGAGTATCTCCCATATTTTAAGCTAGCAAGTCACATTTTCTAAATCACGAGCTTGGAATAAGGTGCAGTAAGAAGAGTTTCAGATTTGAGGTGGAATACAATACATATCCCAGTTCTGGTAGTTTTTTGCCAAAAATCTTACTCGTTATTGATAATCCCATAGCAGGGAGCACGTAAACAATATATACTCCCATCTCAGAATGACAGAAAACATCCTAGATAATCATGAATTACGTAGACAAAGAATCTTGTGTAAACATAAGAACAACCAGATTGTGCCTTAGTTTGGGAAGGAATAAGAAGAGCCAGAAAAAGGACTGTACTAAGTATTTCTGCTCTCAACTCACCCCTCTTACGTGGCTAACATTCCATTCCATCTATTTCTACCTAGATGATGGACACATACAGGTCCTCTCAGTTCTCAGTCATGAAAGAATCAAAAAGCTGACTCCCATCCGCAGTCGGAAAAGCTGAAATTGTGTCGAGGAAGCCAGGTGGATAAACTGCAACTTTACAGCTCTGGTCTCTTCCATCCCATCAGAAGTTAATTTCTATAATAAAGAAGTTCTGCCCATCTCTTCTACCGTAGAATGGTCTTGTTCCTTTTGATGCTAAGGATTCATTAAAAGCCAACGGAAGGGAATGATTTAATGCAAACCTAGTCATTATCCTGTTACCCCAGAGGCCTTCAAAGCTTCCTTTTTCTTTGCTAAAAATGAAATGGTGCAGAGTAATTTCTTCTTCAGGTGAAAGCTCTTCATATCCTGCACTTACACAAGTTCACACATGCAAATATACATTTTGATCGCAGACTGGGACACACGGTACAGACAAGGTGATTCTGCATTTGTTCTTGTGCACGAGCTGCTTTATGTGAGTTGACGCCTATCTACAAAGTCAAGCCTGGGACCTGGACTAGAAAATACCTATATGAGACAGCCCTCGTTGTTTGGTAAGTTTCTTCCTCATGTCAGAGCAGAAAATGTTCTGGTTTTCCTGCTGCAGCTTTTCATATATTTCAGGTCAGTCTGACACAGCAATGCATGCAGACACTTTATCTGCAAGGAATTCCAATTTGACACAGCTAAGTATTTAACCTTCCTAAAATTAAGAAGGAAATATCAGTGAAAAACACCAGGTTCCACTTGCCTCTGATTACAAAGTATTTTTCATTTTAAAACAGAATGCAGAAAGCTGAATGAAGAGCTGGCACAGAAGACATTTTTTCAGAAAACAAATGCTGATTTCTGTTACTCTGCTTTTGAGTTTTGATAAAACAGCAGGCTCCTTCCGTGGGGGAAGTCATCTGGTGAATCAAATGTTTGGTGAGACGATTCAAACAGGAAGTGGACAGATCTTTGTTCATTCGGCTCCATGGAAGTGAAGGATGGATTTTGCTTGCTAGAAGAGAAACATCCACATTTTATAGCCTTTGAGCAAGTAAGATGTAAGTAAGTAAGCCTTCTTGAATGTCAGGAGAGGATCTGGAATCCCAAATTAAAAAAACAGGAAAGGCAGTTTAGGAATCAGAATTAAATACATTGAACATTAAAATGCCCACCAGTTCACTGCTTTAAAAGCCTGACTCTAATGGATAAAATTATCTGTTTTCACAAATTGCAATAATCCCTCGGCCTGTAAGATTTTACATCTAACTTTAGATGTCCATAAGCTGGCTAAGGAAATGCTTCAGAAATGCTGAACTATACACTTACTCAGAAGCAATGCATCTAAAAATACACCACTGTTAATTAGCTGTGGGGTTGCAACTGTGTCTCCAAGAAAGAGCCTAACAACGACGAGGGAGCAGCAGAGTGCACATGGCAGAGAGAGCGAACTCTGCTCTAGGAGGTCACAGTTCAAAGAGACACCATAAACTATCACCCAACTAATTACAAAACTGTCGGTGCTGTAGAGTAAAAGAGCACTTATGACAGTTTAAAGATCACATACATCAGGTTCTTACTTTTACTCATTTCTCCCCACTTATCCACAGCATAGACAAATTTCAGTAACTCATCTTGTCCCAGATCTCCTGGCCTCCCATCAGTGACACTCACCCGGTACTACCTAGTCACAGCAGCTGTTAAGACATGATATTTCTGCATTAAGTTGGAAGCTAACATAGGTGCACTCCTGCATAGCTAGTGCCAGAAATGTTTATTACCATTCTCCTGCACTAAAATAAGAGATGCAAAATAGAGGGAAAAAAGGAAAAACAAAATTTAAACAAAAAAAAAAATCTTTCTCATCTACAAGAACATGAGAATAACTAACGTCTTCCTCTCCTTTCCCTGCCTGTATTTATCTTTTGTTAATTACCTTAACCATTCGGTTGATCAAGTTCAGAAATAGTCTTCCAGTGAAAATTCTCAGCTCCTACGTTAGAAGCAGTGAGTAGACCATGAAACTGGAAATATAGTACACGTCACTATCCATATCTCTCTCGAGTCACTCAAATATTTCAGTTGATCATTGGGTTGACCATTCACGCCCAGACTGTTGGGAAAGTCTTATTCTTATGAAGATGTGGAAAAACAGAGCTGGAGAGCTGCAATAAAACATGCCAAAGGTTTGTGACAGAGCTGAGAACAGAATATAGGCCTTTGTTGTACACCTTAACTACCAGAATATCTTTATTTCATTCACTGGGAAAAAATAAATCAAAACTACAGAGGTTTATTGTAGTCCTTAGAAATTTTGAATGTACTTTTTTCTATTTGATAATTTCCTTTTGGTTATTTTACCATTCTTCCAATCCTATCATTTAACAAATAACACTTTTAAGAGAACTATTCCAAGTTAATACAATGGCACAATTTGTCTTAGCAGAGCAAATGACATCACAGGACAGGGATTTTATAACTTTCAAAGCATTTACTCTTGTTAGAATAGATAATAGTCAAATCAATGTTTCTTTAAGGTGAAGCCTAAGCTGAAAGCTGACACTGTAGAAACATTCCAGTTCTCTGAAAGCATGCTACAAAAAATTAAAATCTCAATGACAGATTTCTTTGGCCATGGAAAAGTGAACTAAATCAGCCAACAAACTTGATAAGTTTAGTACCTTATATTTAGTACATAAATAACCTTACAATCGTACTCACCATTATTTCTGATCGTTCCACATCCTCTTCAGTGAGCTTAGAGAGAAAGAGATGAATAAACAAAATTAAATTTGCACCTAGGAAGCTACTCAGTTCGTACATAATTATCTGCACAAGACACAAAAGGTCAGCTGCACCTTCCATGAACCAGTTAACATTTTTAGACTTCCTACATAAAACACGCCGATGTCATTTTTCAAATTATCAGATGCACCCCTTTAGTTTAAATCAAGCGAATTGGACCCAAGCGTGGAAGACCCAGGACACACAAACTTTCACTAAGAGCAGGCACACATCTCAGTTTCATGGGGACTGAGATGGACACACATTCAGTCTCCAGTAAGGCAAGAAACTCTTTCACATTAATAACAAACTACTGTAGCGAGGATGCCGAGCTGACAACCTAACCGGAAGAACAAGGGATTGCTATAAGCAGAACTATCTCATCGCACAAAACTTAAATTATCCAAAATTCCCAGTATCCTCAGCAAAGTATTATTAGCTTCCACACTCCTGCACAACTCAGCGTTTCTACAAGCACCATGCACCTGGACCTTCAGAAAATCCCCAGTCATCAGGCAATCCCTATTTCAGGGTGGTTACTCCATTCCCGTGTTGTCAGTTCTGACCCTTCCTACCCAAATCTTCCCCCAAGAACCAGCCAAGCACTGTGTGAGTTTCAGAGATTGAGGAACCAGCAGCAAATGCTTCACAACAGAATTAACTTGAAAAGGAACGGTTACCAGGAGCTCTCCTAAACTGCCTTGTCATAATAGAAACCACATAATAGAAACCAATCCAATCTTTGAAAAGATGGGTCCTCTTTCACTTATTCTAAAACTAAGAATTAACTAAACACTAAAGCAAGTCTTATTAAAAGAAGAAAGCAGCTGGTGGCATTTAAAGCAACTCAAGCAAAGGAATGGTTCATCCAACACTGAAATTCAGTTAGCTTTAAACTACTTTTTTTAATTTTAACAAGTTCACTGACTTTGAATGCCCCAGTTTTTAACTACTCTGCTTGATACACTTTCCAGCTGACTTTCATCAATTACGTGAGCACAGAGTTCACCGTAGTCCAACAGAACTTGCAAATGCAACTGGATATACATCAAGGCTATTGAAGATTAGCAGGCACTGTCACTGATGGTGACACTATTAACTCTTCAGATAAAAGCTAGTAGACATTACAAAGAAAAAAAATACTATTGTTCTTGTTTCATACCTTACTGAACACACAATCAATTGATGTGGAGCAAGAAATAACTGTGAAAGCGCAACACTGCCTACATGACTCCTTCTTCATTAAAAATTCAGAAAATATTATTTCTATTAAGTCTTGACCTATTGCCCATTCATTTTTTTACTCTACCATAACTAAAGGTTAGTTTTCTTGAACTTTAAATCTCACATTCAGATAGGTGCCCGTATCCAAGAAGTTCGCTAACTTCAGGAATTCCAAAGCCAAAGAGATGAAGAAATATCTCACTAATAAATTTACCAGCAAAATTGCAATATTTGTCTTCTCATCTATAGTAACATACTCTATTACCAATCTACCAGTGGGGCAAAAAAAAAAAACAAGAAGTCGGTGTTCTGACATAATCCGCACACTGGAATTGGAGACTCTACTAAAATAACAGTGTACAGCTACACAACCAACTTTCACTCCACACCCCATGCTCTGTTTTAAGGTACAGCAAAAACTCATATCCATCAGATCTGGCTTTCCAAAACACTCTCTCTGCCTCTTACACAGACACAAATGCTCCAGGATATGAGCGGAATTAAAAGGACTCAGAAGATGATTCCTCTTCTCTTGCCTAGAGCCTGAGAAGTATGAGGAAGTGAGGAAGGAAAGATCTAGAAACAGATTTATATAGAAAGACCAAAACTCAAAAAATTGAAAGTTAAGTATAGTGGAGACCTACAGAGACCTAGGGAAAGCAAAATTAGCCCTACACCTCACAAGTCCACTAAGGTTTTTCCTATGGCTTAAAAACTGCCAAATTTAACCTGGAAAGTGGACAGTGACAAATGCTTACATTATAAACACAAAACACAATAGAAAGTAGCTTACAGTCTTAGCGGCCTTCATGCTCTTTTTGCTTTCTAGGCAACTTTGAAACTGCATCTGAATCCAAGCTACAAGGCAAGGGCGAGAACTTGTAAGACAAAGTCTAGGACTGGTGTGACTGGAGAAAGAACGGGAGTGCCCGAGTGTGGAGGCACCAAAAGGAGCACTGAGCAGGAGCTGGGCTCTAAGGGGTTTATGTTAGCAGCACCCAGGTTAGCAGGTCACATCCCCAGCCACTTCAGAACACACCCAGATCTGGAGACAAAGAACACTGATAATCCAGAGTCAGGACAACATAGAGCCACAGGCCAATGTCACCTCCAAGAGGGTACACAAAGGCACATCTGGAGCCTAGAATGGTTGCCAGCCTAGGAAGATGCCAGGAGACACTAAGGACCTGTCAGCTGATGTCCCTTGTCAACACAGACTGCCAGACTGTTGGATCCATAGCACACTGCTACGGTGCTTGGCTGCTGCAGAGACATCTCAGGCACCGCACGCATTCTGCCGGAATTTTTTGTTTCACTCTATATTTTCAAATAAAACCCCTTTCCTCTTTTACCAGGTTTCCAATGCACATCTACTTCATTGTTGGTACAATATTGTAACAGTACTTCCTACTGCAGCAGAGAAAACAGGGAAAACTGCTTAAAGATGAGCTTTCGATTCCGTGATACGCATCCTGTAGGAATGTGCTCCAGGAATACTGTTCAGGCAAAGAAACAACCCTTCTCCCACATTTTATCTTAGAAAAAAGCCTCTTCTTTTTTTTAATCCTCCGAAGACTGTGCAGGCCTTGCATCTTGCACTCACATAACCTCTGGCAAGCCAGGACTGGTTTCAAACACTGCTCCTTTTCCAGTTTTTAAGAATGAACGTGGGAGGTGTTCAAGTGATACTCCAGACTCTTCACAAACTCGGTCGGGATTTTTTAGCTTTGGCTGGCCCACAACTTTTGACACCCCTGAATAAGACGTGACCATCGTGAGAAGCATAGCCTGTTCATGCAAATTTTCACACTGCAGACTCACAGCACCGTGGGCAAGATTGTAAAGCAATGCACATTGATTTGACATATACCAGAGCAACGGGAAATTCTGATTTTATTTTTTGAAGATACTACTTCTCACAGCTCTTGTGCACTGAAAGCAATTAGGAATAAATACTAATCCAAATCAATTTCTTACTGCTAAAGTAGTGTACAACTTCACACAAAAGCAAGCTGATTGCTCATTATTCTTTTAATGATAATATAAAGCAGAATTATCTTTATATGTAGTATGCCAGGGACAAATTCCATGGCATATTTTAAAAATTCATACACAGACATGTATAAATAGGAATATTCATCGGTAGCAGCACATTGTGCCTTAATGTTACATTGTTCCTAAGCTGCTATTACTGTTACTATATGAGTAATGTAACACACGAAAATCGGTAAAATGTTCCTTAGGAAATTTTTCTCCTAAGTAGCTACTGCTTTCAGAACTGATTGTGACAGACATGCCTGTATTTCTTTTGAGTTATTTCACCAGTTACAAACAGCTAGTTCATTATTAGGTCACATGTGCTAACACACCATGCCTCCACAAAATCTAAAGCTGTACTTCTCATTTAACCACTTGAACCTTTTTCTTTTACCTGACATGCAGATTGCAAATGCAGTCACAACTCCACCACGAATTCGAGATTTTAAGAACTGCTATCAAATATAGAACACAAGGAATCTCACGCTAGTGACACTAATTCTTTTGTTTTCGCTAAGAAGTGTTGATTCTGCCCACCCGTTTTTTTTTTTTTTTCGAATTTAAACTAAGTACCATTCTCACAGACAATTTTGAAGAATTCAGGGCATACCTGGCCTGCATGGTACTAACCTGAAAAGAAGAGATAGTGGGTTTAGCAATAGTTTCACCTGTTTCACGGTTTTACCTTATTATCAACGATCACATGAATTTATAAGGCTAAACTAAATTCCACTATAATCTCTCCACTTTCCATAGAACTTGTTTTGCAGGGTAGATTATTTGTACGTTCTGGTTTTGTCAAACAACTCGGAAGTCATCCCCTTTGTGCACTCCTGTGTCAGCACTACAGACATAATAAAAGGATATAACCATTCAGATTAGCAGAATTCATGCAGCCCACAGATCGCATGAATAATAACGATAACAGCAGCGTAGCTGTGTTCAGCGTTATGCTTGTAGCCAGAGATGCAAAGCCTCATTTCAGATGCTACATTTCGGTTTCCCTTCCCCACGTCGCTGCCAGCCGCAGCTGTCCCCATCCCCAGTCGGCTGCGGGCTATCGCTGTGCAGGGAGCAGGCTCTCCCGCTCGGCCATCTGCTGCAGCCCAGCGCTGGAGCCGCAGGACGCCCTCGTCCCCAGCTCCGAAGTTGCTCGGACTTTTCAGGGCGCCGGGCGGGTCGGACCGGCCCGGTCCCGGCTCCGGCTCCGGTCCGTGCCCACACGGACACCGTCCCGCTTCTCGCTCAGGGCCGGCGC
>VZTA01012443.1:53436-74675 GCA_013398855.1 Mohoua ochrocephala | reverse complement strand
CCCGGTCCAGCGGCCCCGCAGCACCTGCCGAGCTCACCGAGCAGCGCAGTTGCCCCGAAAGGCGGCCTTCAGTCATTCTGCCGGGTTTGTGTCATCCGCAAAAATAATTTATTTTTTAATTTTTTTTTTTTTAGCAGCGATAATTTTGCACTTCAAGCTGACGGGTGGATGTATTGAAGAGTGTGAAGAGGAGTACGTACCCATTCAGAAAACTCTCGAGAAACACCCCCGTCTCACCGTGATTCATCGCAGATTACTACAAGCCATTTCGCTTGAAATCTTAACACGTGTGTTAAACATTTAACACGCGCTTTTCTACCGCGTCACGTTTTAGAGCAGACAGAAATAAAACACTTCTGCCAACTTCAATATTATACCCACATTCTATTTACAACCAATGCTGTAGTTTCAAAGACCCAAAAGCAGACTTTTACGTTCCATTGTAAAGTTACAGAAACTAACGTAATTTTTACTCCGGCTCTTCATGAGTAAAATCCTGTATTTGGATTCTTTTCTTTTGCCCAGAGTTGTTGTTAAGCTAAGGGGCCTACAGGTCTCAGTATTGATCAGATATCAAACCTATTTCTGCTTTCTACAGTCTTCCCAAGACTCTGGTAACTGGCTGCACTCACATATTTCTGCAGTCAGCCCCTCCAGTCAGTCTCAATATAAACTCATGGCTGCAGATTTGAAAATAGACTTTCTTTCAGTAAACCTGGAGAATGGTTCATCTGTATTTAAAATCCTGTGCCTTATACTACTTTTTCAAAAGACAAAGATGAAATATTCAGTAGCTCTGCCTCAGAGCTGCCAACCTTATCCCTCTTCCACACTTTCACCTTCAAGATGACCTCTGTTCTCAAGACAAAATACTTCTACAAGCAACCAGGTATGCTAAAAATACTACTTTTGTGGAAATCCGCTTGTATCTGAACTTAGTTTTGAACAATTTTAAATTTAACAAATTTAGGATCTCATGTCTCTAAAACTCCTCTTACTGTCTACCACCTTTTTAACTAGATGTTATGTATATAGTTTTCAGAATACTGAGTGAGCTACTTGCTTACATGTGATTTATTCTGCTAACGGCAAAGTTAAATTCTGATAGTTGGGGGTCTTTATTGCAGGAAGGTTGGTTGTTCTTTGATTGTGTTTTGGGGTTTTTTTTGCAGGGCACCTGTTAGATCCTTTGTATTCACCTCCAAGCACATTAGCAAAAATATCTGACCTCAGAGGTGGGAGCTTGTAAGAACAGATGTCACAAACCAGCCCTGTCTGTCCTCTTCTGGAGCTCATGTTTTGCACTGGTTTCTGCCAGCAGAATAAAGGATTATCAATACTCTGAAAACAAGCTCACTTATAAGAAACTGATCTGTGAGGCCTGCTAGCACCTTTCTTACTGGTATTTAGCTTGTCCAGTAATTAAAGGATAGTTGGTTGCCATACAGGAATAGTTGGGGATTGGTTTGGTTTTGGTGTTTGTTTATACAGTGGAAGGTTTATTTATGGATTGATAAATACAATATCCAGTCTCACTGGGACAATAAGGCACAACTGTAGGTTACAACTATAGAGCCAAAAGAGAGCAACACCTACTTCTAAGCAAATTACAAAGCCTACAAGCACTTTTTACTTTTCAACCCATTAGCGCTGATACATTCGTATTTCACATGAGGTGGTAATAAATGTATAATGTTTTTTTCTCGTATAGAGTAGAGGTTTTTAATTTACATTTCTTTCTGGAACTGTGCTGCACTCTGCAAAACTATGAAGTGCAACATTTTACTTTTGAATTCATTCATCTTTGAATTCCTTAATTTAAAACAAATCAAAAATCCTTCAGAGAGTTGCATGTTATCCTTCAACAAAAGTGATGATTAAAGGAACTGAGAAAAAAGGAAATGCACATTTGAGAGTAGTTGTGAGACTGGTAAGTATTTATAGAAACGTTAACACATGACAGAGAAGCAGTTATAACACCGATTCTTCAATAAAGAAGCTCCCAGCGTTTTTTGGTTTTATTGGAAGGATCTCCCAGATTGTGGAATGCTCCAGCTGAACTACACAAGATCATTTGTCAATCTAGCCACAGTAAATCGTTACTATTGAACCTTCAAGGATTCCAATCTCTTGAATTTATCAGCATTACAGTAATAGTATTAATCATCTTACACTTGCAAAGAGATTTGTATAGAAACACATTCTGAAATATCTGGGATAATATGAACTTTCCCAAATTGTATTCTTATGCCAGAGCTTTCTTAAATACAGCTACCACTCTCAACACAAATATAACAGACTGGGACTTTCATCCTGGAAAATATAAATAATTACCCATTATGCAGGCCACTATAATTGGGAAAAAAACCCCCACGAAATCAGTTTCACGATTTCATGTTTCATGACACTATTACCAGGGGGCAGTTACAGAACTACAAATCCAGATTTTGGCATTTTTTTTGCATTTTGTATACCGGCAAACAAATTCACACTTTCAGAAACAAAACCACCCTGATGAGGGGAGAGATCCTAGACAAAAACAATCTGGAGAGGACACTTCATGGTCCACTGGCTGTCAAGCCTGCAAGCTACACAAAGGAAAGAAACAAGTTTCTGCCTCTGCTATTCGAACAGTTCAAGTGACTTAGTGCAGAATTCCTATTCCTTTTAAGAACACCGCTGCCTGTCCCCACCATAGATTCTACTATTGTCCCTGTGAATCCATTCCACAAAGAACAAAATCTATTCACAGTAATTTAAAGTACTCAAAGCTATCATCATGCATTTGTGCTAGTTGTACAATGAAGCCATAGAAATTGAGCAGTTCTCAAGTAAAAGGCAGATTTAGAAGCAGTGAAGAAACAAATCTGCATATAAAAAGCCAAATAGGAAAGGGGCAAAAAAAAAATTTTAAAAAAGGCAGCTGTAATGTGGCAAAAGTGAATCGTTATCAATGCACCTAGTATTTGAGTAGATGCTCGTCTCCGAAATGTCTCAGAGGGCACTTCTGTGGCATGTTCCCGTTTTTCCATTCTCAGATTCAGAGCTCAGAAGAATCAGTTTGTAGATTAAACAGTAGTGTATAAGGAGAGACATTTTACTGAAACAGTAGTGCAGGAGGAGACAAGAGAAAGGGCAAAAAACCCAGGATGGACAACATTAAAAAATGCTCCTTTTCCAAGTTGCATGGCAGCCATTTCCCTTTGTTCCTGTTGCACAGGGAATGTTCACATTGGTAGAACAAATCAGGGAGGGGTTGGAGATGTATTGTATATGCACCAGTAGCAATGCTCTGGGGTGTGGTGCTAAGGAGAAAATGAAGTTCTATTCATTACATAGTTGGAGTAGAAAGGAATAGGTTCTCCATCCATCAGTGAAGAAATCGAATGCTCATTTTCTGCTCTACATCCACCTTCTCCAAAACCTGCAATAAAATTGAGAAACAGTTACTTAAGTTACTGTGCATCTCTCCTACAAGGTTTCTTATTCCAATATTGAGGAAACGGGCAGGAACTTGGGATGTCTTCAATTCAGCATGCCAGTCCTTCATCTAGATAGAGACTGCTGTCTCTCATTGTGGGCTAAGGTCCTTCCAAGGAAAGGAACTTCAGCCATCAAAGCCGCAAGGCTGTCAATCAAAATGTAACTAATGTGGTTTCAGTCTGCCAACAGCACAGAAAGGCCTGGATTTCCAAAACTAGATTGAGTGGTAATGCCCAGCCAGGAAACACAAGGGTAGAACGGAGTAGAGAAAGGGACATGAGCGATCATCGAAGAGCAAAAATCAAGACCAGGGCACCACTAATGTAGATCACCGTAAAACTGGGGTGGCAAGCTCATTCACTAAATTGCTATTAACACTGAGGCATGAAGACATTACTCTGCTCCAGGCTGTTTCAGGCAGCAGACTTCAGTGCCCCAAGATGAGAGTAATTTACGTTTGAAGAGACCTCTGGAAGTCTTCTAGTCCAACCCCTCAATTCCTACTTAAAGCAGGACTTGCTTAAATCATGTTGCTCAGGGCCTTGTCCTGGTTAAGCTTTAAATACCTCCAAGGAAGGAATTTCTACATCTTTCAGAAGCTATTACCATCCTCTTAATAAAAAGTTTTCATTAAAGCAAACCACAGTTTCCCATGTTGTATGTAACTTGTTTCTGTTGTCTTTTTGTTATCTCCATGATAAGTCTAGCTCCTCTTGTCAATAGCATCCCATTAGGTAGCTGAAATTGTTCTGCTAGAGGACAACTTTCTCCACTGACTCTCTAATGGCTCCCTACTATTACCTATTTCCGACCATCAAAACATGTAATTCAAAGTACCAGAGCTAGGAACTTGAATACCGCTATTAGCTGTGTCGCTAACAGATGAAATCTACAAGTGAAAACTGATCAGTGCTATTACAGCAGAAGAATTAATCTGTTCTAACTGTGCTAGTCAGGCTACTTGTGTAGAAAGAAGCAGTTGCAAAATGAAAAGTGAAAATTCTTCAGTATATTCAGGGCTGTAGCTTTATGTAAGAGTACAAAGAAACATGTGGACTAATTATTAGCACCCTGACAGTATTAAAAAAAATGCAAAACATGACTAATAAAGGGAAGAAAAAGCTAGCAGAAGGCTTTGCCCAAATGCAGACACAACTATTTCCTTCTCTTCCTCTCTGTTCTCATTTGCATTTGTCTGAATGACTCGCTCATTACTGAGCAGTTTCATTTAGTCATTAAAAACATAGTTTACAAACCTTTACAAATTCTGCAAAGGAGATGGCACTATCTCCATCTTGATCGGCTTCCTGGATTGTCCTGTCAGCAATGCTGCCCAGCTGTTCGTCAGAAATATTTACACCGACCATCATCCGTAATACCTGTAGCACACAACGTAACCATCACTGACACAGGAACAGAAGTATTCTTAGTGCTTTCTTCCTGTGGGTACTGTCAAAATAACACTACACAAGATTTTCATTGAAGTAATTTCTAGACAGACTTCTGTCGTCCTTTGTACGCTAAGTCTTTCAGGAAATACAGGTATCTTTTGCAGCCACCACTGACAAAGAATCCTGCTTTTTCACTAGGCAGCAGGAAGAGGCAGAAGCAAGAGAAAACTTTTGGAACTAGGAACGAGTAATTTTGTCCAATGCTTCTATTTTTTTCCCCGGAAAACATACCAGCATTTGATTGAATATCTGCTGCTTGAGATGTTTGCCTACAGGAATCTTGAAAGTACACGGTTCAGTGATAACTGCTGTTACCCTCCCAAGTCAGTAAAGCATTTTCTGAGCAGATAGAAGAGGGCAGTTCCAGTCAAAAGCAAACCTTTTTCTTACATCAGGAACCACAAATTGCCATGTGTACTTCCCAGGATTAGTAGCATGTAATTACTCCTAGCACAAACCTAGTTTCATACATATGCAGCACTGATGAACTTTGATTATCTTCGCTGCAATTTCAAGAAGTTTTATTCTATTGAGAGGATGCACGGAGGATCAGACAAACAACCTAATCCACCTCAGTCACTGTCCTTTTGAAATCCTTTTAGAAGCACCTTTGAAAGTTATAGAAGGTAGTTCTTAAAGTGCTTAGTGTATTTGTTGAATATTTAGGTGTCACTTCCAACAGGATATGCCTAGCCTACCAAACAAAAATAAAGTCCCAGACCATATCTAAAGCTTTAAGGCAGAGGTAAGCAAAGCCACCCCATTATTCCGGCAGTTCTTTTGAGAAAACTCTTGCAACTCCCCTCATCTAAGTGGGTATGAAGTCACAGAGAATGTCATGATTGAGTCTGTCAAAGCAACCCTGTGCTATTTACCTGGAGAAGCTCATCCCTGGAAATCTTGTCATCTTTATCTAGATCATATAATCGAAAAGCAACTACAGGGAAGAAAGAAAGAGCAGTTGAATTCAAGTGCCATTATTTTTATCCATAACAATAGATTCATCTAAAAGAAAAACAACAAAACTAAGTACTTGTAAATTATTTTAAGAGAATTAGCCTAGAATTTTAATTCACCATAAAACTCATGCTCGGTTCTATAAAGTGTTATTACCACACACAGGAATAGCATTACTGCCAATAAGGGAAAAATTTTATGTTCACAACCACTCTGCTTGCAGGATATTTCCTCAAAACCTCAAGTCATGGAAGAATAATTATCACTAAGATACATTCAGTCCTTTAATTTCAGAGCCAACCATTTTTACATTACCATTCATTTGCTTTGACTGTATTCTGGATGAGATATGACAAATTTTAAGTGCTCTGAGGACTGTTGCCAACTTTGATAAGCAAGAAAGAGCATTCTGCTCATATACTGTAGGCAGACATCCAAATACTTAAGAAAGTACTCAGCTGAAGGTGGGGAAAAAACCACTGTATTATATGGAAGAACTGGAGAAATAAGCAGAAAAGCTCATTCATGTATGGGATGTGGCTTCTAAAGCTGAAATAATTTTGAATACAAACAATTTTGAAACACTTGTGTTATGAGACATTTTGCAAAGTATATATATTACTCAAGAGTCAACCAATTCCACCAAATTCTAATATAACGAAGGCTCAGTTGTTGACATTCTGAACAGATAAGCGTCCAAGTAAATTTTTTTATAAATCAGGCATTAGAAGATATCATTCCACAGGAAATAACTGTGCAGAAGATCCCGAGCCCCTTTCCTCCCTTCCTAAGGGGAAAAAAATCCCCAACCCAACCAAAAAGAAGAAGGAAAAGTAATTGATTCTATAGGAAGGTTCCCATTTCTTACAGTGGAGCTTGTTACTTCTGCTGTTCAGTGGTTCTGGTCCATTCTGGTCTTTGCTCTTTTCATTATCTTCTATGGGTCGGAAGTGGGCTAGTGTCCTCATGAATCCACGGAAATTCACCTGGTCCTCTCTGCGGAGGCATTTCAGCAGGTCAGTTTTTAGCATACCTTATACAGGCTCTTCATTTCAGTAAAGAAGACTATTAATATCTGGAGCATCAAGACCAAGTGAACTCTTCCATTCCCACCTCCCCAGGGTTTGGCTGCCTATGCTGTTGCAAGCTGGGATTGTGCTGTTATGAAGTATGATGTGTAAAAAAAAGAAGCTGTGAGAAGTCTTACTGAGGGCTCCCCTTCTCTTACCCGCAAAGTCTGTTTAAGCTGAAGCCCTCACCCTTAGGCCCTGCCTGAGCTATGCTGCTGCTATGTCCAAATGCAGCAATCTATCTTACCGGTCTGGACCCCGATTCCCTGGATTGACTTGACATTAGTTTCACCACTGTCAAGCACTGGACTGTTGGTTGACCTGACCACAGTTGCTGGGCCTGCTCTGCTTTTTGTGTTCAGGTGTGTGCCCTTCTTCAGCAAGTACATCACCCCTTCCAGCTTTGCTGTCACCCTCGGCTCCTGCCTGTGGGGCTGTCATTGCTCACCGCTCTCTGACAAAGAGTTCTCTTTTCTAGTTTCTGTGGGAACCAGCCATGGAAATACTTCCCAGAATGCCTGTTTTCTGTTCAGTAAACCCTGCCTGGTTTTAGCTGGTATTATGACTTGATTAGACGATCGGATCTCCATCAATCAGTAACGACAGCTGTGTTCAAGAGGAGAAGCAGATTCCACAGAACAATCCAGAGAGGTATAATGAAGAGAGACAATACTGCAAATTTGATCATCCCTTTGGATTTGTGTTAGAAGTGTCTTAATCTATGTCTTAAATGTAATAAAAACCTATAATCAACCAACCAAAAAAGCTAATCTAGTAACAATGGTACACTTACTGTATCAGATACAATAAGACCAAATTAGTTAATTGTAATGCTACTTTACACAGAATAGTGTTGATACATGTTTGCTTTAAGAACCGAAGTCCATACACGGCCTGGAATTTCCTCAAAAGGGTTCAGTAGTTTAGGAAGAAGAGTGGAAAACTGTGACAGAAGCCTGAGTTTGTCAATAAATAAAGCACAAAAAAAGTGTTGTAAAGAACTTCTCTTTAGAGAATTAAAATATGCTGAGGAAACAATGTACCCACACACATTGCATGGCAAGTCTGAGGTGTTCAGTTATTAGTAAATTCAAGTTCTGTGCCTTAATTATCAGCATTTCACTCCTATGAAAACTTCTGATGAACTACAAATTTTGTGCCTGTTCACAAACTCACTTTGTTGAAACTCACCCTTCTGGAAAGAAGGCGTTGATAATTCTGTCTCCGAGTGGATTGATGGCAAGCTCTGGAATCCGCTGGAAATCTTCACGGCTAAGTAAAGCAAGAACACATGAAGTCAGCATAAAGTTGAAGTCAGAGAAGAAGCTGCTTAAAAAGAATTCACAGTAAAACATCCATGGAATTCTATTTCTGCAGCAAGACACTTGGTGATTTTGAAAATGCAACTTTTAAAATAATTTTTTCTTTATGACTAATGGCACAAAATAAAGCAAAAGACGATGCCAAACCTATATTCCATTACAAACTAGCAGTGCTCATTTATCATGTTAACAACACTTCTCAGACACTAACGTCATTTGTGCTAGAAACCTTACTGTAAGGATGCCAACTAGTTTGCAATGTAAGAAAAGGAAAACTTCTGAAGTTGCTTTGAAAGAAATTATGGCTCCAAGATGAAAATATTGATTGGGGTGTTTTAATAAATATTTTGGTACTTAATCATATGAATTGTCATGACTTTTCCAGACTGCCTCATTTCAGATTCTGGAAGAATACCGTACTTCTCCAAGCCTACTATCGGTCATTAGAATGTTCCAATAGATTTTTTTTTGTTTGTTTCTGCAACAAATCTGTATCTTATAATAAATGCCAAATTTCAGATTATTTTAGCTTCAACCAAGCAGTACTCCTATTTTGAAGTGGCAAATTCACACTTTTACAGGCACCTGTACGCCAGATATAACTTCACCAGTACAGGCAAATACTCAGTGCTCTTGCCAGCCATTCTCTTTTCTGCTCATGATTATATGTACACAGCACAATATAAACACAGCTATGCTTACACTGTTATTCTTCTGATCTGAAAGACATCATGAGCTGTACTGTATACACATTTTGGAACAGTAGGACATGAGCACAGGCTTCATTCTCCTATTAGAATTGCACTAATGTTTTCTCTTTTCTTTCAACCTAACAGACTGTCAGCGACGGGAAAGTGGGTAATCTTGGTGTGACACCAAATATGTCTTAGTGAGCAGGTTTGGTTGGTTTGTTTTTCCCTACAACAGAACACAGCAACTCATCAGTTAGTACAAGATGTATTTCATAATCACTTAGATTTTAAATTGCAAACAGCAAGAGGGTTAAGCTATAAAAAAACTCCAATTTATCCTGTCTGGATGCATAACTTGACATTTCCTGCCCAATCTCCAGAAATACTGGCAGGTCCCTTCAAGTCAAATGCAGTCCTGCTGGTTTTGAAGTTGGAATCAAAGTCTCAAACTTGGTTACTGAATGTTTGCTACTTTTCAAAACTACGCTCACTAACTAAACTGGCAACAAGGTCTGATTCGTGACATCATTAAACCAAAAAACTGGCTTACTAAAGTAAACACAAACAAATTTTGAGATTATTTAAATATACAAGGCTTTTATAATGCTGTGCTATTAAAGACAGGGTAAAAAAGAAATCAGCTGACCTTATCACCAGTCTCGCTCGGGAAAGGCAGAGAAGCAAGACGTTCTAGTTTTAAATGTATTCTAAAGCACTGTTAAGACTCCCAGTTACAGTGCATCTGTTACAACATGGTTAAACTGACCTTCTAACAGAGCGACCTGACCATATGTTTAAGTTATCCCAGTAAACTTCTGCTCTGACCAGGTCCATGTTATTTTTAATAGGCAAAGTTAATATCTGTTTAGCACGATCAGCTTGCTACCAGACCCTTCAGGACTGCTGTATTTTAAACTATAGCTGAAGGGCAAAGTATGCATTAGTGATTTAAGCAGGAGATGCAGTGATGTGGAAAGCCTATGTCCTAATAACAATATTTTAACAACAGAACTTCAGTGTCCATGCTAACTTTACAACCTAAAAGCAGCAGCTGCCCTCTCTTCCATGCAGAGCAAAATCCTAATGCTTCAGAATTTTTTACTTGCATATCATGACTTTTTACTATTCGGCCTCAGTATACACTTGGCATTTCAGCCTCCAGTGATTGTGTTTTCTAACAGGAGATTAACAATTAACCACAAATAACTCCCCAGGTTTCAAATCTATTTGTCCTGTCATTATCAGGATTGCAGTAGAGCACTTTTGCTTATTAAGAGCACATTACTGAGTGAGTGTTATAACTGAAATAGCTGCAACAGCCATAAAAGCAAATGAATGCACGAGGTAAGTTATTCTCCACTTTATAAAGCTAAGCTTTCCTGCAGCCATTAGGGACCAACTTCCCCTGGCTGAAGCGGGAGCTTACACAAAATTTAATACCCTCTACTTCTTACGTGTTCGTGGGCAACAAGGTTCTTCTAAGGTATCTTTCCACGAACCTGGCTCTTACGAAATCTTTGCTTAAATGCAACAGGCAAAGCAACCTTTAACTGCATGTGAACATTATGCAAGCCAACCATTTAATCCATATGCCAGTGTATTCATAATTACATGTACTTTACAGTGAAGAATTTGTAGATTCTAACCAAGGCAAGTATTCCTAAGCATGAGTATTCCCTCCAGGGCACAGAGCAGATCCCTACTGTAAAGGTGGTTCTGCCTTATCCCAAAGGCTGCAAGAAGCCTACAAGACCTTTTTTCCCCTTCCATTTCTGGTTGTTCATTTTTCTATTACTTCTATATGGTGGCAAAGCACTGTTCCCTCACCAGGAATGAGGATGGGTATATAGAGCTGAGGGAAAGTAAAATAATGGAAAGGAAAAAAACCCCACATATATGCACAGCAGAAGTGGTAGAGGAAAGGAAAGATGCTCAGAGGATATAGGTAACAAGAAATTACTTGAAGAAGGGAAATAATTAAAAGCAGTAAGGTGTATCATGCAAATTGGTCAAAAAGATTTAAGAGGTTACTACTGAAGAGGTTCCATTCTCCCTTCCACTGCTAACATCAGCTTTGTCATTCATCTAACCTTTTGGTGGTCTAATGTATCCCCCCACAAAAAACTCCCTACCTTCCTCCTCTCCAATTATCTTTCTGTTGAATTTGCAACCTGAGGTAGTTCAAAAACTTCAAAAAATCTAAAGAGCACCACAGCTGACAATGAGGTGCTGGAAGCCTGGAGAAGTTATGGGGAAAGAATATTAATATCCCCCTCTTTCAGGATAGCATCAGCCGTCCTTCCACATGCTCTACACAAATGTTAAAAATTGCTTAACTTTCGGAGCACTAATTGGTTCATAAACATAAGGCCAAGAAGTACGCTAAAAGGTGATAATTAGATGAGCAATAAGGAAGGAAAGAAAAAAGGCAGCATGCATAAAGTGTGGTTGAAGATGGAAGTATAGACTATTCTTGTAGCCTGTCTTTTTCAATCCAAACCCATATCCTTCCTGTCTTTTCTATTTTAGATAAAGTTAAAAATGCTTTGCATTTTCTTGAGCAAAAGTAAAGAATTCCACATTCAGAGAGCTAGCTTTTATGTTTTACAATCTTGCAGTATCAGTTTGAACTAATAAGAACAAGCCTGACACCTTTGCAGACCCAGATGGTTCAGTCAGCTGACAAAGACTGACAGATGGCCTGGCTGGCTCATGTTACCCTTCTCTCGGGATCAGAGGCTTTCTGAAGTTCTCCAGCAGACACACTTGTGAACAGCTTTCGTAAGCATGAGACATGCATAAACAGCTCAGTGTGTCTATTCTCTGTAGGTACCAGCTTCCAGAACATTTGCCCTTCCTTCCTTCTTCCACACTTACTATACCCATTACTGTAGTAAAAACTACTTCTCAAGCGCTTAACCTGTCTTTTCCCCAGTGCACAAGAAACTACTGTGAAGTGGGAGGTTCTGTACAAAACTTACATACAAAGACAGCAGCTGAGGTAAGTATCTCCCTTTATAGCTCTGTACATGTCTGTCTAGAGCTACTTACTAGTAGATAAACTTTGGAACAAAGGTATTCTTGTGTGGTGTACACTTCAGTACCAGCCCAACAAGGAGACTCACTAAGCAATCACATACTTACCCTGTTCATGCTATACTATTTCCTCATATTGGAAATCAGCATGTAAGTAAGGAAACATGCACACTTGGTGTCCTCCTGAGCTATAGTTAGGACGTAGACAGAACAAGTATGTTCCAGATTTCATAACTTAGATGTAGCTATGGACATCCAAGGGTATCAATTTTTTGTTTTGGCAACTCAGCATGTTGCAATACTGAAATCAAAGGTGACAAAAGAATTTTCAAGAACAGTTTTGTCCTGTCTTTTCCAACATGGTTTTGTTCAGACGGTGGAAGTCTGAGGGAACTTAATCATTTTATTTAGAAAAAGTGAAGCTAAGGAAAAATATAAAATTTTTCTACACTTTCAAAGAAAGGTGATGGTAAACCTGAGATTTTTACCTTTACAGGTAAAAAGGGCTGTAGTCACTTAGAGAATAAATATGTGAGAGGAAAAGACGCAAAAACCAAAAACTTTTTGAAGGCCCAGTTTTGCCTTTATCAATAACCATCTCCAATATGTCATTTATGTAACTCTTTAAAAACAAAGTGCCTTGAAATTGCACATAGATACATTGGATAGAAACATCTGGCTGTGAAAGATTTCTGCTTTTGATTATAGTCCCATAACTACCAGGATTAATCATCATCTACCAGATCTTCTGTACTAAGTGCTCTTTACTTTGGCCTTCTTCAGAAGGGTGGTACACATTTAAAGATTTATTTCATGCCGTAAAGAACTGCCTAACACTTCTTTTCCTAATCATGGTCACATGAGTGATTTTGTCATGTTTGATTTGTAAGTCAAAGGTATAAGTCATCCTTACGGAAACAATAATTCTTGCTCACAGGAAACAGACAGAAGACATGCCCTCTAAACTGTTTGGTGGTAGTAAGCAAGTCATAACTTCTTCTTACTTGTCTTCAAGCAGCAAGTTCTCTTTGAGCTGTAGCTCAGAAACCAACATCTATGACCTTCCAAGCTGTAGTTCTTGCTCTCTCCTCATTCTTTATTTTTCGGGAAGTAGTTTTCTGTTACTTAAACTTAACAGTTTCTGCCTTTTGTGGGTACCAGAGCAAGTTTAAAAAATTGAATGCCACTCTTAAGTCAGACATGTTTGAGAGTGGGCTATGCTTAGGGGCCAAGACCGCAAGTTAAGGGATCGTAATAAGCACAGTTGCTGGGGTTTTCCAAACAACCTCCACTTCCTTTCCTAAGTACCGCATGATTATCAACAATGGAAGTCTAACTCCTCCTGATGCATAATACTGTGAAACTGAGCATTGTGCAACAGACATTCGTAGCGTATTTCATCAGTTACTCCTCTTACATAAACTGGGTACAATCACTTTGAAGTTTATACAAACCTTATGGAATCAGTAAGTGAATTTAGTGTTGGAGGAGAACATGGAAGAGTTGAGGAAGAACACATCCTAGGTTGAAATTGTGCTAGACTAATCTGGTAGCCATCACCTTTATTCATCAATGAACATTAAACTCACATGTAAAGTCTGAAAAAGCTGTTAATATTCTTTTCCAAATAATTTTAAACATAAGGAGTATTAACCTTATCCACAATCTCATCAGTTGATCTCTCCATCGGAATTGCCAGTGCTACAATTTATCTAATACACTGGCTTTAGTGTCAGAGTGGGCTTTTGGAAGTTCCTGCATATCCCATCCCAAGCCAATTTTTTACACGCACAATCCACTTAGTCATCCCTTCAGCTATGCAAGTCTAGAAATCGGTACAGCCACAGCCCAAATCACGGGAGTCAATCAGCTTCAAAACCTACACAAGCCAAAAGAGGAGGGAGGGTATTTTTAACGCAAAATAATCCCTCTGTAGTTCTGTTTACCATACAATTCCACATCCAATGACTTCAATGCTGAGAAGTCAGCAATTTGTGGCACCAGAAGGAACTGCGTATTTCCTTCAGGAAAGGAAATTGCAGTAAGCCGAAAGTACTGCCAAAGACCATGTATCTTACAGCTTGCCACTTTGATCTTGAAGAGGTGATTCCAGCGTTACAGTTTATAGGTAGGCCTATAGCTTTTCTGTGTTTAGAGTGCATCCTACAGTCATATTTTACAAGATCACATAAAAAACCTCAGGTGATGCCTGAATCTCTCAATTTGACTGGGACAGAGCTGCTATGAAAGAAATTAACTCCGTAAGAGCCGGATCTCATATTGTGCTACAACGAGGTCCCTTTCCCCTCCCTACTTTCTCCTGCATTCTTCTCCAGCTTTCCTGTGCACTGTGGCTATACAGTGAACGGGAAACAAAAAATCCATGAGAGTAGGGAAGGCTACAGAACAACAACAGGAGGCAGAGATAGATTTTAACAGGCCATCATCTCACCACAGTTTACCTTTTGGTTGAGAATACTCTTTCCAGCAGACTTGGTCCGTCAAAATGAAAAATATTTTGCAGATAAAGTTAAAGACTCACCTTTATTTAATTGACTAAGCTGTAAGAAACCGGGTCACTTCTGTAGTTTTCGAATTGTAGACAGGAAACAAACACTAAAGATCTTAGAATATCCTGCACTACCACTTTAAAGAACAGAATGTTTGTTTAGTCACAGTGACTTGGTTCCAGCTCTTTTTTTATTTTTGAGCATACTAACAGATATGGGTGTTCAGCAAGAGGTGCAAAGTTAAGTACAGTAAATGGATTGCAGATCCAAGTAGTGTTAAAAGACACTGGCTATCAGAAACAAGCAAGTATAGATCTTTTTTCTTACGAAAGCCAGGAGAAAGATGACACAGCAGAACCATTCCCGTAATAAATACTAGAAGCAACATATAAAGAAAGGTAAGAAATAGCAATCTGAAAGTGTCGTTTCACAATTCTGAACATTTTTACAAGACTTTGAATACCAAATCTGAACTTTCTCATATTAACTGCTACAAACCTTCAACACTCCAGTAAAGACAGAGGTGCTCTAAGCTGGTACTTAGAGCACCTCAGTTCAACAATTAAACCTTTCATGGAGACAGCAGGTATGAAAGGCTTCTTACAACAGCCTCAATGATTTACCAATGAGAAAAACATGCAGACATCCTGCAGCAGCAAGCCACCAACACAGATGTGCCAATGCAAGTACAGCTGAATGACCCACCTGAGAGTGCCATTTTCTCCTTTGTCCAGGCTGGTGAAGCGACTGTACAAGCGGGTGATTTGGCTGTGGGAGACTGAAGAAAAAAGGAAAGAAGATGACAAATTAGCATGTCAATGATTCCTCACAGGAGCAGACCTCATTACACTGAACTACACTGCTGCCAGAAGCTGTATTCAAGAAGGAGATCACACAGAACCAGTTACATTGAAAGCACGGGACAATAAGCATTTATGGACTTTGTGAGCTATAAATCACAGCTTAATATTCAAGAATCTACAAATTAGCTCATTCTTCAAAAATCTGTCTAACTCTGTTTTCTACCCATTTCTATTTTTGATCTTTAACAATTTTTGGTTATCTGACACAGTAAATGTCAATTAAAAAGAAAAAAATATTTGATTCACAGTTCCACTTTATTTCCTTTAATTCCTTTATGGCTAGAAATAAGCCGGACACAGCCTACACTGATGACCTCTATATCACTCATGACACTGAAGACGCCTGCTATAGTATCTTTCCTTCTCTTTTGCATATCTCTACTCCCATTGTCTTTTTTCCCCCTAAAGATGGAAAGTGAATTCAGTTTCTCTGCATCTGGAAAGTGGTCAGAGAGGCTTTAATTTTTACTTTACTTTTCTTCCTTTACAGGACTGCTGAAATCTCAACATTATGGGGTTCATAGAATAAGAGAATAACCTGAGTTGGAAGGGACCCAGAAGGATCATTTGAGTCCAGCTCCTGGCCCTGCACAGCGCCATCCCCAAGAACTACACCATGTGTCTGAGAGCATTGTCCAAACATTTCACGAACTGCGTCAGGCTGGTGCCGTGACCGCTTCCCTGGGGAGCTGTTCCAGTGCCCATTCACCCTCTGGGTGAAGAACCTTGTCCTAATATTCAACCTAAACCTCCCCTGCCACAGCTTCATGCTCTTCCCTCAGGTCCTATCACTGATCACCAGAGAGAAGAGATGAGGAAGGCTTTGTTTCAGAACTTGGAGCCAAAGACAGATTTATTATTAAATTTAACAGTATTTTTCAGATCCTGCATTAGACCAGCAATACCTTGGCACCCAGCCCTCTGTTGTGTTAAGATCTCTCTGCCTTTGAGGGAGTCAGCAGCTCCTCCCAATTTAGTGCCACTGGCAAACTTACTTAGTATGCCTTCGAGTCCCGCATCCAAGTTGTTCACAAAGATGTTAAGGAGAACTGGCCCTGAAATGGAGCCCTGCAGAACCCCATTAGTCACTGGTCACCAGCCTGATGTTACCCCATTCACTGTAACCCTTTGCACCCAACCCGGGAGCCAATTGCTCACGAAATTAATTTCCAGGCTTCTAGGACACTAAATTAAAAATTAAAAAGCCTATTTCTAAAGAAATTTGAGAAGGAGTTGGGATACAAAGCAAGGAAAAAGTTATTGCAGACTTTTAAAGTCTGCAATTTGAAACACAAATTACAAAAGCAATATTAAGTTCAGCATAACTGTGTCAACATTACCAAGATCCTAGACAACCCAAGATATTACACAACTAGATCTTTAGTCTGTGATGTGAGTGGGATAAACCTATATAGAATAGCAATTCCTTTAACACTGAAAGAACACTTGTCCTGGTTTCAGCTGGGACAGAGTTCGTTTTCTTCTTAGTAACTGGTACAGTGCTGTGGTTTTTGGATTTCATATGAGAATAAGGATGACAACACACTGTTGTTTTGGCTGTTGCTAAGTAGTGCTTACCCTAAGCCAAGGGCTTCTCAGCTTCCCAGGCTCTGCCAGTGAGGGGGTGCACAAAAAGCTGAGGGGGAGTACGGCCAGAACAGCTGACCCGAACTGCCCAAAGGGACCTTCTGTACCACAGAACATCATGTCCGGTGTACACTGAGGGAATTGGCCGGGAGGGGCCGATCGCTGCTTGGGGACAGGCTGGGCATCGGTCAACAGGGGGCGAGCAGTTGTACTGTGCTTCACTTGTCTTGGGTTTCATTTCTCTTTCCATCCCCTTTTCATTACAATTAGTATTATCATTATCATTTTTATTATTATTATTTTACTTTATTTCAATTCTTAAACTCAACCCATGGGTTCTTATCTCAACCCATAGGTTTTACCTCCCCTCTCCCCCAGCTTCTCCCCCCACCCAATTCTCCTCCCACCTTGACAGGGAGTGAGCAAGCATCTGTGTGGTACTTAGTTGTCAGCTGAGGTGAAACAAGGCCCCATTTAGTGGGCACAACAAGGCCCTACAGGAGATCTTGGCTTTTCAGTCTCTTCTGATAACGTTAATAAATACATGAAATAAGACTGAATTGAATGTTAATGTTTACTCAGTAAAGGTGTGATTGTCTACAATGTTAAACTAGAAGTTAATGTCCTTTTCAGATTTAGTTTTTTTTAAAGCCATCACCAGGACATGCACAATGCTTTTCTTACTTGCTAAAATTTATTTGGGAAGAGGTTGCACAGAAGTTGTTTGATCTGTGACAAACGAGGCAAATTTCTTTTTTCAGGTTTGTTCCTTCTTTCTCGAGGCTATTTGTTTAGGTTCAATAGTTCCCTCCTTTAGCATGACCTGCCAGCAACTGGGTTTTCACAAACACACTCCCCCCCCACCTTCTTGTCTCCTTGGCAACTTTCATTCTTTGCATAGGATTGGGCAATTTGCTCAGTTTCACCTAAGGCAACTTCGCTACAATCAGACTGGGCAGTTTGCTCCCTCTCAAGTTAAGCAACGCACACAGAAAAACAAGTACCAGTACTGTAAAGACTTCAAACTTCTGCATTTCTGATTTAGTGTTTTAGATACCATAACAACAACTGATGGTGAAAAAAAGAAGGCTGGAGTTAGATCTCCTATTAGAAGCCCCATACTCCCACTCCTCCCTGTAAACAAAGAAGGTGATGAGAATTCTACTCGGCTACCATTCCCAAACTAATGTCAGCATCTCCATTTCTGGAACAGCTAGCACGTGAGAAATAGTACGTAGCTGTTGACAGAAGTGATATTTTCATTAACGTCACACTAGACAAAAAGCATATCATAGCTCTGTGAGAAAGGAGCATGATTCAGGTCCACCACTGCGTTGTGTCGTAATTTCTTTTTGGCTCTTATCCCTCACAAAAGCTGTGTCACTGGACAAACATAAAGATTCTCCTGCAGACCATAGGAGAATGAAGATCTACAGTTTATGACTGCTTCTTGAAAATCCAAGGTTAAGGCTTAAAGCTAGCCGAAACACCGTTTTATCCATACTGCTATCCCACTAAGATCTTTCTAAAAATTTAGGGTCAAGACCTCTAAATTAGGAGTTGCTCCCTCTATTTTACTTATGTTAAATCATTGTAAAGTTTTTAGCAATTAGACACTCTTGTCTACAGCAGCAGCATAAACTCATATAAATGTATTTATATACTTAGAAAAATATATAAATATCCTTCAGAAAAATCTATTATCTGCTACCACGCAAACATTTTTTTCTCCTAAATTCAGGTATGAGCATTAGTTTATTATTAATCCTTAGGTAGAGTGCTTCAAAGCATGGAGACAAAGGGTGTGAACCAAATAGTTTGAATACTGTTACATTCCAATGGCTTTCCAAAAGCTTGCAACAGAATGTAGACAAGCAACATCTTGGGCCTCCCATCTCTTTTTTTACAGTTGTTACCAAAATATCAAAGCAATTAGGATGACTTCAAGGTGTTTTCATGCTCAAATTTCAACATATTTATATGCAAAGCAAACAATTTCCATACAACATCATGTGAGATTTAGGTCTGTCAACTTCAGGCTTCGCACCTGCTACTGAGAACCTGACGCTTTACCTTTGCAGATGTCTCTGAACTTAGGCTACAAAGTGCTTTTCACTACCACAAAATCAAAAAATAAAAAAAAAAAATAGAATTTTAATCCAAGCAAATTTCTTCCAAGAGACTGTGTCATTGCATAACTTTTGAAAGACTATGCTTCAAGTCCCGTAAAAGACATGTTCTTCATCTGCTTTCCTAAGGAACATTAACATTCAGTTTCTCGCTCATGTCAGTATCATTAGCTATTCAGTTTTGTGCTACATTAAATTGAGCAGAAGTTATATAATTCCACAGCTGAATTCAATAGAATTGGTTAAGTATTCTACTCAGTGCTTCACACCTACCCCACATGAACTGTAGAAAACATGTTTCACAGTAAAAAGGCCAAAAAAGAATCCTTGGGAGCACTTATCAGACCACCAGTTCAAGACGGACCTGTAATGCTGCCAGATTTTTTCATGTCTACAAAGTCTCTTTTTCAAACTCTTCAGTAGCTAAAGTACCATCAGCATCAAGTTTCCAACAGACCACAGCAGCCTATTCAGTAACACTACCTTAGCATTCTGCCTGTGAACTTTGATCCAGATAACCAGTGTTTGGGGTTTTTTCCCACCTTGTATAAATATTGTCATCTATATGAAGTGTGTAACAGTGCTAACAGCTCGGTGGAATTTTCCATCTACCTAGAGAAGTATAAAAAGCAGAGAAAAATCACATTCCTAGACAGCAGTTACAGACGGGGGAGAAGAAGAAAATAATTGATAAAGTCAATGAGACACACTGTGATGACTTACAAGCAAGCATGAGTCAGAGATTAGCAATGGTTGATTAACAAAATGGTATTACTTATAAAATCAACTAGATAAAAACACGGGAAAATGAACGAAACTGAGGTCACAAACCTAAAACCGACCGATCATAACTTTGATCACACTCTGATGATACAAGAAAAGCATTTAGAGGTTAACTAGAGTCAAGTGGTTTTATTGCTTAGGATGCCTATACAGGCATCTTAATGACATTTATTTAATTATCGTGTAAGTAAAATTTTACAAATAAAACACCACAGACAATAAATCAAGTAGCAGCATGAGGAAAAATGTAAAACCTTTTGGAAAAATATTCCAGATTCGGGGTTTGGCTTTTGAAGCATTTAATTGAGAGGAGGCTACCTTTACTCCATGACCTTTAAAGATTAAAAGAAAAAAGCCACAGTAAGTTATTGCTGAATAAGCAGACTTTGACATTTCTAGGCTTGTTTATCACAGTCTTCCTGTAGAAGGTTCTCATGACAGATGGAAAAAGCATCATGGAAACTATGTTAGCTCGCTCAGACTGACACTACACTAGCACCAGCGATGTCTTAATTTTCTTCCTTTCTGTAGCCACTCATTTTCCTGACACAAATAAACTAACACCTAAGAATATATAATGCCATTTACATTGGAAAGAAAGCTGAGGAAAGCATTTTCAAGTAGCAAGAACAGATAAGAAAGCATATGCAGAAGAAAAGTGTCAGCTGGGCAGAGCATGTTTACCTGGGAAGTTTCCTGGGGAAACAAACAGCAAAGTGATACCTACGATGTCATGACCTCTGCTCCCAAACTAGTTAGGAGGGCATCCTCCATTTACTATCATTTAGTATGTGCTAAAACTCTCGGGCAACCATTCCATCATGCAAATTAACAACACTGGAGTTTCACTTTCTCTACGGTATTTTATGTTTATGGAGAACAACTCGATCAAACACTGTAGGGTAAAGTATCTAAATACGAGAGTCCAGGTTGAATAATGCCCTCCCAGTTGCTGACTAGTACAGCAATTTTCATTTCTTTTTAGTTAACCACACCTATCTCTCACAAGTTACTTTACCTCCTTTATGGTTTAAATGCCACTCAACATTCATTCTGAACACCCTTACGGCAACTTCAGCACTAGCCCATGAAACAAATAACACTTGGGGGGAAAAAATTACTATCCAACGACAGTTTCTCTGGGCTAAAAGAAAGTTCCTCTTTTCTGAGAGAAACTCCAGCACCAGACATCGAGACAGACAACTCTTCAAAACCCAAGAAGTTACCTCTGACCGAATACAATACTGCACACACCAAGAGCACTGCTTCCCTTCCATCCCACTGGGATCTCTCGCTGCTGCTACTGGCAGCGGCGCTTCCCAGGTTTCCGCGGGCCTGCCAGACATGTCCGGCGCC
>VZTA01012443.1:35600-52689 GCA_013398855.1 Mohoua ochrocephala | reverse complement strand
TGGGCAACCTGTTCCAGTGCATGGTCACCTGCACAGTGAAGAACTTCTTCCTCATGTTCAGTTGGAGCTTCCTGTGCATCCATTTCTGTCCCTTGTCTCTTGTCCTGTTGCTTAGCATCACTGAGGAGGGCCTGGCTCCATCCTCTGACACCCTCCCTTCAGATACTGATAGACATGGATGAGGTCCCCTCTCAGTCATCTCTTTCCAAGGCTGAACAGGCCCAGCTCCCTCAGCCTTTCGTCATAAGAGAGATGCTCCAGTTGACCATTCATTGTTGTTGCGCTCCACTGGACCAGCTCCAAGAGGTCCCGGTCTCTCTTGTACTGAGGAACCAAGAACTGAACACACTGATGCAGTCTCGCCAGGGCTGAATAGAGGACCAGAATCAACCCCCTCGATCTGCTGGCAATGCTCTTCCTAGTGCACCCCAGGACACCATTGGCCTTCTTGGCCACACGGGCACTGCTGGCTCATGGACAGCTTGTTGTCCACCAGGACCCCTAGGTCTTTCTCTGCAGAGCTGCTTTCCAGCAGGTCAGAGATAATGATAAACTTTTACCCTAAAGAGTGGAACCCGATGTATGTCTGTATTTTTTCCCTTCCTTCATTTCAGTGAAGAACTTGTAAATTGGCAGAAACGCTTCAGGATTAAGGATCATTTTTGATCGTGGAATAGTCAATGGTGAGGCTTTGCTTACTGCATTTTGGGGCGGGGGGGTCGTGCCCACCTAGAGGTCAGCATTTTAAATCCTTTTTTGGGTCATATCTGAATTATTCAGTTTCATTTTTTCTCCTAAAATCAGTAGGAATTAGAATGCTGTATAAATTGCACAGCTTTTGTTCCCCAATTATCTATAAGTGAAATAATAATAATAATAACAACTCCCTTTGGGAAGGTCTTGGGACTGTATTTCATTAAAGCTTACTGGTTAAATAATAATGGTTAATGTCCAATGAGACTGGTAATGAAAGTAACTATTCCAAAGGTAATCAGCTGAGATAAGAGTGCCCCCTGTTTATATCCTGAAGGCAAGTTCATTGCATATGTTGTTGTATATGTGCAAGGTTTTCCCTTATGGACTGTGCTGGGAAGTTAAGATGCTTAACGTTCATTTTAACTTGGTCTTACTTTTATTCACTCAGGCAAAAGCATCTCTATTAAGTGATCTGTTTATCTGAGCCTCCTTCACTAATGGCATAAATATGGGATTATTTAAGGAAAACATTTCAATGTACAAAGGTCCTGTGCATTTCTGTTAGCATCTGCTTTGCTTCGGGGACAGGAGCAAAGTGCTGAGGGGGAGCTGGCTAGAAGGCATCTACTGGACTTACCAAGTGATTAACTTACTCCATTCTGCCTTTTTCTATGTACTTGCTTTATTCTATATGTAATAGTCTGTCAATTAATTAGTTGTAGTTCAATACCGACTTTGTTCCTGATGGGATGGTTAAGTCATTAGTCTTAACTAGTCTTTAACGAGTGTCCAAACGTTGCTTTTCAGCACTAGAATATAAATTGTTTCTGTCATTGAATTAATCAGATTCAGAAAAGGGAACAGCAGTGCTTTTCGAGTATATTGAAATGCTTCCTTCCTTTCACGGGAGGAGAAGGGATGGGATATACTTGCTGGGGGAGCCACAACTTACATTGAGTATAATTCTGATTTTCAAACTCATTTGTGCCAAGTTTGTTTTTCTCAGCTCTAAAGAGGTGAACAAGGTGGGGGGTATAAGGCTTCTTCCAAGGTAAAAGGTTTTTCCAAGCTATTGTTTACAATTCTTCTCTCTCACTTTTTTTTTTTTTTGGTTGGTTGGTTGGTTGGTTTTGGTTTTGGTTTCCCAGTAGTGTTCCCAGGTAGAAGAATTTGCTTGGTTTCTTTCTTTGTCAGCTTGTGGTTTCAGGGAGAATTTCCTATGAGCATTTCAGCTGTGGTGGAACAGTTCCAGAACAATTGCACAGGGAAGTTAGAGTTTTACAGATGCTCTCAAAACATTTATATGCGTGCCTTCAGAAAGCTTGTAAAAATATGTTTCAAACTCCTGCAAATCCATGCTCCTAGATGGCTTTGCTTTGAGTCTTCTCACAAGACCACATTCGAATAGTTCGTTCTTCCTTACGGTCCTGTGATGCTACCATTTTTTATGATTTTAATAACTTCCATTTGATTACAGTAAAGTTTTGGTGATGCAGCTGGTTTTTTCATAGTGGTGAACTTGTATAATTGCCCTCCAATTAACTAACTAATGGATCAAATATTATTGATTCAGGGTAAAGACTTGGAGATATTTAAATTGCGTGGTTCTTGGGCTCCGGTCAGGCACTTCATTCTTTGTACCTTGAACTCCAGCTTACCTCAGGACTTGCTGATCTTAGCAGTGAACATCTGCTCAAATTATGCTTTCCTCTTTTATTTTCAGAATAAATGTGAAATTTTATCTGAGATAGGGGCTTTTTTGTGGAAAATAAGCTTATTGTTGGGTAGCTTCAGGATCTTCTGTAAGAACCACGCATGCTGAATTAAGGAGTTGCTTCAAATGCAGCAGTTCATTTTCTGAACAGAGGCAGAGGGCATTGCATGAAATATTTCTCTTTCACATTTCACCAGCATGGACATTTTAATCATGTTTTGACTTCTGTGTTATGTTTGGTTGTCTTGCTTGTTCAGGTGCACTTAAGCTGTTGAAGTGAACAAACAAGCAGACACAGGACCAAGCAGATTGTGGCCCATGGAGTTCTCCCCGTGTTTCCTTAGAGAGCCATCTCAGGGCCTAAGATAGCTCAAAATATTCCCTCTGAGGTAATGTGGACATTAGCCAAGCAATGTACTTAGTCTTTGTCAGACAACATTTTTCCCAGAGACTGCTATCTCTTGGTTTGTCTGAACAGGATGTATTCTGAGAGAACAATGGTAACAGAAAGGTAGGTACAGAGCTTGTTATCTGTCATCAGAAGGAAACTGACCTGCTTTCCAAAATGTTTATCCTGTAGCTCTTATCAACTGTAAAAGTGGCTGAGGGGCACAACTGATCTTTGGGAGAAATCAAAGTGCTTCAGCCAGTGAGCATTCCTCTTGGTGACTATTTTAATCTTATACTTGTTTCTGAAATGTGTGGCATGATAGATAACGCAAAGCTTAATAAGAGCTTTGTCCTTTGGATTTGTGCTGGCTGTCAGGCACTGATCTGGTTATGTGGCTCCTTCTCTAACACATATACAGGTTTTTTACCTATACAGGCACAGATCCAAAATCAGCTCATTTTGCTCTCAGAGAATGGTGACAAGAGTGCAAGACCTGTATAGGCTAAAGAAAGGTTAGTTGTATTTACCTGGGTAGTGGGAGAGAAAATAGAATCATAGAATGGTTTGGGTTGGAAGGGACCTTAAAGATCATCCAGTTCCAGAGATACCTTGCACTAGACCAGGTTGCTCAGAGCCCCATCCAGCCCGGCTTTGAACACTTCCAGGGATAGGACATCCACATCTTCTTTTATATAAAATATATACTTTGGTCATTTTAGAATAGTCTGCTATTTGTATATTCTCCACAGCTGAGATGCTAACTGTCTCAGCTGTTTCACTATCCATTCACTTTTATATTTAAGAATTCAAATACCGAAAGTATGTGAGTAAAAAAAGAGTGAGCACGGGCTGATATGATCTGTCTGTTAGTTTTGTCTTTGCAACAATCTTTTCCCTTCCCTAGACAAGCCTGGAAATTAGAGTGCACTCTTTTTTTAGTGCACGTAATATTTTAAACTGAAACCTTTTTGTTTCGTTGTGCATCATAATGACAAAAAAGTAATGCTGCAGCTCACTTTTAAGCAGCCAGTTTTTTGTCTGATAACAGAGTTGGGGTCATGCTCTAGACTGTGGAGCATTTAAATCAGACAGTTCATGCTTCAAGTCATGCATGGCTGCCGCCGTGTCTCAGACTGTCTCTTTCACCAGTACGGTGTCCTTCAGTGTCTTGGATACGCAGGTACTCTTCAAATATTCTGGTTGGGAACAACATTACTAGAATGTGACGGTTGTTGAACCGTGTAAATGTTGTGGCTTTGTTCTAGCTAGAAAGAAACCGCAGGCAAGGCTGATAGTGTTAGTTAGAATCTTGTGTAGACCCATTTTAAAAAGTAGTTACTATCTAATAATAGCAGCAGGTTTCATGTGGGGGTTTTTTGAGATGTATTAACTGTTCTTGATCAAACTTGGAATAGCCTGAGGCTACTGTGACTTAAGCAGGAGCCAGGTCAGTTTGTGCTTTATGTTCTTTGTTCTTTCTGTCCCTTGCACAAGTGTAGAAACAGATTCAGATACAGGTATCCAGCACTGAGAAGCATCTGCCGGTAAAAGCAGAGGTGAAAATGAGGGAACAGGCCAAGTTATCACAAAAATCTGATTTTGCTGGTGCTGGCCCTGGTGGTGTGGTGGTTAATATGTAACTAACAGGAGAATTAAGAGCCTTTTGAGAGAGAAAAAAGTAACATAATGGCTATGATCCTTCATAATGGGCATGGATATGTTATACATAGTTATGTATGACTTGTCCTTGCATGTGTACTAACTTTTCATGTCATAGATATGACTCCTCAAAACCCTAACCTAGGCTATGTAGTAAGCTTTTTATGGCACAGGTTTCTCTCAGTTACTTTCTAATCTTAGTTTGGCCTTTTGCCCTTAAAAATTATGTTATTTCATTACAGATCAAATATCAGTCAGTGTTAAGTCTTGACTGTATGGAAAAGGTAGAGCTGAAAATTCCCACCAGCACTCCCAAACGTACTGGCTAGAACATGTAACTCAAACAGTGGAAATAATTAACCAGAACTACCTGCCCTAGGATCCAAGGTACACAGAATTGCACTCATTGTTCTGTTGTCTTGGTATGAGCTGCCATGCCTGCTTTCCTCGCACTGATAGTCCTCTAGGCTTGGAGATTCAATTACTCTGATTCCTTGGCCTGAATCCTACTTCTAATGGAAGTAAGCGACTGACATAGTCTGATTTCGGGTAGCCTGTAGTGTACCTGACATTGTGGAATTAGGCTGTCTTGCCTTCTACTCTGTACTGCTGGAAAAATAACTGGGAGGTACTTCTGAGCAAATCCTCACAGATGCTTTTTGTGAGGACTTCCTAGAGACAGCTTCCCAGTGTTGTTAAAATGGGAACAGGCTGGGTGCACGAGTGAGACTCTGCATAAAAAAATGCAGCAATGGAATTAAGAACTCTAGTTTACATGGAATCCTGCCTGCATAATTTGAAAAATGTTATCCCTAATTTTGGCCAGTTGCTGCAACAGTTTATTCCTTACAATAAGTAAACTAATATAATTAACACACCATTTAGAGTGTAGCAGTGTACTGATGTTCCCTGTCTTCCCTACTGATGTTCTTATAATACTTAAAAATCACCAGTTGAAGTAACTTTCAATAAAGTTTGTGGAAGTTTGATACTGCTATTTCACATTTGACTTCCTTGGGGGCAGGGGTTGTGTGCCTGTTGGGCGTAGCAGCCTTAAAAAGCTGCATAGTGAGCAGGCTGTTGTCGGTGCTTACATCCCTAACCTTGCCTTCTGGGCATCCTCACACTCTGAAACCCCTGCCTATTGAAAAATGTCAGTTGCATATCTGTGTACTACCAAAATAAATACTGCAATTATTCCTAAAGGTGTGTGCTGGAAAAAATACAGAAAATTTGACGGCTTGAGACTTTCCATGAGACAGAAGTCCATGAGTCTATAAGTTAAGGTTCAACCATAAAATGCACAAGTGAAGAACTCACTGCTGCTATCTGATTCCACAGATCAATGCAAACAGGTAAAAAGGATAAAACCAGGAATAGAAACAAGCAAACACCATGCCATGCAGTTGCTGCTGGAGGCTGTTTCCTGCTTTCCTTCTGGCTCTATGTGCTGTCAAATATGAGTCTTACTGGCAAAATCAGGTTATAGGCAAAAGGTTTATGACAACTTAGCTATTCTTTCACCATGTTCTCCTTATATTGCACCATTATTTAGGTTTTGGATAAAAGGCAAAACCGTAAGTATCCTGGGAAAGTATCACTGTATGTTTACTCTCTTCTGATACTAAGAGTACTGGCCTAGAAGGAGGGTCTAAGTAATTCTTAAAACTTAATCTACCCTTTTACATAACAGCTTTAAGGAGTCAGATTGCTAGCTCTGCAATTGCATGCAGTCAGAATGATGATTAATTTGCTTGTGACATACTTTACTTCCAATACGCAACCCCACTGTCAAACCTCCACATTCTTTGCCTTGGATTAATGGACATTGGTCATGGCATATTGATCCATTCCATCACAGGTTGCTGATGCTCTGCAACTGCTCTGCAGTTTTCAGTGACAACTGGTGGCTTCCTTCTGCATCATGTCTGCACATTACAGATGAAGATACCTTCCAAGTGGGATGCCATCATGAAGTGTGGACAGCAGGTAACTTCAGTGAGTGATTCAGTGAGGCACCTTCTGAAGACTCAGTTGTGAGCTGTCCTTTGCCCATCTTGAGATGTTTCTGTCAGGTTTTTTTTTTTTAAGAGCAAGGCAGTAAGCAGTGATTAAATTGCTGTAGTTAAGGACATTTTGTAACACTGCCTTGGGAGACAGGTGCAAGCATTAGTTGGCATCAGTGCTTATGCTGGTATTTCCTAATAGCTCTTTTGAAATTCAGGTTTTGAAGAACGACAAAGATTGTACAATACAGTATATATATAACTCGGGTGGGAAAATGTTCTGGATATCTTAATATTTTTGACTAATTCTAAAACCTAGTTTCAACAGAGCAAGTTGCTTAAAATGAATCCTGAGTCAAGTGGGGAAAAGGGGAACTTTTATTGACAGCACTATTAGAATGAAAAAATTCTTGTGCAGTTCAGCAGCCAAATCATCCTTCTCTATTTTTCTCGGTTTTGTTAATCTTTCAGATGGGGACAAGCGTGGGAAAACTTGATGAGCCAAGAACTTCTAAGATCTGGGGAACATAAGCTTGCTAAAATAGACTATTTTGTATGGAAGGGACTTACAATGAGCACCTAGTCCAACCGCCTGACCAGATCAGGGCTGACCTAGTTAAAGCCTGGTATTAAGGGCATTGTCCAGATGCCTCTTAAAAACTGACAGCTTGGGGCATTGGACACCTCTCTAGGAAGCTTGTTCCAGTGTTTGACCATCCTCTCAGCCAAGATATCCAGACTAAACCTTTCCTGGTGCAGCTTTGAATCATTCCTATGTGTCCTGTCACTGGATACCAGGGAGAAGAGCTCAGCACCTTCTTCTCCACCGACCAGCTGGTGATGCTGTGTTTGATGCATCCCAAGATGCCAGGGCACGCTGCTGACTCCCACTGAGCCTGCTGCCAACCAGATCCCCGACTGCAGGGCTGCTTTCCAGCCACTTTCCCAACATATACTTGTGTCCAATGTTATTCCATCCTAGATGCAGAATCTGGCATTTCAACTTGGAAACTTTCATCCCATTAACTGTAGCCCAGTGCTCCAATCTATGTAGATCCCTCTCCAAGGCCTCTCGTTCCTCAAGAGTCAGCAACATGTCCCAGTTTGGTACCATCAGCAAACTTGCTAATGGTGCATTCAACTCTTGCATCCAGATTGTTGATAAATATACTGAACAGAACAGGCTCTTGAATTGAACCACACGGAATACCAATGGTATTCCTCAACTGGTGCCAGCTGCCAGCCAGATAGATGTAGCTCCATTCACTAGAACCCTTTGAGCTCTGTCCTTCAGCCAGTTCTTCACCCAGAGCACCATGAACCTGCTTATCCCACAGTTGGGCAACTTGTCCAGAAGGATGCTCTGAGAGACAGTATCAAAAGCCTTACTAAAATCCAGAAAGAATGTGACCAGCAGGACCAGGGCAGTGATTGTACCCCTGTACTCGGCACTGGTGAGGCCACGCCTCGAACCCTGTGCCCAGTTTTGGGCCCCTCACTATGACAAGGACATTGAGGTGCTGGGGCATGTCCAGAGAAGGTCAATGGAGCTGGTGAAGGCTCTGGAGCACAAGTCCTATGAGGAGCAGCTGAGGGAGCTGGGGTTGTTTAGTGTGAAGAAAAGGAGGCTCAGAGGGGACTTTATTGCTCTCTACAAGTATCTAAAAGGAGGTTGTAATGAGGTGGGGATTGGTCTCTTTCCTCTGGTAACAAGCAACAGGACAAGAGGAAAAGGCCTTGAGTTGTGCCAGAGGAGGTTTAGGTTGGATATGAGCACTGGAACAGGCTGCCCAGGAAAGTGGTGTAGTCACCATCCCTAAAGGTATTTAGAAGATGTGTGGATGTGGCACTTAGGGACGTGGTTTAGTGGTGGACTTGGCAGTGCTAGCTTAACAGTTGGACTCAGTGACCTTTGAGGTTTTTTCCCCAAGAGAAATGAATCTATCATTCTGTCCTTTTGCTGGGATTTTTAATCATGTGACCTTGCTTTTCTGTGCTGAGGAGGGGTTGAGGTGGGGTGAGAAGACTTCCAAAGAACCTATTAAATAAGGGTATTAGATACTTAATGAGACCTCACTATATAGGCAAGATTTTTTACTGAATGGGAACAATCTCTTTCCTACAAGAGCATTTTTTCTCCCTTCATTCTGGTATTGTAACTTCCTCAGTAAATACAAGTGGGTTTTCACTGCCTGTTCCTAGACTTAAAATCTTTCTCAAAAGCCTGGATTAAATGTTATTTGATATTGCTATAAAAGCTACTCAGTGAAACCTCTAATTTGAGCACAGCTTTATTTTTATGTAAGTTTTAGAATTCCAATAGTGTCTCTCAAAATTTGTTTTGAGAATTGTGATGGCAAATCTAAGCCAAATGACAACATGCCTTCCTTAGTTTACCAGACCAAATCATCCTATTGCCCTGAAGGCTAAAAGTGGAAAATGACTGTGTAATGTGCATGCAGTAAGTATACCAGTGTAAACCACGCTGTAGTGACAGTTTTGCCCAGGGTATCATGGTCATGCTGTTTAACTGGGGCTCATTTTCATGTTCTTCTGCTTTCAGTTGTGATTGCTGATGATGTTACTGTCCCCAGCTGCTTCCCCAACTCCCTTCATTGGAGTATTTTTTTGCCTTTAGATCTTTTATTTCAGCTCTTAGGAATCCAACCTAGTTTCAGAGATAGATGAGAGAGAACCTAGCATTAAATGCTGGAATAGGTGTGTGTTGGTTTTTGGTTTGTGTTTTTGTTGGTCGGGTTTTTTGCTGGGTGGTTTTTTTTTTTAGGAAGCAATCCCTCCTTCTAAACTTCTGCTTCTCTAACCACCACAGGCTTCTACACAGATGGCCTTAGAAACTGAAAGCATTCAGTTGCACTGAAAATAAAGAGCAGCATCAGGAAATATGTTGTAAACTGCAGAAGTCTGTGATGAAAAGCTTTCTTAAATTTTCATCAACTTAAATAACTGTCCTGGGACAGAGTACATTTTCCTCTTAGTAACTGGTACAGTGCTGTGGTTTTTGGATTCCGTATGAGAATAGCGTTGACAACACACTGATGGTTTGGCTGCTGCTCAGTAGTGCTTACCCTAAGCCAAGGGCTTTTCGGTTTCCCATGCTCTGCCATGAGGAGCTGCACAAAAATGTGGGAGGGAGTATGGCCGGGACAGGTGATCCAAACTGGCCAAAGGGATATTCCATACCATAGAATGCCATGCCCAGTATTTAAACCGGAGGAGTTACCTGGAAGGGAGCTGATTGCTGCTCAATGATGGCATATTGTGCATCACTTTTTCTCTTGAAGTTTATTTCTCTTTCTCCCTCCACTTATCATTACTATGCTTATTTCTCTGGTTAGTGATTGGATCTAAGGCTCTAATAGATGAACTCTGGAGGACCAAGTTACAGCAGCTTCCTTTTCTGCAGCTGTACACCCTGCTTTATGCTACATACCTTGTTGCCTGCGTGCAGCAGCAGAAGTGATGGTGTCTGTATCTACCTAGCTCCATTTCCTGTTAGTTCAGTAGCAGAACCCACCCCACATGGATGAGTTGCAGCTCTTAAGGCACGAGCGCAGTCACCTGCGCCTTCCGTTCACTCTCCTCAGAGATGGGAACCGCTGGGCTCAACAGAGGCTGTGCACGTGAGGATATGAAGAGTGACAGGCAGGTGTGAAGTGCTGGCACCTGGAGCTGGCAGAGTTGCTTTGTTTTGGTAAGAGTGTTTGGTCCCCACATCTTGTTCTATTTTTCTCCTAATCTATCAACTTTACTGCTGAGCTGTTTTGCATACACTGTCTGTTTCTGAGTAATGTTTGTTGACCAAAGATTTTTATTTCTTTTAAAGTATCACTGAGTTATCTGGTCATACTAATTTATTCTCACATTTGTTATCTTAAAAAAATAGTGAAAATTCAAGTAAAGTAACATTTTTCATCTTTGGTTACATAGAACCAGCAGTAGTGCATGCTCACGTGCCTTGGAGTGGCTGGATGGTGGGCACTTCTGTAATTGCTTGTTGATTTTTACAGCAGAAAGTGGAGGAAATGAGATTTTTGGTGAAAGAGCTTGACTTGTTGCACTACTGGAAAGAACAGGTCCATGCAAACCAAACAAGCAGTGGTATTGGTGTGGTCTTTGTCTGATCGATGAAATAATCTTGTGAGGGCTTGCACTAACTGTGTAAGGTATTGTTAGTATTAAATTTGGGTGAAAAGTGCATGGTCAAACATCCTCATTCATCAGAAAGAGACCGAACTAACACGATTAAATCCTTTTAGTGTCTCATTTTTGCAGTTGTGAATGTCTTGAAGTATTTATTAGGAAAAGAGAATGCAGTTCTATCTTCATGAAAAAAATTGTATTTTTCTTTGCCCTGGTTTAACAAAGCATTGGAGCACAGACTTGAATCCTTTGGGAATTACTTAAGGACTCAGAGCAGTAAATCTCATTATTGAGGATTTAGGAGTAGATTAGATAACCACAAGAGGTCATAGTTGCTTCACAGATTTAAGAGAGGAGGTTATGTCTGAAAACCTTTTCTCTTTAGAGGAAAGATGCCAAAAAAAGAAGGTTCTTCCTAGTTCATGGAAAAAAATTAGCTTGACATGTGAATTTCGAATGTGAAATGCATGTGAAAGTAGGCATGACCCAAGGGAAAAGAACAGTTTGTTAAAGGGAAGAGAGTACAAATTCTGCTTTGTATTGGGCTATTTGTAGAATTTTTTAAGTGGTTCTCAGCTTGCTGAAGACAATCCTTTTGTAAATCCATTTATTCCATAAGATTAGCCAAGGAATTAATTTGATCCTGAGTATTTCAAATGCTAAGGATCATTTTTGAAGATCTATTTGATATTTCATCTGGTTGTCATACTTCCTGCCTTCTAAAGCAGTTGCCTTCTGAAGCAACCGTTTTAGAAATCTAGTATGGGTAGTAAAAGTAGCCATTTTCACTGTCATTTCACTGTTAATTTTCTGTTGTTTCTAGATCTTGTGAGTAGATCACACGAATAAAAGTTTCTTCTACTTTAATTGAAATCTGCTTGCAATACATATTTAAACTCCAAATGTGGAGCATGATTCAGGTAAATCTTATCTGTTACTTCAGTTTTCTTAATTCAGTAAGTAAACAAAATTACCTTTAAGGGAATGCTTTTCAAGTTGATGAGTTCAGCTAAATCTGTTCTAAGACAAAAAGGAAAAAAACCTCAAACCCTTTGTTTGTGCAATTATAGGTTTTCTAGCTCAATCTGTATTAATTCCTTGAATCAAAAAGCCTTAATTCAGATCTCAGAATGAAGTAAAAGTCAAAGTACTTACCCACATAGCCACCCCCATTTATTGTAGTGCTTTTTCATGGTTATGTAGAAGTTTATCCACCACTAAAATCTGTGTTATGCCTTCATGCACTTCATGGAGCAACAGTTGAAAGGTACCTGGAAAATGCTTTTATCAGACTATTTTACTTTTTACATTGCCCAGTTACAATTTACACTTGTGCCCCACCTTGAGCCCTTGGTGAACAGCAGTCTGGTGCAATGAGTTTGACTTCATTTGTTGGAGCTAGTCTCAAACAACAGCAACACTGGAATTCCTGCACTTGATGACTGTGTTCTCCGGATGTGATCTGGTGCAGTCCCAGCGCTACTTCAGCAGAAGTAATGGATCTCTTTGGATTCCAAAGTACGTACCCATGCCAGGGAAACATTTTGGAAACCTGAAATATGTTATCTACTATCCTCTCTCCATGCTGGAGAACTGGAAGAGAGGCCTCTGTTGCTGAAGCAGGACTGCAGCAAAGCCAAATAAATGCTCTAGGGCCATAAAGGCACCTTGCACTACTTTAGCTGCTAAATGGGAAGGGGGACTGAACAGGAGCCATCTGTGGTACATCAAGCCTTTACCTGAACGTTGTGGGAGCGAAAGTCACTAGGCAAGAGAGTCTCCAAGTTACCACGGCCTCTTTGATTTACAGGCACTTGGAGGACATGACCAGATCTAGAAACCAACTAACTTCCATCACTCCAGGTAAGGAAGCATCTTCTGGGCCCTTGTCTGTTCTTTTTTTAGGTCTTGGATTGTGCTGAATGAGCAGAACCACCAGGTCTTCAGGCTTTTGACAGAGGGAACTTTTCTTATGCAGACATGCCTTCTATTGTGCCTCTACCTACTCTCATTCTCTTGTCTAGTCAGGATATGCAACCTCTGGAAGCAGATTAGGAGCATACTCTCTTTTTTCTCCTCCTGGAAACAGCAGCAAGGAAAAGTGAATATGCGTTATCATGGAATAAAAGCCAGTACTGTTCACTTGACCTTATGGATCACTTAATCCACTGAGAGTTGAGGAAAGACAAGTGTGAAAAAAGGCTCTGTGAATGAATATAATTGTCAATTGTCAGCACCCTTTCTTGGGCTCTGTATGCCCAATCTCTGCAGTCAATTTTCCACATGCACCTTCTCTTTCTCAGTGATAAGTTTCTATACCCTCTAACAGGCCTCCATTAGTGGCAGAATTCCAGAATCACTTTCTGACTAAATGCACAGCTCCTACTAGGGTCAGATCCTCCTTGTGGTCTTCAACATATTCAGGAGTGCTTGATTTCAGACTTATGCATAATTGCATGTACCTGTGTCTGATTTATTAGCAACAGTAAAGTATTGCCAGTGGTTCACAGCAGCCACAAGAGATAATGCAACATTCTTTTTGATGTAGTACTGGCAGAAGACAATGAAGAAGAAAATAGAGAAAAAAATAATAAAAAGGAAGGAAATAAAAAGAAAGGCATCTCGTTGATCCCGATGTTTTTGGAAAGGTATGTTGACACTTCCTGTGGTTTCCTGTGTTATCACCTGCAAGTGGCAGCTGAGTCTTCTGAATGATGGACGCTCCCTCCTAAGCAAAGGGAGGATGCTCCCTGACTTTTTACTCACAAACCAGATGCAAAGCAGTGACCTCTGATCCTCAGTGCTTCATTATCGAAACCCTCAGCTTCCCTCTTCCGTGTCTTTCAGAAACTGATAGTCTTCCTTAGTGCTGAGGGGGAGGAGTGAACACAAACTTCCCACCCTGAAAGTCTTGGCAGTTTCCTGCATGTTCAGTGTAACTGTCTGCCAGCAGTAATTGTTCTTCTTGTGGATGCAGACACCTAAGAAAATGTGTTTCTGTTTCTCTGCAGCTCTGTCACAAGAAAAGAGCTACTAAAGGAGCTACGTGTGCTATATTTTTAACCCTCCTTGTGGATTCATATTGATGGTTGTTACGTACTCGGAAATGCAGACGTGTTCTCATGTTCAAAGAAGCAAATGCAGCCTCGGAACCCATCGGTGTAGGGAAGCAAATATTTTCCTATAAGTGCAGGGTCCCCTTGTTTAAGAGGTGACAGTTCACATGCGGAGCTCTGGTACCACAGGGGAGCTGCACACCCATGTGCAGCACAGTTGATCTCCTCAGTGCACTCCTGGTAAAGCTGCAGTAGATAAGGTGCTGTGCTCTATAGGGTAGCAGAAGGATTGTTGTGTTCCGTTGGCTAATGACAGAGGGAGCTTGTCCCTGGTTCTAACAAAAGCATAGTATGTGTTTTCATATGTATTGATTTGATTTCTTTTCTGTTCCTTTTTCCTTATTAGCCCACTTGCATGGAGCTGCCAGAGGAGCTGTGTCAGCTGGCAGACATCCAGAAGCTGAGAAGGGAGAAAGCAATAGAAGACTACAAAATGAATGAGGATGGTCTTTTGATCAAACCATGGAATTTAATAGACAGAAACAATCCACAGAAGGATGGAAACTACAGAGATGATGGGTATTGCTTTCCCACAAAAAATAGCAGGGTCTCAAATCACATCCTTCAACAATCAAGGTTGTACTTTGTCAAAGCAGAGCTTGAAAATCAAATTCACATGGTAAAATCTGTGGAAGGACCTTAAACTGACCTTAAGCGGACTGTATGAATTTAATTTCTGACACAGGTGACTCGATGAGCTTACACTGGGTGTTTGGAGACATCCAAGTGGAAAAAGGGGCTATTCCCCTTGCAGAGGTGTCAAACAAAAGCTCCTGGCTTTACAATGACAGGTAATTCAACATTCCATTGTTGAATGGAAATAATGATGGTCTGTCTTTTGGAGGAAATTCCCGATATGTCTGACTGTTCTCTAGGTCTATTTTTGAAATCCATTTTTTCCAAGAGCTATTTTTCATTTTAAAAGAGTGACTTTTATTTCTCCTGCATTGTTATCAGACCACACTTAAACTGCATTGGTTCTTTTGTTACCTGTTGCAGATATGTGAAATTCTTATTAGAGCAGCTCGCTGCTGAAAGTCGCAGACCACCACCACCATTGTACTGTGTGTCTATAGACAAGTGTCTGGAAATAGCAGTTTAGGAGGGGCATAGCAGTCCTTCCTTCCCCGAGCAAAATAAGGTATTAAGGCAAAACTACCATTCTACCACAGGACAAAATTAATGTAGGCCGTGCCTGAGTCTTGGAACAAGTTTTCTGACATACCGATGAACACTGATGAATGTAGAATAGGGAAGAATGGAAAAGGGCAAAGGTCACTGTGCCAACCAGATTGCAGTCCAAGAACAATCTGGGCATCAGGCTGCAAAGGTGGGAATGACACCAGGTTGGAAGGGATGTGACAGCTGCATGTGAGTACATGCCAATACCTGTTTGAGTTGGTTTTCTTTGGATGTGAACTGGTGTGACTGTGTTTATGATGTATCTGCACATTTTTAGGGGAAACACGTTGGTTTTCTGGTGTGTCAGGTTTTTTTACCTCTCCCCATAAAGTACTAGACCAGCAGTATTTAAATAGGTCTTTATTTGAAACTATAGGTCAGACTTGCTCACTTCTCAGAGTGACAGAAAAACTGTCAAGGTTTTCTCTTTGTCATTTAACTGAAGCAAGATGTTTCCAAGCAGGGATGGGTTATCACAGACCAGTGGGGTACAATGTGGAACACGCAGGCTCTTCTGTCAGAGACAGATCAAGAGCACTCAGGTTATATTTGCACAACCAAAATCATCTAGGTCCATCCAGTCCTATTACCAGACAGAAAATGGTGATACATCAGACAATGGAAGGAGGGAGGGAAGAGCAGCTGGGATATGAAGGCACCAAGTCTGGGATGTAGAAGACTGGTATGGAATGTCTCTAGAGGATACAAAGTAATTGCTGAGGCCACCCTTCTTGCTAAGAGACTGAGCTGCTTTCTCAGCCTCTTCCAAGGACTAAATCTCTGACTGAAACGGCATTATCATGGAATAAGGATTTCCAAGAGGGACTTCACAGTCTAATTGCATCTGTGCCACTATAATGATTCAAGTAGCAAAACTCTCTTGGGTAAATATGGGTGCAGCTTTCCCTTGGGTTCTCTTTTGGGAATGGCATAAAGAAATATACTGGAATGGAGTCATCACTCACTGATACACAAGACTGAAAAATACTATTTTCTTAAAGAAAAAAGAGGTTATTTTTTTAAATGGTCCATCAGCCATAGTGATGCTGCTCAGTGCCAGCTCTAAGCGTTCACGCACGCTTCCCCAACAACACAATTCCTGTTTGTAGTTAGGGATACAATTAGCATCACTAGTTAAGGACAGCTCTAGTGAAGTTTTACTGGGGCAGTAGCAATGGTCTTATTTTTATTTCCTCATAACTGTGTGCGGTGGTTTAAGCCCAGCTGGCAACTAAGCACCAGGAAGCTGCTCCCTCCCGTTCTGCCCCAGTGGAATGGGGCAGAGAATAAAAAGTAAAACTCGTAGGTTAAGAACAGTTTAATAACTGAAAATAAAGTATAGTAATAGAGTAAATAATAAGAATGATACAAAGGGAAAGAAAAACAATCAAGTGATGTGCAATACAATTGCTCACCCCATGCTTGACCAATGCCAGATCCCCTTCTTGAATGCAGATCGGCCTCACGTTCAGGTAGCTCCCCTCAGCTATACTGGGCATAATGTCTATGGTATGGAATATCCCTTTGGCCAGTTCGGGTCAGCTGTCCTGGCTGTGCACCCTCCCAAGATTTTTTTTCCTCCTCAGTGGCAGAGGATGAGACACAACAAAAATGTCCTTGACTTAGGATATAACACGACTTAGCAAATCTCAGAACATCACTTTTTTATTCTGAGTGCAAAACTCAGCACTGTCCCAGCTATTGAGAAATTATTTTGATTTTTTCGCTGTGCAGTAGGTGACTTGGATTAATCATCCATTTAAGGACTTGCTGTCAGTGTACTAGTTAATGGGGTTGGGAGGCAGCGGTGCTGAACAGCTGATGGCCACAGCGTGTTTACACTGCAAAGCATCTTCGCAATTAACCTTCAGGCCTATTTCGTCCAGAGCTCCTCTGATGCAACACTCAGTGCGTGACAAAGCGAAAGCGGTAGAACGCACGCAGCCTCACCAAACGTCCCCATGCGCTACCCCTGACGGCACCCCGGTTCCAGCGCCGCCAGCCCCTCACCGCTCTCGTCGGCTGCGGGGGCTGCCAGGCCAGCACAAGCCGCCTGGCTGCCGTGGGCGGCCTCCGCAACGCGCACACACTCACGGCACGGGCTCCCCGCCTGCCCCGGGCCCGGGGGTGGCAGCGAGAGGGTCCCGGCGCCCCGAGCGGGGCC
>VZTA01012443.1:3733-34330 GCA_013398855.1 Mohoua ochrocephala | reverse complement strand
CGGGCCGGGCCGCCCCTGTGCATGAGGCCGCGTGGCGCGGCGCTGCCCGCAGAGCCCGACGGGGCGGGGGCCGGGGCTGCCCCAGCGCCCCCGGAATAGCCACCGGCACCTGCAGGAAGGGGCCGCCTGCCAGACTCGTGGCGTTGTTGATGGAAAGCGTCTCCCGGGTGTACACGAAACGTAGTTCAGTGCTGTGCAAGCGCTGGTGAATGCGCACTTCTTTAAAGCTGCGCTGTAAAGTCTGCTCCTGTTTGACTGCAAACAGGTAGCCTAGTGCAGTTTCTGTGTGTGACTCAGTACAATTTCTGTTCGTGACTTAGCGTTATGCATTCTTATGCTGTTGCCGGTCGTCTGTGGAAAATTTCCCCCTCTGCGGTGTTGCAGATAATAAAAAATTTATTTGGTTTATTTTCGCCTTTGCACGAAGAAAATGGTGCAAGTCAAGTTAATTTTTTATAGTGAAATGTGTGTAATTCGAATTTTAGTTTCCTCTCTTAGAAACAAATCTGCGTGGATTTGTACAGCCCATCTGATACGCCTGTATGTATGTGACCAACACATTTTTTAACTTACATGAATCATTCGTGTTGTCACTCCTTTAACGTGTATGGGTAAGAGTGTCGTGACACTGAGAGGTTCATAAGATAGGGAAAAGTACAGGAAATAGAACTGTGGCTTGAACCTTTTTCCCGTACTAAAGGATTTTGCCTGTAATTCTTTTCTCGGTTATTTCTCACATGTATATTGTTGAAATTGCTGGAAGTACTGCCTCCTATTTCTTGATGGTTCAAATGAGCAAGTTTTGTTCCATTTGGGTATAACGTAATAAGCTGTAAATTCTGTAATAAGCACGCTCTTTGACAGGCTAGACTACGTGCTAGAGATTGGTTTAGCTGGAAAGTCCTCTTAGAGCTTTTTTCGGACATAGTTCCCTTTTCGTGGTCTGGGGTGGAGGGAGTAAAAACCAAACAAAACTGAAAATATCCATGCAGTTGATATTTTGTGTGCGCAGAGTGGCAAAGTGTGAGGGTAACTGTGGGTGCTGCTGTGTAGAGCAGAGAGGATAAATGCATTGTCAAAGGCCTCCGTAAATACTATTAACTGCTCTTTTGGGACAAGAATTACCCTAACTGAGCAATTAAATAGTTAGGTTTGTTTTTCTGCTAGTTTAAACTTGGAAGTAGAGCTCTAGCATGCCAACTTCTGCGTTCAGTATGTTCAAAGGTATTCTGCTGTTTACTATGTATATGCTTCTGATACACTGCTGTAGAGTTTTTCTTTTAAATAATAAATTAGGCCCTATCTCTAACTGGGGTTTTTTGGGAATTGGAAAATCCAGAGCCAGTGGCCCACTGGCTCTTCTCTGTATTTAAAAGCGATTAAAAGGTGGAACACAGATCAGTGAAATGCTGTCTCATTCCTTGGAAAACAATATGAAACCTTACCACAAAAGCAGAACAGCAAAGTAAGGCGTCTCGTTTACCTAGATTTCGTTACTCAGAAAAGCACTTAAAATGGCTTTTTAAAATTTCAAACTCAAATGATGTGAACTCAGACTTCCGTTGTATATACATGAATTTTATTTGTTCACCTTGAGGTTAGTGGAGGGCTTTAGGTTCATATGAAATATCGTATTTGCTTTTTTAAAAGCCATAGTGTCTTACATATCCAAGTTACATTTAAGACACTCCCATAAAAAACCCCAAACATATGGGAATTATGTTTTGCTTTAAAATGTGGTCTGTAGCTCTGGGAAATTGTTGTTAGTGTAACTATACATTTACCAAAGCCAGCTAAAATGTGACTGGGGAAAGGAGACTGTGTAATTCTCCTTCAAGCAAAATAGTTCTTCAAGTTTTTTATACCACCACGATTTTCTCTATTGGAGATTATATGCATATAAAGAAGTCTGGCAAAAATATGCCTAGCTGCTATTACTGTGCTAGTGTACGTTTTCTACACAGACCTGGACTGAGTGAATCCTCTGTTTGTGTGTATATATATATATTTGTGTCAGGATTTATTCTGGAGATACCACCACTGGAAAATCTCACAGCATTAACAATTCTGCTGCTCCAAGGAGAGCTGTATGTCTCAATTCTAAATTTCTTCAAGAAGGAAAGGTATTTTAGGTGTTTGTATCAGTTCAGAAAATGTGTCTTAATAAGTTGGCGTCAAATTGCAAAGCTCAAAAATCTCATGTGTGGGTGTCTTGGTTTGAAATGGTAACCTTAGACAGTGGGAAAAACCCAGAAAACTGCTAAAATTGCAAGGCAGCTAAGGTGGCACAGGAGATTGTATTCTTGTCCAGTTTTTAATCCTGCACTATGGATAAAACCTTCAGTGCTATAAATAAATGAGAAATACATACTTTCTGTGATTTCAAGTTTTTGTCCACGTGGATGTTTTGTCAGTGTGCTTACAGTGATGGGATGGAGTAGAAAAAAGATACTACTTCTGTGGGCTGAAATACTGGAACAAGTATTGGTGCTCGCCTGCCAGCTGGTCGCACTTCATATCCATGCACTTAATGTGTGGCTGATGAGACTGAATTAGTTTTACCTCCCTGATTTGCCTTGCATTTGTCATAGGCTAAGAAGAGGTGCTGTGGATTAGCTGCAATCCAGTACCTTTTACTTCCATGGCAGCTTGTTTGTGTATGTGCCCTCAGCTAGGAGCGAGTTGTTATCATTATTTACTACGATGGTTGATGTTAGTCATAAAGAGCAGAAAAAGTAATCCTCTGGGCCATATCTGGAGAGGTGTAGAGGCGGCAGCTGCTGAAGGGAAAAACCACAAGAAACTCCTGGATGAAAAAGTACTGCTTCGAACAGCTCTGCAAAGCAAACCCCATCCAGCTTGCAGCTGGGCACAAGAGCCAAATTCTGCAGTTACCACTTACAGGGTTCCTGTTTGATACCAGTAAGAAAAGCTTGCTGGACTTCCATTCAGAAATATGCAGTGGATGTTTGTTTAAATTGGGAGAATCTACTTTTGAAGCTCAGCCGCTTCAGGAGACCATGGTTTTGCTGTTTGGTTGGTGCAGGTCAGTGGGCATAAAATTCAGAAACCTTGTTATAAAACCTAACTGCTCTCGGAAGATGTCCTTGGAGGATTCTTCTCCAGTGCTGGGTGTTTATTTACTGACTGGATGCTATAATGGGCAGACTTGAAAAAACAAGAGTGAGGGAAGAAACCCCACACCTGCATTAACATTGAACTAAGCAATGTGATTTAAAACAGGATAAGGAAGGCTCTTTCAGAACTGAACTTGGATATTAAAAGAATACAATTATTATGAAAGTTGTTACATTCCTGCTGATATTTTACCTGTGCTTTTAATAATTCAGTGGTCCACATGGTACAATTAAGTGGCTTCAGCGTGAACTTCTGATTAAGAATGCTAGAAGATTCAAAGTGCCAGCCAGGCAGTGCAGAAGCTATTTATTTCCAAATGCAGGTTTTCTAAACCATTAGAACTCTAGGGGAAAGGAAGGGAGAAAGCAAATAGCTATTGAATTTGATACTAAAACTTCGCATAAAATTGGTGTATATTAGTAAGAAAGTCATAATGGCACAAGGATTACTCTGCAGCTTCTGCTCATTTTACCCCTGTAACATATGAGTTTTGACCTAAATGTTACCATCAGTAATGAAATATTTTCAAAAATCTGTGTTTTGTCCTTAAACTGAGTGGGCAAAAGGATAGATTTGTTTCAAAAATGTCAAAGAAAAGTGGAATGAATGTCATCACCGTGTAAATCCGCTGAAGCAGTATGTTGTTGATGTCGTAGACAGTTACATACAGTAGCGGGTCAGGCTGCATGCCTCTCGTTTGTTTGTTCCTATCTTCCCTCACTTCAGTGTTCAAGCAGTTTTTGCTATTGGAAATCTTTGTTTCTTAAAGTGGAAATGAAAGACCACAGAATGAAGAATTATCTGTCACTTAGCCTTCTGTATTATTACTTTGATCAACAGAGAAGCACTCTGTGACTGTTAGCGTATAAATAAATGAAAGGCTGAATTAAATGTCTGAGTTATTCACTGTTCAGTATGCTTGTGTAACACTTACTAAATTTCTGTGGGCATTGTAAATACGTTTTAAGGGTATTGTTAAGCTCTCCTGTGCTTATTTGTTTATTTGGTAGGCAGGATACAGACTAGTAACTGTTTTGAGGACAAGAGTAATTAATGTTGTATGTACAGGAGCCTTGTGGAGCAATTAAAATAGGAAGACAAGCAAAAGCATGTCTTGTTGTATGGGTGAAGTGCAGAGTACTTATCCTATGGCAGGTCAAGGAGGACTTTATTAAATATGGAAATACCAGGTTTCCTGATCTGGAAAGTAATATTTAAAAGCACAGATAATTGAAAAAAACAGAAAGGATGAGACAGGTCCTCAGCATGTAAGTGTACATGCTTAGCATACTGTGCACAACAAGGGGTTTTAATGTGTTGAAGTGTGGAATGAAACCTCCTCTTCACAGTTACTGCAGTCGGTGCGGGCAGATATTGCCACTTGCTCTGATATTTGCGTGGGAACCCTGTGCAGTAGCAATGAGCCACTACTGAGAAAATATCTTCGTTTTCTACTTACTAAACACATCTGTGAGCGTCTTCTTTTCGTAGTGTCATTTATATCCTACAAGTAAAGAAATGGCCTTCTGCTGGATTATCTGCTAAACTGTATGAACAGGGAGCCAGATGAGCACCACTGGAGCAGGGGCACTGATCCAGTCCGGTGGATCCATGTAGACCAGCGCTTAGGCAAGTGTGTCTGGGCAGCAAGAATAGCATCCAGTTACTCATTTTGGATCAGGAAGATGATTGTATTTGTTTTGCCTCTGGCCTGTTTGCTGTCCTGCGATTAAAAGCTTGACCTCAAATCTATCTTAATTCTTCTTCGCCTTTATTTTGCTCTTAAGCTTTGTGTAGTTTTGTGAGGGCAAGGCTCTGTGGGGCAGTAGAGTACATTTGGTTTGTTAGGTTCCTCAGAGGCGGTGAATCCAAATCAAGTCCTGTGTGCCCTTTGGGGCACGTTTTTCCCCCAGAGTGCCCAGAGGACAGGTAATGCCACTGAATGCTGAGTTTCAGGAATGGGGTTTTCTGCAAAGAGCAGACAGGTAAAAGATGCCACGTTGTTCTGAGTTAACCGTGTTAATGTAATACATGCTCTTGTTGAGAGATACATTTTGAAATGGAATGATAAAAGGAATCACCATGCTTTTTTTGCTATGATACTAGGGATAGATTTTTGCTCTTGTAATATATGTAATTTTTATTGGTGCTCAGAGGAAAAACCCCTTTCACCTTCAAGGTGTCCTTTTCTACCACCTCATGAATGATCTCTTCCATTAGAGGCACAAGTTTCATGTTTCCTCTCATTTTTTAACCCTTTTACTTAATTTCTTCACAGAAAGAGTTGCCAAGCATTGGAGCAGGCTGCCCAGGCAAGAGGTTGAGTCACTGTCCCTGGAGGTATTTAAAAGGTGTGTGGATGTGGTACCTGGGGACGTGGTTTAGTGGTGGACTTGGCAGTGTTGGATTAGCAGCTGGACTTGATGATCCTAGAATTCCAGCCTAAATGATTTTATAATCCATAGCTCTCTCTCTTGGAAGACAGTTCTTGATTTCAGTTTTTTGGTTTGGTTGGTTTGGTTTCAAATGCCTGTTAAGTACTATGGCATATGTAGATGAAAGTTGCTTGAAGAATGTGCATCTTACTACCCTTATCATAGGGAAAGCTTTCAGGTGCTGTTCTGCTAAGTTCTGCTGGAAATGAGTATCTGTTGACAGAGGTCTGTCATTCAATTGCCGTCAGGTATGCAAAGACTTAATACGTAGTAAGCTTCAGTCTAAAAATAATTTTTAAGTGAGAGCTGTTACCTTGTCTAACAAATTCTGGTGTGTTATTAGTTATTCTCAGTAAGGGGAAGGATGTTAACTCAAGACTCAGTATTTATTAAGAAATAATAACATTTGCTCTTGTTCTACCACAGCCTTTAGTGTTAAGGTGAGAATCACTTATCTTAGGTTATTTTAACTTTAGAAGTTCTGAATCTGTTCTGCAGTTTTGGAGAATAAAAGACTTGGGGAAGGTTAGATGCTGGGTTTTGGACCTGTATATGTGAAGAGAGAACAACTTGAAGATTGGATACCCAATCTGTATGTTCACTTACATAAGCATAAAACAATTTAGTCACTGATTTAATAATTGAACAAATATAAAATGTCTTGCAACAAATTAATGTGAAGTTTGCTTCAGGGTTTTGTGGTATTTTTAGGAAGTGATAGAAACCAGAAGAATCCTTCAGAAGAACAATTAATCTAAGTCTGACTGGTTTTAATTTGAGCAACCTGTTCTAGAGGTGTCCCTGCCAATGGCCGGGGGGATGGAACTAGGTGTTCTCTAAGGGGCTTTCCAGCCTAAACCATTCTATGATTTTTGTCCTCCACCAGAAGTAAAAACTTAAGTTATTTATTTCTTTATTAGTAAATATTTAAAGATCTTGACAGTACTTTCGTTTATACAGTGACAACTCTGGCTTTGGAAATCATGTATCTTTCTTACTATTATTATAACAGTGATGGCATCTTTTATAGTCAAAGAAAAGTAAAATTTGAGTTGACAGAGCTATTACTGTAACAGTTGTTATGACATCCTTTGTAGTTGAAGGAAGAGAAGACTGCAGTTGACAGAGCAATGAAATGTTTTGTTAGCTTTGTTTTTAGAGTATGTAGTATGCAAATATTGCTGGGGGGTGCATTTGGCTTTATTAAGAACCTTAAATCCAGAGAACAAATTAAAAAAATAAAATCAGGTGGACAGTTTTTACTAGTTGAAAAACATAATGCTAGAATATGTTCTAAATTTTTAAATATTAAGAAGTATGTTGCAAATTGCTTTTTATGTGTTACTTTTTCTTTAATAAAATCACAGTTGCACTTCAGAATGAAAGGGGGTTTGGTCAAATATTTGCAGCTTGTTTGCCAATGATTTTCAGTGCTGAAAGAGTAGCATTGCTTTAAGGTAAAGGAGAAATATTACAAGTATTCAGTAGACTACAGCTGTGAGCGGAATGGTAAAAACAACAGAGGAACAATATTTTTAGTAGTTCTTCCTTTTTTGAGTTAGGTATTATATATGTATATGCCCTCTCTTCAGGGTTAAACATATTATCTTTAATAATGGTGAAAGCTTACTTTACATGCTTGAGGACTGTCTTCATAATACTTTGAATTTCTATGTCACCACTAGGTTAAAACAGTGCTTGTTCCTATCAAACAGCAACCACAAAGTCATAAACCAGAAAACTGAAAATCTCGTTTTTGGCTGTGGTAGCACTGTGGTGGAAAGTTGAATGAAAATTTCTGTTTACTGTACCTATTAACTGCAACCTAAGCTTTTGCCCAGAATTGCCTTGGTGGATCCGTCTGCTCCCCAAGTTTGCTCCTTTCGGAGGAGTTGTGTTGCTGATGGCCGTTGTTTCTTTTTACAGCTGTGTGTTCAGAGGCACCTGTGCATGAGGAGAAGTTTGTTCTATGGCCTCAGAGCTGGGTGCCAGGGAGGATGGCAGCTGCTCAGAGCTGGCAAAACCCCTCTATCTGCAATACCTGGAAAAAGCTCTGCAACTGGATCAGTTCTTACGACAGACGTCTGCCATCTTTAACAGGAGTATATCCAGGTACCAAAAGCTTTTCCACTTTCCCTTGGGAATGCCAAGGAAAGACAGGCATTTTTATGATATTGTTCCCAGCCGACACCGTATTAAGAATTTATTAGTGACTTGTTCATTAGAAACTCTTCTACTTTAAAGAAGGAGAGGTCACTTGGATTGTTCAGCCTAGAGAAGAGGAAATCTAAAAAATACTATTAAATTTAATAATAAATCTAGCATTAGCTTTGAGTTCTGAAACAAAGCCTTTCTGTTTCTTCTCTCTGGTGACCACTGACAGGACCTGAGGGAATGACATGAAGTTTTATCAGGAGAGATTTAGGCGGCATGTTAGGAAAAGGTTCTCTATCCAGGGGGTGGTTGGGCCCTGGAATTGGCTCTCCAGGGAAGTGGTCACAGCACCAGCCTGACAGAGTTCAAGAAGCATTTGGACAGCACTGTCAGGCACATGGTGTTATTGCTGGGGACTCTTCTGTGCAGGGCCAGGAGTTGGACTTAATGATTTTTGTGGGTCCCTTCCAACTTGGGATATTTTGTGATTGTATGAAAGATTTTGGACTGTGCTTCTCTCAGTTCATAGTGATAATACACTGTGTTACCAGGTCATGTATGAATTAGCACAATGTTTTAAAGCTCTTTTTTGTAACTGAGTGGCCAAAGCTTTGTCTGCAAAAAGTAGGATGAGGAAGCCCTAAGTAGACTTTCAGTGACACTTACAGCCTTTAGTCATAAAGAAAATGGAAAGACTGTTGTCAGATGCAGAATTTATGTGTAAGTTGTAGCAATGAGGCATCGTCAAGGTATGTTTCCGTCCCAAAACAATTACATATTTAATTTCATCAGTGTTTTGGAATTGTGGAGTTACAGAACTGGTAACCGAATGGGCAACAGATAACAGGTATATTTACAAGCATGTAAGAAGACCCTCACAAGGATTAGAAAAGGTGTAGCCACATTTCTCACATGTCCCAACGAGTATGACAGTGTTGTGCTTTGGTTTGACTTGCTTAGTTCATGCTTCTAAAATTGGATTCCTAGTTAAAGACTGGAGGTGCAGGTTGATAGTGTAGCCAGGCTGGTGTGACGATTAACTCTTGCTAAGGGGTTAATGGGAAATTATTGACAGCAATGTTTCTGATGTGTAAAATTACATCTGAAGCTGTCTCAATTCTCAAACCTTTAGACAAATGCCCACATGTAAGAAAGTTGGATGGGCATCATCTCTTTTGAATATTTTCCTGTCATTGTCACTGTATTATGGATCTTCTTGCAGTGATGAAAGTGAAGATGGATTGGATGACAATCCTTTGCTGCCTCAGTCTGGGGATCCCCTGATGCAAGTTAAGGAAGAGCCTCCAAACTCCTTGCTTGGAGAGTCTTCTGGAGCAGGGAATTCTGGGATGCTGAACACACATTCCCTGAATGGAGTACTCCAGCCAGGTAGGCATGTACTAGGTTGAATCTCTGCTTTCTTTGGCTTAGGATGGAAAAGTATTATTTCTTAAGAACTTTATTTTTTATTTTTTCTCTAAACAGAACCAAAGTCTGAAAAAGGGAGCTTGTATAATTTTTCCAAACTGAAGAAAAGCAGGAAGTGGCTGAAGGTAAGAATATTGGAAAGAAATGCAGCTATTGGAATCTGTGAGTAGAGTTACCCACCTAGCCATTCTCAGTCCTTTACCAGCAGTCCTGGCTAACCAGGGAGGTCCCAGTTGACTGAAGGTTTGCAAACATGACACCCATTTGCAAGAAAAGCTGGCAGGAGGATCTAGGGAACTACAGGACTGTCAGCCTGTCCTTGGTGCCGTGAAAGGTTATGGAGCAGATCATCTTGAGCGTCACCTGGGAATGCAGTTTAGTGGCAGGCTTGGCAGTGAGCATACCTTCAGAACCTGAATTAATTTTAGTACGCTGTCTAAATTAAATTAATCTGTTATAAAATGTATTAAATGGAGATTTGGGACTCGACTGAAAATTTGTTTTTAAGTTGAACTCAGTGCGGATGGCAAAAGAGAGTGGAATGGTGGCTTCATGCCATCTTTGCATTTTCACTGTATTGTAGCCATCTCAGGTTAGCAAAAGTATGTGGCCAAGAGTTCAAACAAGAGCCAAACTTGCAGAAACTGATGCAGGTAGAAGTGGAAGAATAGCGGGGCAAACTACAAATGGGGTAGGGAAGCACCTGCAAACCACACATCACAAAATGCCCCTACTGTTATCCTGGCTTTTCTTGCTGCTGCTTTTCTGAGACCACAAACAAAGAAAGTGGACTAAAATGATGTAACTATCACAAACTAACAGAAAACTACTTTCCTCCAAATCAGAAAATGTGTATTGAATTCACTGCCACACAGGTCTGCTCCTCAGAAAACTGTTTTCTGAGTCATTTTAGATGGAAGACACTTTCTAAGTGCTGAGTATCATTGTTGGGCCAGACCCACACCCCTTTATTAGGTGAAGGCTCAAGAGTGCTTTGCGTAAATATACAATTCAGTACAGGGACTTGGGGTTGTTAAATTAATTCCCCTTTATTCTTGTTAGAGTATCCTTCTGAGTGATGATTCCAGTGACACAGATTCACTGAGCGATGAGGATGGAGAGGAGGAAGAAGAATTTTCCCTTTCAAGGGAGGAACTTCACAATATGCTGCGATTACACAAATATAAGAAATTGCATCAAAGTAAATATAGCAAAGACAAAGAGGTAAAAACCCAGAATTTTTACATTTCCTTGTTTTTTATTCTTTCCTTTAACTGCATTATTTTAATTGCTCTTATGTTTTTATCAAAACTCATTTCATGGACTGGAAAATACTCTGTTGTTTGGTAGACAGCAGCTGTCTAACATCACTTTTAGACAAGGGTTATTTAATCAATTACATACATAGAATGAAAGATGCTGCGAATCTGTCAGTACTGGCACATGTTATATATAACTTCAGCAGTGCTCTGTCCCAGTCACTAGAGCAAATACTGGGTGTTAAAATGCAAGATTTGGATCACGTATATGAAATATATATGAAAACTGAGGTGCTGCAAGTTAAATTCTAATACAGGTAGTAACTGCTATTCAAGTGTATTTATATCATCATTGAAGTGATGAATAATAAGGTGATGTTTACAATCTTGAAAGGGAGTGCCTAGTTTTCCACCTTGTTGTTTTCTGTCATGATTTGAGGTTTTACTTGACTCCTTTTCTTTCTTTTTTGCCTTTCTTTCTTTGTTTTGGATTTTCTTCTTATATTCTCTTTCTTTCCCTTAGAAGAAAATAGTCTGCTGCATTTTTGCATTTTTCTTAATATTAAGCCAAAGTCTGTGGCTGCTTTGATTCTAATAATACACTTCTTCAAATTATAAGGGCTCTTGCAGAAATTTTCACTGCTGATTTGAATTGCAGCAGAAAGTCTTAGATGAAGGTGGTTATCCTATTTGGTTACCAGAGGATGTACCTGAAGTTAAAATTTGTCTTCCTGTTTTATCTTCTTTTCAAATTTCTCCAGAAGAGTGAAGAAATATTTTCCCACACAGCTCTTTGCTTCTCTCTGCTTCTTTCCTTTGTTTACTTGTGAAGCTCTGAACCAATATTGTGTTAGTTTCTTGACGTATTTGTTACACAAATATTCATAGACCAAATTTTTACACAGGTCATAATTTTGTTAGATTTTACACAAATATTCATTTCCAGACTAGGAAGAAATAATAACCAGTGAAAGTAACCAGTGTATTGTTAGATCAGCAGTACACAGTTATGGGGGGAAAACGTATCTCAGAAAGTTTGTTTACGCTTATGGTCTCACTTTTCAAAAATCTTCTATTAACTTAAAAGTATGCTTCAGTTTTAAATAGTTAATTTCTGAGCTGTACTGTCTTTAATTTGAGTTCTTCAATACTTCATTTGAATAATGCTGGGAATATATACTGGCTTTTTCGATCATTTATGGGAAAAAGTGCTGAGGCAGCTATATTTTTACTTGACAATCTGAGTGTTCAAGTTGTTCGTCCTTGTGGAAATCTTTTAAATGCCTTTTCTTTAAACCTGTCCTTTTACATCCTTTGGAATGATAAAGGAGAACATGTGTTTAATTTGGGAATGCAAGCAAAACAAGTATTAGGGCCATAATTGAACCTCTTCATGTAATGTGTTGTCTTGCTGGGCAGCACCTCTATGGAGAAGACAGAGCAATATGTTTTGAAAGTGCAACCTTCACTGCCTGCTCTTCCCTCTCACTTAACCGGGTGGGCTTGGTCCCCCGTGCAGAACTTGGAAGCCACCCCTGGGAACAGTGATAGCTGATAACAAATGCAAAATATGGAGAAGTGCATATTTCCTGATCTCTTATTTATGTTCAGGGTCTGAGCTTGTTTAGGGGCTGTCTCTGTTACCTGCTCACTCTCACCCTTCAGTTGCAGCAGTACCAGTACTACAGCGCGGGGCTACTCTCTACCTACGACCCCTACTACGAGCAGCAGCGCCACCTGCTAGGGCCCAAGAAAAAGAAGTTTAAAGAAGAGAAAAAAATAAAAGGTAAAGTCACTAACCTCATGTTTTTAAATGGCTGCTGTGGTTTAACTTCTTTCCTACATAATTTCCTTTGCTTAAACATAAATGTTCAAAACTTGTGGGTTTTGCAGGGAAAATACTGAGTTCTGACAAAGAAAAATGTGTTCAGAAAATATTGTGCTTAATCATCTGGCTTCTAGAAAGCCGAGGTGGGAAAAGGTGTGTGACTGGAGAGTTCATGGCTTAAGATTTTCTTTGTGGACCTTATTCAGTGGTTTGGAATCCGTAAACACTGTTTCGTATCGTGGTCCATTTACTCAAGAGATTTTGAAAGCACAGTAGGTCCTTGAAAAACGTAAGAACTTACCCAGTACCTGCTGCAGTTATTCCTGAATATGGAGTTCTAGTGAACAGGAAGTTACACGGGGAGTGAGAGTGTTTTCTGGAAAATAGAGGGAACTGGGAATTGATGTTTGATATGAGTTAAAATAGAATTATATCTCTGACGTAACAGCTGGAGTTTCTGAGACTCTTTTTGCCAGGAAGTACAGTTTCCTTTCTTGTTTGGGCTGGCAGTAGTTGTAAATCTGTAAGGAAGTAAAAGAAGGCTATGAACTGTCAGTGTAAGGTGAACCCTCTTAGTGCAAGTACTTAACTTTGAGCTGTGTTTTAAAGGGGTTATTTCAGGCTGTCTTCCTTTCTTTTTGCAAGTTCCTCTAACTGTGGTGGTTTTTTTCTCCACTAATCTTGCAGCATCCATAATTTTGCATACTCACGGTGAATATTTTTAATATCTGATACCAGTATCAGTTTCGTCTGAAAGCTGGTATGACATGACAACATGCCAATCTCTTTCAATGCGTTCTTCTCTTCGCTAAGAAGTTTGCTTTGAGACTTATGGTACCAAATGATAATGTTGTCACCTTTAAATGTCTTACCTTTACATACCTTTGAGCAGAATTTTGCCACAAAGCAAGAAACATTGCACCAAGTCCTAGATATTTTAACTCTCAAGGCATGTTTCCCTGGGTGGAAGTAATTGCATTTCGCCCCTCTATTAACCAGGAAAATCTTTCCATTATAAAGTAATGAGGAAACATCTAATAGTATAAATGAATTGTACCAGAATTGGCAAACACGGAGAAGTTTGGCTTTTTTGTTGGTTCCACATATAAATTGACTAGAAGAGTTTACTCAGGAAAGATGCCTGACTAAATGTGCCCTAAAAATATAAACGTATTTTTATGATTGTTGTTGCCATGCAGGCAAGTTGAAAAAAGTAAAGAAAAAGAGGAGACGGGATGAAGAACTCTCTTCAGAGGAGTCACCACGACGCCACCATCACCAGAGCAAAGTTTTTGCCAAGTTTTCCCATGATACACCACCACCTGGGTCCAAGAAAAAGCATTTGTCTATTGAGCAACTCAATGCACGTCGGCGGAAAGTGTGGCTTAGCATTGTTAAAAAGGAGTTGCCAAAGGTGAGCTTGGCTAATGGCAGTAGGTCAATGATGATACAAGAAAGTGGAATAGAAAATTAACTTAGTGGGGAGTTGACACTTAGAAAAACAGAGTAAAGTGAGACCTGATTTTTCTGTAGGTCATTAATGACCTAACTGGAATTCTGTAATCCATGAGCAACGTGTAGTTGAAATATCACCAGAGGCATCTAAAGGGATCATGCAGTGCTTTGCTGTGGCCATTCAACCCTTGGCAATGAAAAGTGCAGTAAGTTCTAGCAGCTGCTCACACTGACGTACAGGATGGCAGTATAGAGCAAACCAGTATCTGGGTTTACCATGAAGTTCAGGAAAGGAGTGTTTTGGTCATAGCACCTGCGTTTTTCAAACCTTACCTCAGAAACAGAGTAGGGAAAAGTGTTTGTATTGTTTACAGGACAAACTTCAGGGACATTTGAAATAGAAAGCTGGGTTCACTGTTGATAGTTTTCTGAGATGGTCAGAGTGGACCTTAGAACCTGCTTTTTGGAGTTCACAGTTAACAGACTTTGAATTCTAGGAAGTTAAAACAAGTCATGACTGTATCATCCTTTATGAACTCAAAAGCCGAACACAGGATGTGTGCAGTGGGATAGACCATATTTTTTCTCAAGACTGATTTTGATCGTGTGAAGAACATAGGATCTACATTAATTCTTAACGTCTTTGGGAAACAGTGGAAAAGATTGTTTGCTTCAGTGATAAAAATGGAATAGGAGAATCCTGCTTTGCAATAGTAGTAATTAAAGAAACAATTGTGAAAAAGGAGGTATTTCACATGCTTCCTTCAGGATTTGGAATACATTTATGTATGCCTTCAGTAATTTAAGGATGAAAAGCTGTTTCGGTCAGGATGAAGAATACGTACAGTACCTAGTCTCAATGATAAAACAGTGTGCATGGCTGAAGTTGGCACATGTACCTACTGAAGACTAGATAGGGATCTTTTAAAATACTGTGAAACCATTACCCTTTAACTAATTTACAGATGGTGTTCTTTTACAGGCATACAAACAGAAAGCTTCAGCCCGCAACCTCTTCCTAACCAACAGCAAAAAGGTAGGTGGTGTTTAGTTTCATACTTTTACTTGTACTGAATGTAATAAGCAAACTGTAACCTCTTTGTGTTTCTTCTGTTTCTTGCAATACTAACTATACTAGCAGGGCAGCATAGGAGAAAGCACGGTGTACAAGAAATTGTCATTTATTATAAGACTTTTCATTTTTTAGATGTGTCGTTTTGTCTTGTTTCATAAGCAACAGATGAAACAAGCAACATGAGTTTCTTTCATGAGATCTTTCTGGCTTTTGAAAGATTTAGTTTGTATGTTTTAAATTTATTAATCTTTGGTACTGTACATTAGTGGCTTTGGTACACTTTGACTTTTGAGCTGCCCATCTATTCACTCTCTGAAGCTTGCTGGTTTTAAGCATTCTGGTTGAAATCAAAGGGGCTCTTGGAATATTAAGTGCTTTAATTTAGATAAATATATAGGGGACCTGAGATTAAAAATAAAGCAGTTTTCAGCTTCAGTGGTTGCAAAAGCAATCCAGCTTCTCATTCATCTTCTCTGAGAAGCAGCATTGTTTCTGCCTAGAAAACTTTACTTACAAACACTTGGTAATAGCTTTCTGAGCATTCTTCAAGTGCTATGCTCAAGTGTCTGATTCATTCCTGTGGCTAATGATGAAAAGGTAATCAAGTAGATGACTGAGAATTGTTAGAGACAAGGTAATGTAGGAAATTTCCTGTTCTGTGTATACATTACTGAGAAAGGGAGCATTTTCTTTGTAAGGGATGCAGAAAATGGGACTTGCTGGTGTATGTTTAAGAAACTCGGCTGTAGGACTTACAGAGTTTAAAATTCCACATTTTTTTCCCTTTGTTTTATCATTTGAAATCTGTGTTAGAATTGTTGATGTGCAAATTTTAGTGGAGGGAAAAAACCTCACAAACAACAAAAAACCACAGCAATTTTTACTGTTATGCCAATGACATCAATTTATTTATACTAGAACAAAAATTACATTGTCTTATGTTTTTTTGTGAAATGGTAGCAAAACTGTAGAATGCTCCCTCACTCTTCTGTGTATGAATGTGAACAGGATTGTGTTCCACCAATACTGCTATTGCAGTATTCTTAAGTATATTCTATTGAAAAGTGAGGAAATAACTCCAGAAAAGTGTCAAGAAATAGGTGAGTCAGAGGTGTGGGCAAGCCTTGAATTTTGTTCTTCTGAGTCCTGTTCAAGGACCTACCCATCAAGTCAGTGTTTTAAGTATTATGCTGTGCTGAAACTGCCTTCAGATTTTGTCTTCTCCATCATCTCAGATTTTTTTTGGAAGATCACATTCTCACGCCATTTCAGAAGCATTGCTACTGAGTAAAGTATCAACAGTTTTTTCTCTTTCGAAGGATCAGACTTGGTTATAATTAAATCTGATACTGTTTATTGCTGGTTTTCTTTATAATCTGCCCATTTTACCAGTGTTCCCAAATTTTATTCCTCTCTAGCTTGCCCACCAGTGCATGAGGGAGGTACGTAGAGCTGCTATCCAAGCCCAGAAAAACTGTAAGGAAACTCTACCACGAGCACGTCGTCTCACCAAGGAGATGCTTCTCTACTGGAAGAAGTATGAAAAGGTGGAAAAAGAGCATCGGAAACGAGCTGAGAAGGAGGCTCTGGAGCAACGCAAGCTGGATGAGGAGATGAGAGAGGTACAGCAAAATCACAGATTGCTGATAATTAATCTGCTGAGAAGACACAGAAGTGACTGGATAATTTGAGTTTCTAAATCCAAGCCATGAAATTCAGTTATTTGTTCTGTTTCAGTGCTATTCCACATATTTCTTCTGCTGTCTTATTTTTCTTTACATAATTCTTCTAATGTTAGCAAGAGGTGATTAAAAAAACACCTTCAAACTGCATAAATTCTTTATAATTGAGTGAAATTGAGGAAGGAATTAGAGAAGCAGTGCATGTCTTGCAAACATACACAGCTCAGTGTTGGTAAGGGCCAATGTTTTGTGATGGTTTGTACGTCTTTCTGGGTCCAGAAGGGAAGACACTTTTTCGTTGACATTGAATTTTTTTCCTGTCCTTTTTTTCTGCTGCTGTGAACTGATACTGTCATTTATGTACGGGTCACAGAATTTTTCTGTGCTTGCTTTTTTTGTTGACCAACTGACAACTTCTTGAATTCCATTATAGAGTAAAAGAAAGAAAGTTTCCTTGTAAAAGCTCTCTAGTGAATCTGTGCCTGTTACTTTGTGTGGGTATACCTTATATGAGGAAAGGTTGAATCTTTAGAATGCCTTATATTTAGTTTTATGTTTAAATTATGCTTGTATTTATTGTGTTCCTCTCATTCTTGCAAATTCATAAGCATTTTGTGAAGTTTTCTGCTGACTTAGATTAATAGACACATTTTAACTGTTGCATTTTTTGCCAGAGCCTAAGGGTGAACAGTGCTTCTGCAGTGTCTTGCTGAATGCTGAGTAATGATAATGTCTCAACTGTATTACCTATTCATGTATTTCATGTATACTACCATAATTCCCTCTGCTAATAAGTAACAGAATGTGGGAGTCAGGTTGCCATGAGAGCATTTCTTAACTGCTGAGTTCTTTTACTGCAGACCACTAAAATCCTGCTATTTTTTGTTGATATTTTAGTTCTTCAGTGTAAACAAAGCATTTAAATTTTCTTTTAGTATTGTTTTTTGTCAGGATTACTGAATTTAAAAGAATTTTTTATTTACAACCATTTTATATTTTAATATAGCTATTTATGGAGGTGGTCAGTGTTCTTAAGTGCAACTAGTAATGTTAGCACTTAGCACAGTGGTGTGTTTAACATAATCTAGATAGATTAGTTGTTGATACATTATTAGATGAAATTTTTTTGTTTAATTGTATTTTAAACATTGAACTGTTGTCCTGTCTTTTTTTCCCCTTCATCTGTTTTTGGTAAATGCTCTTAGGCTAAGAGACAGCAGCGAAAACTGAACTTCCTGATCACACAAACTGAATTATATGCCCACTTTATGAGTCGTAAACGAGATATTGGACATGACGGGATACAGGAGGAAATCCTGCGCAAACTGGAAGACAGCTCTACCCAAAGGCAGATTGATATTGGTGGAGGAGTAGTGGTCAACATCACCCAAGAAGATTATGGTAAGTGATTAATTTACAGTCCTTTCCTCACACTCTTTTGAAATTTATTGTCCTCTGTGTGTTATGGTGCAAACTTAACAGTTTCAAGCACAACATCCTTCTTTGCAAGAAGGACTACTGCGATTACTGGAATTTATCTGTGTGTTTGGATGGTTACTGCTGCAGAGCTCTAACATGGGTATGTTATTTTCAGATAGCAACTATTACAAGGCCCAAGCTCTGAAGAATGCTGAGGATGCTTACCAGATTCATCAGGCCCGGGTATGTATTTCTTGGATCCATGAAGTAGAAGAGAAAGCAAAGTAATTGGCGGAGGCCAAAGTACCAGGATCTTTCATAGCAGCCAAGTCAAATGGGTTAATCCTGTGGGCCAGATTTGAATTTATTTCCATTGACACATTTTGTGCTAAACAAGTAGAAAACCAGAGTATAAAGATAAGGGCTATAGGAACAGGCTCATTTTCTCTTAGTTTCTGGTAAGTATCGTGTCTTAATGTGAATTGTAAAGCTTTTTACTTTACAGTTTCTTGATAGGTTAGTGTATTCACCATCCTATGCATACCTTCCTCTTCCTGTTTAGACCAGATCGTTTGATGAAGATGCAAAGGAGAGCCGGGCAGCTGCTTTACGGGCTGCTAACAAGTCTGGTACTGGATTTGGAGAGAGTTACAGTTTAGCAAACCCGTCTATCCGAGCAGGAGAAGATATTCCACAGCCTACCATTTTCAATGGAAAACTGAAAGGTTATCAACTGAAAGGCATGAATTGGCTGGCCAACCTGTATGAGCAGGTATATTAGTACATCTTGCAAATTTTTGTAACTTCTGGGATTATATAAGTCATTAGAATAAAGTTGGCCAAAAGAATGTAGTGTTTTTAAAAACAGACTGTGTGTAGTGGATCTTTAATGTATTTGGAAGAAAGGAAAATACTAGGTAGGCCAGGTACCAGTGTTCTTGATTATTTAGGACATAACAGCTTTGAATGGGGCATTGAGTTCCGTATTCTTTGTGTGGTTTGTACAACTGTTTATCACTTAGATCGTACATGGAGGAGACTTTCGGTGCTTGGAGTTGCACGGGGTTTCAGGCTTGGGCCAGCTGGTAAACTGCAGGCAGTCTTGTCCTTGTGAGTGTGCCCAGGTCACTATGGGATCATGAAGTGCAGGGAGGCTTAGGGGAAAAGTCAGACCGAGGGATGAATGAAATACAGTTGAGATCAATTACCTCTCAGGAGCAGATGTAAGAGATGATAAAGTTTCAGAGTGTCTGAGTTGTTACAGTGGGTCTATTCCCACTAAATTCAGTGGCAACTGTTCTGCCAGTCCTTTGTGGATTAAAAAGTAGTAAAGCGAAGGTGTTCATTTATGGATCTTTTGCAGGGCATCAATGGAATCCTGGCAGATGAAATGGGTCTGGGTAAAACAGTACAAAGTATTGCTCTCCTTGCACATCTGGCTGAGGTAGGTGGATTATAGCTTGTTCCTGGGTAGTATGCTCAATAGAAGATGCATACTTTTGACATATTGGAAATGAATTTTGGATTACAAAGCTTAAATGTCTTAAAAGGTATTTTATACATTGTTTTCAAGTGGAGCCGTTGAAATAGTTGTAAATATGTGTGTATGTCTGTATTTATATAGAGTTTAGAGTTTTCATTTATTCACAGGGTAATATCTTCTCACTTGCACTGAATGTAAAAGCCTCAGGAGAGAACAAGTTGTACACTTGATGGTTCACTGAGTTTTACAGATCAAAGTGCTCAAATTCTGAGCTTCATGGCAATTAGCATTAATTTCCATATTTCAGTGGGGTTTTTTAGGAAGCATAGTTTTTGTCTGCCAGGGCAGACAGACAAAGTAGAATAAGCAACAGGAACTTCTTCATGCAGAAATAGATACATTTATTTCAAAAAATAAAGGTCTTGATTGCAATCCAGTCACTTGCCCTAAAGAGGAGATAGCAATGAAGTGATACTAGAAGCAAAATTAGCTGCACTAGTGATCAAGTGACAATTGTGTGCATTTCTTTATGTTCCTGGTACTGTTGGCCAAAATACTGTAAAGGTGTGCAGAGCTGAAGGCTCTTGAGCTCATCTCTATGGGAGGAGTAAGAAGATAAGCTTGTCTCCCTGTGACACTGCACCTTGAGGTTTTTGGAAGGTTGCACACGGCTTTATTTTTCCTGCCTCTCCCTTACGCGAGGGCAAGCTTGTAACTGCTAATATATTAATGGATTAACTCAGTTATTCACCAGAGGGTGTTGTAATGTGTGATGTGGCTGAGCAAAGCTTTTCAGTGCCACCTGAAGTTCTCTCCCTTATCAATATGACAGGGGCTGTTTGTAACATGAAGGTGGCAACTCTCAGAAACAAAGGAGTTTGTTCTGGGAACAGCTTTGCTGTTATGAAATAAGTCTTGGTTAAACATTAGATCTGCTCTGATTTCTTATCAGCCTGCTGTGCTGGGAGAGTTTTGCTTTGTTGCATAGAGCTCCCTCTCGTGTAGCCACTGCCATTTCGTAGATGTAAAGTCATATCAAACCATCTCTGTATCACTTCCATTCTGTTTTTTTTTAAATGTAATTTTTTTATGTGTGTTTTCCAGAGAGAGAACATCTGGGGACCTTTTTTAATAATTTCACCTGCCTCTACTCTGAACAACTGGCACCAGGAGTTTGCTAGATTTGTACCTAAATTTAAGGTAATAAAGGTGTCCAAGGAAGTTCTTTCTGTTTTCTCAAGAGCAAACCATTTGTTCTCCTGAGTTCTGTATCACATCTAGGTGCTTACTGACCTTGGAATATGAAACTCTGTAATGAGCCTGTTTCTGATTTTTTTTTCTATCATCCTGTTTTTTTCTGGAGTGTTCGGTTATCTAGGGCTTAAAAATATTCTTACTTTAATCACATGATTTTCATTTTGCATCAGCNAGACACCGTCTCAGTAAGGAATTGTAGTAGGTCAGCAAGTGGATGTATAATTTTAACATATGGGCCTGGCAGCAGAACCAAGAATTATATACCACATTTTATATAATGTCTTTAGGGTTAGAGCTGTGTTTTCAGTCATTCATATGAATTTGAGTCAGATAAAGATCGTATGTGAACAAACTCTAAACAGATAAGAGGGAGGGAAAATGTAGTTATTACAGGAAAATACAAGTTAATAATCAAGAAAAAGGAGAGAAGTGAAGCATAAATAGATGAGAACAAAAAGATTAGAAGAAAACAAATGGAGTTTTTCAGATATATTGTGAATGTGAAAACATAGTAAATAGAAGTAGTGAATTAGAAAGCAGGAAACTACCAGTTACTGAAAAACAAGCTGCTTACCTGTCCCCCAGTGGAAAACGTTGGAGTATTGCAAAGAAAAATTTGAAAAGAAATGTCTACTTCTAAAACAGTGCTGGAATTTCAGAATTCAAGATAGACAAATGTGTCAGAAGCTTGCAGTTACATCTGCAAAGAGGAACAGATCATAGTTTAAGTATTTGGGTTGTTAACATAGTGACCTCTGATATGAAGAAGTCTTGATTGGGTTCTTTTGAAACATCAGATTTTCCTTTTTTACAGAAAACAGTAGAAGACACCTAGTTATGAGTAACCAGTATAACAGTAACATCAGGCTAATTGTTCGAATGTCTTGGCTACTTAAAAAAGTGCAGGAAAAAAACCTCAAAAGTACTACTATAAGTGATATTTGATTTCTTGATCTGGGGCAAGGCAATATTAAAGGAGTTAGCTTTTACCAAATAGAGAGATCCCTGATGAGACCGTATGTTGGTTGTGGTGGTGTATAGTTTGAGGTATCTGTATGAGAAGAAGTTGTGCTAGAGCATAGTTCAATACTGCATTATTCAAGTGACTTGTATTTTGGAATAAAATGGCATTAGTGAGCCTTTAAAGCAACTAATGAAGAAATACAAACACTTGTTTCATTGAGGAGGTACTCAAAAGAAAAAAAAAAACCCCAACACAACCTAAAAATAATCCATTCATGTATTTTCATAGCTCAAAATAATAGGGGCTCTCAATTAGAAAACTTGAGAGCTGTTGGCCATTCTGTCTGCTTTCTCTCACTTTCTTTGATCAGTTCATTGTATAGAATAGGCAGGCAACTGTTTATGCTTTCTCCTTCTCAGGAACGAAATACAGAAAATGTTTGAAAAATTCAGTCAGGATGCTTGTGAAAAGATAGTTTTCTCTTTTTTGACTTAAACCCCAAACTGTTTATGTCATTGTATAGCTGTTCTTTGGCATGCTGATCTTATTGCATGCTGATGTTTACCTCATCCATGGAACAAAACATGTTTTAAAAAGAAATTTTCTAAACTTACTGTCACATGTTTACAACTTCGATCAATCTTTTTCAACCGGTTTTTTTTCTGCCTCTAATCATACAGAAGTGTGCAGTCAGTTCTGCTTGTAGTAAATCACAGTGAATTTATGTCCATGGCAGAATATGTAAACTAAAAGACAAATCACTTCTCGATCAGTCTGGTGTTTTTTGCAAGCATTCTTATTTCAGAACAGTAGGAAGAATATTCAATTAAAGGCTTTTGGAACCTGTCAGTTGAAGTTTTAAGACTTTTTACCACCTCAGAAAGCAGCATTCTTCCTCCCTTCCGGACCTCCCAGTGTTAGCTGACTGTAGTCCTTCCATCAGGCAGGGGGTGGCAGTACAATGTTATTAACCAGCGACAGGAGTCAGTGCTCTGCAAAGGTCTGAGTGATAGGACCCATGAAATTTTGAGCTGTAGATAGTTTAACAGATTTCTCTGGCACTAGTGCTTGCTTTTAAAATTCTTGTATTAAATATATCCGGGCCACACATTTTAACTTCATCTCAGGTGTTTGGGGTTAGTTCTGAAGTACAAAGCCAACAGAACCATGGGGTTGTTACACAGGACAACAAGCCCTCTAGTCCTCTAAGTTTAACTGTAGCAGTTGAGTGCAGACCTCTTTCTGACATAAGCAAAGTATCGTTTTTAATTTTTAGAAAAGCCTGACTAGAAGGTATAATGTGCTAATGGGCATTTTTAGATTCTCGGCCTAGCTTGATCAGGCCATAAGTTGCTTGATACGTTTTCCTGGAATGCTCTGTTTCAAAGTAGTTTTAAATGCTTTCTGATTTTTCTCTGTGGCAAGAAAGATAATCTCCCTTTTTGTTGTTTTGGAGAAAGAGATACGTCACTTTGTAGACTACAGACTATAAAATTCTAGGGCTGGTGTCTTTATATGAAAGTAATGTCTTTCTGGTTTTTTTACTGTTTCAGGTGCTACCTTATTGGGGAAATCCTCATGATAGAAAGGTGATCAGGAAGTTCTGGAGTCAGGTAATACCAGCATGAACGTGTGCTTTGACCGTCTTTCTTCGTGCAGGGTAAACCAAAACCTGTTGCTACACGTCACCAAACTAAATGATGTGTGGATGCAGAGTTTCTTCATCTCTGTAGCAGCATTTTCATTAAGATAATGAGGTGGAAGACTGCTCTTGTGCTGAAGAGCAATACCATACGGGACAATTCAATGCAGTGGGGAGCTGAGATGAAGGAACTAGAGCTCTCTAAATAAAGCAGGAAGTTTCAGTGTCAAGGACTGTTTATTCTTTTTGAGTAACTTAACTCAGGATGCCCTAATCCAGAATCCCTGCAGGTCTGTCAGATTGTTCCTGATTTAACAATAGCATTTTGTAGGGTTCAGTACCTAGGTCTTGTCTTGCACGCTAAGAAGCGTCTGAAATTGTTCAAGGGCTGAAGTCCAGGTCCACTGGTTGAGTAACTGTGGTATAATTAATTTAAAAAGTCAGCTGGAGAAAGTGCAATAGTAATGAGAAGATTGTAAAACAGAAGACTGAAATTACAGTGTACTCCTGACAATATATTTACATTATGTGGGCATTTGTTTCTCCTTTTGCGGTTTTAGAAGACATTGTATACTCAGGATGCTCCTTTCCACGTGGTAATCACCAGTTACCAGCTGGTAGTGCAGGATGTGAAGTATTTCCAGCGAGTGAAGTGGCAGTATATGGTCCTGGATGAAGCACAAGCACTCAAGAGTAGCTCCAGGTAATAAACTCACTGGAAGCAAAGTCTTCTTTCTGGATCAGCCTCTTGGAGGAATATCAAGAAAGCATCAAGAGGAAATAAACTGATAGAAGTTCAAATTGACACACATAAGACCCCTTAAGTACCTAACCTCGTCAAATATCTATATAACTCTCTGACACTGGATTGATCCGTTGGGTTTTTTGCATTTAGATTTTCCAAATATGTAAAATGTAATTAAAAAGTAGCTGTGGAGCAGAAACTTGTATGGAGTACAGGACAGTTAAACAAAACACTGTGAAATGCTGTTCACTTTCCCTCCTGACTACTCACAGAATTCTGCCCGGTGAACGGTCTGTAGTCTTTAGCTTATATTGGCTCCATTAAGTGCAGTACTTTGATTCCTTATTCAGTGGCACTTCCAGACATGAATGAAGGTCAGAACCCCATGAATGCTGTTGGCTGCAATAAAGCCCAGTCTGTGTCATGAGACTCTATGCCAGAAAATTTTCTGTTTGTTTTCAAGTAATGGATTTGTCCGTCTTTATTTCTGTAATTGCTTTCCCATAACCTTTGTCCAAGTTGCCAGTATGCACAGTAAGTTGAGGACTGCTTTAGATGCAGGCTTATTCTGGCCAAAGTTTGTCTCTTCAGCATTCTTGGGAAACCACCCCTCTAAGAGGATTTTAGTGAATAGCTCAGCACTCCTGCCCCAGTAGCCTATACATTTCCTCTTGTAAAGTCTGAAAAATACATGACATTCTGATTCAAAATAACTGTTTCTTTTGCAAAGTTAATTATTCTGATCATGAGATTTTATTAGTAAGCATTTGTCTTAAAAATAAGTAAAAAGATACTTAGAAAAATAAAATAAATTGTGCTTCTTTTTTCTTTTTTTTTTTTTAAATTGGAAAAAGGCTACTTTTTCCTGTAGTTGTCTTTTGAAAGAATGGGGAACAGCTGTAATAGTTTTGTCCAGTGACTTCCAAAGATCATTTGGGAAACTCACTGGGAGCAATTGGTCTTAAAATACCTTCTGTTTCATATCATTCTACAGTTTTCTCTAGAAATGATTTTTCTTGCTTTTATTCATCAGTGTTCGTTGGAAGATCCTACTACAGTTCCAGTGTCTAAACAGATTGTTATTGACTGGGACCCCAATCCAGAACACGATGGCTGAGGTATTTGGGAGCTCACAAGAGTGGAATTTTTTTTTATAACAAGAATACATGCTAAATATATGGGAACAGTTGAGAAACCTGTTGTATTTGTGTGGTTGTGGGATCATGCTTGTAGCCAACCACCGGCAAACAAACATAAGATCAGCCTTGGGAGGGAAAAATATGGAAACTTGCCACACATTCAAATAAAACTAAATCTAAAGATATTTGAAGTAATACTTAGATTACAGGATGAAATCTAATTCTAGTGACTTTTCCTTTTGCTGGCTGAAGTAATTGTGCTGTGTTTCTTACTGCTTTCTGATGGGGTTTTATTAAGTTGCTATTTGGGGCATTTTGGGGGGAGGCGGGAAGAGAATGCAGCTGGGGTTTTGTTTAATTTGGCCATGTCTCATGATCTAGTAAAGTGATTTTTGAGCTGCAAGGGTTTGGGATCCCCAATTACCTTGTCCACAGTAGGATGACTTGATGATCCAGTGTTTTCTCCTCTTTTTTAGCTGTGGGCCCTGCTGCATTTTATCATGCCAACACTGTTTGATTCCCATGAAGAGTTCAATGAGTGGTTTTCTAAGGACATAGAGAGCCATGCAGAGAACAAATCTGCCATTGATGAGAGTGAGTGCAGTGTGTAACTGCTGTCATTTTGATATTAAGAATCTATTACCTTTTCAAACTAATAGTGGCTAAACTTTCTATGAGATATGGCATCTAAAGCAGAAGATGCATAATGGGATTGGAACATTATTGGATTGTTATTGATAGTTTATGTTAAAGTTTGTGTTTCTGACTGTAACATTGCTTGTGTAATGAATAGAAAAGCAGTGTTAGCACATCACTCATTTAAAAAAAGAAAAATCAACAGAGAAATATCAACTTTATGCTGTAAGAACTCACATGGGGGAAAATGGCTGAGCAGTAAGGGACTTCATTTGTGGTAAAACACCATATAATTTTTTTCCTTGATGAAGTAATTGTTCTTTCTTTCCCCTTCCCTTTATTTCAGACCAGCTATCCCGCTTGCACATGATCCTGAAGCCTTTCATGTTGAGAAGAATCAAGAAGGATGTGGAAAATGAATTGTCAGATAAGGTGAGAAAAAGTATTTCTCTGGAATGAGTATTACAGCTGTATTGTCACAGATCTGTTCTCTAATCTGGTTTTTGCAAACTCATTTGTCAGTCTGCATACCTGGAATTTCACTGTAGACTTCTCTTAAACCTTCACTTTCTTGCACCACATCCCAGCAACGTCATTAGATTTGAATGTAACTGAAGAACCCCTAATTAACAAACTTCTTTTCTAGGGAAAGCATTTTGTTACCAGTCATAAATGAAGTATCTTTAGTACTGGTTAACTTGACAGAAGTATCCCTAATGTCTGTGAAGGATATTGGTAGAGCAATGACTGGGTGATAAACATTTCCAGTTGCCTTTGTGAAGGATTTGGCATGGGTTTAGGATTTTTTTTGCTCGCCTGTACAGAGTGAGAAATACACAGTGGCAACATCATATTCTTCTCTCTTGTCAGTCTCTTAATTTCACATGGATGTTAGCAATACTAGATGATCTTGTTGTCAGCAGTCCCCAGGTTTTGGCACCAGTGGCTGAGAGACATCTGGTTTGTTCTGATGTGCTGCTTACTAATTTTGGAGGACTTCCCACAGCCACTGTTGTGCGATGCACCCGTCGCTGTTGTGGGCTGCTGACTCTCCTTGTCAGGCTCTAAGTGGGGAACTGTGGGATGGTAGAATTGAAGTCAGATTTTAAACTGATCAGCTGCAGGTGTGATGTTTTCACAGCTTCCTAAGAATCTGTCTGTTTACTTAGTTGTGTTCACATACTTTTAAAGGTCTGTCTCCTACATCATTACCTAAGCCTTCCAAAACACCTCTATCTGTTAAGTCCTTTCCAAGTTAGATCCTGAAATGCAGATCTGAATGCAACTGCCTATAAATGTATTTTTTGAGGAAGCTGTGTTTTTCTCAAGGTGTGTTTCTCTCAGCTTTATGTACATTGATGTCATCATCCTTCATTTCAGAGATATAAATGGCTAAATCTTCATTATCATTTTGCAGATTGAAATTCTTATGTACTGCCAGCAGACAAGTCGACAGAAGCTCCTGTACCAAGCTCTGAAAAACAAAATCTCTATTGATGACCTCCTGCAGTCATCAATGGGCACTACTCAGCAAGCACAGACCACCACTAGTAGTCTCATGAATCTAGTCATGCAGTTCAGGAAGGTAAGGCTGTTTTAAGTAATAATTTTTGAAAAGTATAGCACAGAACTAAAATATGGCTTCTAGAAAACACCAGATAAAAAAAATTGTGGCATAGGCAAGCAAGTTTGCATGCAGCTCAGTTGTGTTTCGGATGCAGTGTAGCATGATGTTGGGTGAAGAAGAGCTTTAGCCAAATGGTGCATGCATCTGCTGGCTGGTTTGCTTACAAAGGTTGGTTTGTTTGAAGGAAGCCATTCACTGGATAAGAAGAGGCAGTAGCTGTTACGTGAATAGGAAAAGCTGTGGTGCCATATTCAAATTTGAACAGATACGCCAAAATAGCCATGCAATATTAAGCAGTACTAAAGTTTTAATGATCATTGGTCATGGTTGATTTGGGATGTAGATGCTACATCAGACTAAGTTAATTCCTCCCAGCTTTTGACATGCTCTCTTCCTTACAGGTGTGCAATCACCCAGAGCTGTTTGAACGACAAGAAACTTGGTCTCCATTTCACATCTCCCTAAAGCCATACCAGATTTCCAAGTTCATCTACCGTCATGGACAGATCAGGGTCTTTAACCACTCACGGGACAGGCAAGCCTATTCCACTTCCTATCCAGTTTAGCTTATTAAGTATTATTACTTACACTTGTTTTATCTTTGTAAGTGCTAATTAACTCCCTTACCTGGTGTATTTAGATGACACTGGCTGAGCAGTCCATTTCCTTTTAGCCATTCAGCTGTTAAACATCTGATATAGATGCTCTTTCTTGGTGGAATCCTAATCACAGAATATCCCTTTGATTGAGTAAGAAAGCCAGGAAGAGGAATTTAGAGTTGTTGCTGATGATGTGTGGTAGAATTAAGCTTTAAAAGATTCTTAAAACAAAAAAACCTCAGGTGATTTCCCTTTGGTGAGTTTTCACATGCGGGGAAGCTATCAGTATCTGTCTGTTGCGACATGGTGTAACGTGAGCATCTGCTAGAGCCTCGTCAGCTTTTAATGCTCACCCTGGATGAGGAGAATCTGCCCAAGTGCAGTTTGCTCTCTTCTCCAACCATGGCAATTCTTCATTAATTTCGTCTGCATTCAGTTATGAAAAGTGCTCAGGGAAGAGATGAGAAAGACATGTATGAAGACTAGATCAGCTTTTCTAAAGCGTATAATGCAGTTCCACAGCAATGGTGTGTCTCAGTGTCAAATTAGCAGCAGTGCATGTAGACTGATGATGCTTTCCTTCTACTGCCATGCAGTTCCACATGTTCAGAGTGCTAAAATACTTACAGTGAAGAAGTGAATGGCTACTCTGTATCTTCTGCTGATTGTGTGATTGAATCTGTTATGTGTTAACACCTTCTTAGTGATGTTGTTTGCTTTTGTTGCTTTCATTTTCAGGTGGTTACGGGTTTTACTTTCGCCATTTGCACCAGACCACATCCAGCAGTCTCTCTTCCATAGAAAGGGTAGGTTTACAGTCCTGGGAAGCAAGTTGGGTTTTAATATGTCCTCTTCAGAGGGAAGGACTGAGAGGCCAGATTAATTAGTTCTCTGAGATAATCGGATCAGAACTTGTTAGAATTTTGTTAGTGTTTATACATATATTTCCTTTGCTCAGTGAGGAAAGGATGGAAAGCAGCTGGAGGAATAATCTGTGGATTACTTGTCATTTAGTTACTGCTTAATGCTAGTGCAGTATCTTAATTCAGTCTGTCTTGTTTTAACTTGCTTCAAGAGATTAGTGCTGCCTTTTTAGTCCAATGTGAATTTTTCACAGATTCAATTCTAAGAAATCTTGGATTCATTTCAGTACATTGTGTATTGTATCTTAAACTGCCAACTTTCTTTCAACTAGAAACTAGATGAGATGCAAGTGACCCAGAATCTATCAATGAGCAAAAATCCCAGAAAAGCTGTTTATATTGACAGATACAATTTATTATAGATGATTGAATATTTTTCCTACAAGAGCTAATTAGATCGCTCAGCTACTGGGATGGGAAAAACTTCAGAAGTAAAAAGCGAGAGAGATGGTGGCTGCATTACTGTGCTGAAATCTGTTAGCATGGACCTGTTCAGCTGGTATGGGGGCTGTGCAGTGCACGTGGGTGGGCCAGCAAGGCTTTTCCCTACCAATTCCTGTGTCTCCTTCTAACCTATTTGACTTTTTGGACGAGAGGGAGCATGTGAGACAGGCATCCAGAGGTATGCGTGTTCTGGTCGGCTGTCTGGAAGATACATGTTCAAATTTGCAAATATGCACACTGCATATTGATTCTTAATAAGTGAAACAAATGTTCTTACTGTCTGCACTTGGGCCTAGAATGCATTTGGCTTTTTTGGTAGGCGGCCTTCTCTTGCCCACACTGGAAAACGAACTGGAATGTGGAGCTAGGCAACAGAGATTCAAACTGAATTTTCAGTTTTTCTAAAAGATCTAGGTTAAATTAGAATCTCCTGTTTACTCGCCTAGATTTGCCATGTGTCATAGAATGTGTATCCTGAATTGATGAAGTAAGTTTAGTTTTCAGCTCTGAGTGTCTGTGAAATGTGTTGGCCTAACTTTTATTGATGTCTCTCCAGCAGAAATGGCAAACCTTATGAATCAGGGACATTTAGCCAGGTGAGGACAACTTTCTTTTTTTCTCTTTTAGTAATTACAGGAAAAGTACAGATGATATCAGTCATCTAAACCTGCATTTTCTATGCCTCCTAATATTAGAATTTCTCTATCATTATCTAATACTGGAACAACTTCTAGAGTGTTCCTCCAGGTACAGGGCACCATTATGCAATGCAGTTTTTATGCCCCTGTCACAAGAAACCCTGTGTTACAAAGAGTTGACAGTGTAAATACACAAGATGGTCAAAGGGCAAAAGGAGAGTTTGCTTAGGGTCACGCTGCAGGTTGCTGGCATTATCAAGCTCAAAATCCAGACTTTGGAAGGCCAGTTCAGTGCAATTCTTTCCAGTTGCACTTGAGCGTACGCTTTAAACACACGTGGAATAAGCTTGTGCTGTGGTAGTTGTTTTTCAGCCCTGAGCCAATATTGCCTACTTTCCACATGTCTTGTTTTTTAATATGCAACGGAGTTCTGAGGCGTAGGCTTAGAAATGTGGATTTATAGCATCATGAACTGTATTATCTTGAAATCAGAGGTGATCTTTTTAAGTTACAGTGTACTCTGTAAAGGACTCTGTTTCAAGTTAGGTAGTGACTGTAAGTTTTTATTAATAAATAGAGATGTTTTGCTTTAGGGCTTTTAAGTGTAATATTCTTCTTTTTTTCTGG
>VZTA01012441.1:9258-37198 GCA_013398855.1 Mohoua ochrocephala | reverse complement strand
GCCCACTGAAAAAGACTTGTTGAAGAAATGCAGAAGTGTTCATTTATTCAGATGACATCATATTTGGGTCTGAGGAAAGCAGTGGCTCTGTTCAAGAAGTGTTTCACTCGAGAAGCGTCAAAATTTTGAGGATGGGAAGGGATAGTTCTACAGAAGGCATCAACAGCAGAGCATGAAGACTGTGTTGATACCAAAGAGTAATCATATTATATGTCCAATATCTCTCAGGAAACAACTGTCACTAGTTTTTACTTCTAACAGATTGCTCTACTAATTGCTAGGATTAAAGCAGTGCATGGGAACCCTATTCCCCTAAACTGCATCGGTATGCCAGCAGGAACAAGGAAGGGCAATTGCTTCCCAGTGCAACACTTTTCAAGACAATATATATTGTTTTCCTTGGATTTTGTTTAATGAACTAGCAGGTCCCATTGACAAAAATATGCCACTTGATTCTGAGAAGATGGCCAAATCGAGCTATGTAAAGTCCCACTAATGTGCAGAGAAAGGCGCTGCAATCAAGGGCTAGTTACAGCAAAGACTGCACTACACAGGACACATATATTTGGACCTGATTAGTTGTAACCATTCAGATAGAAGATGTGTTCTGATTACATGTCCAATATTTCAGAAGATAAAAGAGGAGGGATTCACCCTCAGCCTGACCACGGACTGAACAGATTCTGTTTTCACATACAAGGTTGGGGATCTTTTTAGAAAACATCCCATTATCTCACCCCATGTGCAGTTGGCTTTCATAAATGTGAAATGCTGTTTTACATTCACAGTCACCAGTAAGTGTTTCACACACTTAGCATCTCCCTTATCTTCCTTCTCTGTAGCATGTGGGCTTCCTCTCAGTGGCAGTACACTTGACTAAAGTGTAAAAAACCATGTGAAATCTGTCTAAAACAATGGCTGGAGGCATTTCGCTTCCTTTGTGCAGACATGGCAGATCAGCTATCAAATGTCAGATGAGAAGAGCTGTTCTGACACTTTAATTCTTTTCCTTTTCACTTTCTACCTTGGTAAGAGGAATTATAACCATTCATATGAGGGCTTACAGGAAATGAAATTGTTTTAGTTACTGTGTATACATGACACAATTTGCCATGTCAACACAAGGAGGAAGCCTCTACAGATTCCCTTTTTTCAGAAGGAGCTCTGTGCCCTTGCTAACATGAAAAGATTGAGAAAGCTCAGGAGTCTTTACCTCCTTCACACCATTCTGTTCAGACCCAGAGCTGCCTTTTTATTCACTTTCACACTTTCAACCAGGCAGTTTAAAGGACCTGAGGTTTGGGGTATACTAATTCTTGCCGTTTGCAGCCAGACGTTGCATTGCTATTGTTCACGACACACTTGGGCAAGAGAAATGCCTGTAACTGAATGGATAATCGGGCTTTAAGCCTCAACTCTGTGTTAGCTTGGTTCATTGCTGCTGGATTCAGTCAAGTATGAAAACCATTTCTTATCTTACATAGTCTTTATCATATTAGGGATAAATTGCATTTCAGAATATATTTTCCTTCCAAGGAGTAGATTTTTTTTCCTCCCTCATATAATTCTTCAGAGCATGATGAAATTGACCTTAGTTCTGAGAGCATAAATTTACTTTTACGGCCTAATTTAAATCTAGTATAGGATAATAGGACTTTCATGTAGCAGAGGAGTAATGGACGTTTGATCATGTGATGGTTTGGCCTGTCTCACGTGGCATTCTGATAAGCAATCCATGAAGTATCGAGTCGGTGAAACTACAGCTAGAAGGCTTCCAAACATGTTGGAGAACAAGACAAATTCATAATGTTTGCAACTATTTGATAAAACACACCAAAACAATAGAGTGCCGTTCAATATGCATGAATACCAAATACCACTCTTGGGAATAATCAATTGCTACAATAAAAAAAAAAACCCAACCTGCTAACCAATAGGTTAATAGCAAAGAATTTGAGAATTATAAAGGTTCAAAGCTGAACATCATTAAAAAAACCTGTGCAAATGGAGGAGAAAGGAAAGCCCATGCTTGGGTGAACAGGCAGGGATGTTGTGTGTTAAGATTCATTCCTCTGTTCTTAGCACAAATAAGACTTTGGTGAGATTGCTGTGTCCAGCTTTCTTTTGGTACCACAGGTAAAGAAGAATGTAGGCCAGCTGGGAGAAAAGCCAGAGAAGATTAGTAGGAATGATTTAGAGATATACAAAACATGACTGTTAGGGAGAGAACTAAAATTTTGGGATTGTTTATTCTAGAGGAGAAAAAGGACACGATAAATCTTTCAATACATAAAATACTGCTGCAGAGAGGAAAAGGTTATTCATTCAGACTGGTACAAGAAGTTACGGGTTGTGCTACAGCAAGGGAGATTTAGGTAAGATTTTAGGAAAATATTTCCAAAGACAAGAATAGTCATGCATTGGAAAAAAACCATATGTGGAGTATTGAGGGAGGAAGGTTAGACAAATCTCTCTCTTAAGTTATGGAAGTATATCTGATTATGTCCTGAAATTATATTTAGTGGCTATGTTATTATTATTTGGAAACTCAGTAGAAATAGGATGCTATATGTAAGCAGAGAGCCAAAAAAGCATGAAAAGAGAAGTTTTGGGAATATTTGTTTCATATTTGTTTCACCCCATTAGGTGTTGGTGTAGCTTTGGTACTAAACATTCTCGATTAGTTCACTGCTGTTAAAGGACTCTTGACTTCTGTTTGGTCCTGTTTGGCCTTTGCACAATAGCACCCTTTTATTCCCTTGCTAGAATTGCAGCCTGTATTCTCCTTTCCTAATGTTGTCTATATTTCTGAACTGCAGTAATTAGTGCGCAATAGTGCACAATAATCAGTTCACTAGTTTGTGAATAAATAGCACCTCAGCCTCCAAACTCTCTTTTTAGGGTGCATTCCTACTTTTTATAAATGTGTCGTTTAGGTGTTCAAGGTAGAAATCAATAGATAACTTGAGGCACTGAGTCTTTCTTTGTGTGAGATATCTTTGGACTTGCCCTCTAAACAGGAGTTTAACATATTTTTCTTCTGAAACTGCATTCCACACGGGGTGTCCAGGAGCCAAATGCTGTCTGTCCATAGCGCTGTGATACTGTATTGGCTTACTCAAATGGCTCTGAATGCTTGTGGCTTTCTGTGGTCACAAGGGACTACTACTCCAAAAGCCACATTGTGGAAATAGCAAACACTTTGTCACTATGGAAGTTCTTTACTTGCCTCTCCCCCTCCTGTCTGGAACCTGAACTAAACCTGCGGTCTGACAACTGAAAGACCAACTTATATTTGTGAAATATAGATCAGACCAAAACACCAGAATAGCAGAGCAGATCAGAAAGAGCAACACCCCACCGTTTGCTGCCAGTCTCAGTAGTGCTGCTGCTTTGACCAACAGTTCACAAGAAGTATTCTCAAAATTAAACAACAACAAAGAAGGTTGCTTACCCTGCTGTAGTTTTTATCATATGGTAAAAAGTCCCAGATTTCTGCATGTTATGGTGCTGTCAGAAAGCATGGACTTAAATGGCACTTTAACAGAGGAAGAATGGCAGCTATTCCACGGTTCAGTAAGGTAAATAAACATTAATTTTCCATATTGAAAGCAGAACTATTACAGAATATTATGCAGTGGCCTGTGAACCATGGTTGCCTGGCTAAGAGCCTTACACAGCTGCAGTACTTTTCCAGCTCCTTCCTCAGCCCTCGGGGTCTCCTCTTGTACTTCTGTTCCTCCAAATCTTAATTACACTTTCCTAATGAGTCTGATGCACTGAGATTGTTTGGGTGCCAGCTGATTTTCACATGCTATAATGTTCTGGTGTATACGGCAGGGCTTGTCTGGTGTGGATTTTGTAATCTTAGGAATTTTCATAATGATTTTATTCGGCAACAATGACAAGTTTCGGCCCCTAAAGAATTAGAGTTTGCCAGAAAAACTGTTACAGATTGATTAGAAGTAAAGTCTATGGATGAAAATTGTTTTCTAAGAATAGAGCTTGAGAAGAAAGAGACATGCTTGTTTTACTCTAATTGCCGTCAGAAACACTTGGTCCTGGTACTAATTACTTTGGCTTTGAAGACTGTATTGTCTTCACCTCAGTATTTTTAAAAAGCTTTTTATTGGAGTTCCTGTCATTACTCTCCTATCCATTCCCCGTTCTGAGACTGCAGCTGAGAATGTGCTGTCCTGTCTGCTTGTGAAGTCATATGTCTATGTTACAAAGTCCCTTTTGAAAAATATCTTTTCTGCATTTTTAATATCCAGGTAGCTACTGAATTCACATCTATTTCTTACTTGTGCATTCATATTTCTGGTTAAGCTCAGGAATTCCAAAAATAATATCAGAGAGGAAAACTCAGAAGCTCATTGCTTTTGTGGCTTTTTTCACTGAGGCCAGTTTTAGCTTGTGTTGCCAATGATCAGTCTGTACACTTTAGTTCTATATTGTATACTTAAGCTGTGTGTGCAACAAATGATGTTTTCTTAGCCTCTCCATACAGCCTATTAAACAGTGGTTGGAATACTTCCATCTGTAAAGCAAAACCTTTGGCATAAATAATATTGTCATTTGGATAGGCTAGACATACTTTTGCAAAGTGACCTTGTAAAAATATTGTCTGAGGTATGACTGAGCCTAAATTATATGACAGTGAGGTAGTATATTTTGGTCTCTCTGGTATATGAGGTCTCATCTTGTAGCAGTGAAACCACCTGAAATTAAACAAAAAACAGTAATGTGCATCAGATTTAGAAGCTGAAGAAAGCTGGGCTGAGTTTTTGGGGTTTTTTTAATCTATTTGTAGACTTTTATGTAAATTCTTTGTTTGGCAAAGGCAAACATTGCTTACTGCGGTTTTCCTGTCTGATGATTTTCGTCTTTGTAAAATAAAATGATATGAAACACTGGGAGGAAAATCTTTTGACTACATTATAAATATAAGTAAATCTGGAATAGCTGGGTCAGAATTATTTTTCCCTCTCCCATTTACATCTCTTTCAAATGCTTTTTTCTTGTCATTTGGGATAACTTGGTTGTTTGGGTGCTCCTACACAAAAACATCTTGCACGAGAGGCACAAGAAGGATATTTCCATTTCCCCTCAAGGGTCAATCATCTTAAAAACTGTCTTCCTAATCTGTAGGGCAGGGATAGGTATTATAGCTAATGACTCCATTTACCAGCTTATGCCCCTGAATCGTTACCCAGATGTTCATACTCACTACACCATCTTGCCAAGTCTACTCGAACACTTAGGACCAACTCATGCGCTGATATTAGAAATAATTCATGTGTTTAATGAGTAAACTTTTCTGTTTGTATATTCCATATATGTAAGGGAGACCATAGTGTAGCTGTAATGGAAATCTTATTTTAAAATGACTGACCACATACTGGTGGTTATTTTGTGCTGTTCCAGCGAAATAGCTTTTGAGATAGAAGGACGCAATACCTCATAATGCAGGTCAGACCATGCTTCCCAAGACTGTAGAGTCTCTACTCAAGCAGGTGAAGGAAGTATCCCTTGAATGCAACGTCGTATTAAAATCTGTTTGACTCAGAAGTTACTTCTGGAGAAGAACATATGTGATTTTGGAACCAAGTTTTCAATAGTGGCTGGAAAAACGTGATCTTCCAGACTGTGTTCAATATAAAGAGGTTCAGCTTTCAATGCTTTATTGCTGCCAAATAAAGCTGCCAAAACTAAAGGCTATCCTAGGGCTATTCTGTAACTGTGCCCTTTTACTACTACAAACAAATCACAGAAGGCAAGTGTACAGCTTAAACAACCTTATGAACATTGGACCGGACTTTCAAGTCTGTAATTCCCAATGACGTAGACGTATGACCATCATATCTTGCTTTGTTCCAAAGCCAGTGCCTTTCAAAAATTTGAAATAGGAACCATAGTAAAAGCTGTTCATATCAGGACTTGTTTTCTCTTCCATGTGATCTTCTGGGTCAAGAAGTGTAGATTTCCCATCTACTTTCCCCATATTTTTTTTCATTTAGATTTGGTGAATTAGTCATAAAAACGCAAATATTTTTCTGATGTGTTGAGGTTTGGATCTCTTTTTTCGCCCAGAAGGTGCTGTCTTATCTGTAGTCTTCTTTCATGTCTATAAATTTAGAGTTGTTAAGGGAGAGTCCTTGTGCTTTTTTAAAACAGTGCTTTGAGAGTAGAAGGTGATTAGATTTGCGTTTTAAAAACAGGTTTTAATTTTTTTTTCCCCAAAAAATTACCTTTCAGGCTTTTGTACTGCTTTGGAGTAATACCAGACAACAATTGTAGGTTACAACCAGCAGATCCTCATTCTGTGGCCAGATTGGGCATAATGTTATTTTGGTATGTTTCAGGAATAATAATTAAAAAAAAAAGATATATAGAGGAAGTGTTTAAAACATAAAATAGTTTAAATATAAAGTCTACTCTCTGAAGCTCTGGCTTCATGTTTTTTGCATTTGTAGTATGTATAGAATCTACACATGCACATAATAAAACAAAACGCCGTTTCAGCTTTTGTGTGTGACTTGTCTGGCGGATTACAGATTCCCCAGCTCTGCACTGGGAAGCCAGGAGACATACAGAGAGCTGGAGAGGGCAGCGGGGCAGACGCTAGCTATAAATGCAAAAGCTATCGAAAGGTTGAGGAGGGGGAGGACATAAATTCTGCCTCTGGCCCTTGGTAATAGAGGCTGACAGGGAAAACATGATGATGAGAGAAGTGGTGATGAAGTCTGTGGAGGCAGAAACCAATTCTTATGTGTCTGTGTGAGATGCATAGGAAAGACCTCCACAAGCGTGCAGTAGCTTTTTAAACACATTCTTCCAATCTGTGACTTACAAATGAAACTTGTACTGTGTAAGGAGGTTCTTAAAAAACCAAAAGAAGTGAAAAATCAAATGGAAAACCCCATCTGTGATGGATACTGTAGTGGAAGTGAAATCCTCCTAAGAAACAGTACTGTGAAAAAGAATTCAGAGGAATATTTTGTTGTGACAGCAGCTGAGATGCACAGGCCTCTGACAGGCTGTGTGCCACCTGCCCTGGGTGCCTTGCAGTCGAGAACCTATCTATCAGAGAGATCCCCTGTGGGTACAAGGTGTCTGTCAGTTTGCATGAGGAATTTGTGACTATCAAGCTGGAATGTAGCACATCTGCCCAGGATACCCAAGGGAATCACTTTATGGCATTAAACTGGGATGTTTAAACATGAGCAAACTTCTGGTACTTACTATACCAGGAGGGCAGGAGGGTGCTATCAGAGACATTCAAGAACTTTTCAGTTTACATCCTCTGTGCTGTATATACGTCATCAGGAACTTCATAAATGTAGCCACTATAGGATCAGCTCATTCCTTGTTACAGTGAAAGAAGTAAGCAAATACCTACATCTTTTACTGAGAATACACAGGTAAGAAGTCCCCTCATCCTCTAACAGCCCAAGTCTGTCATCATTTAAGTAATGACAGATGCACATATCTCTGCCAGAATGAGGCAGAGTCTGGAGCTATGCTTTCTGTCTGAAGCTAGTTTTTATGTTGCCAAAACATAATTGTGTCTCTTGCAAACTTGATGTCCTCTAGACGAAAGCAGACAACATTGCTGTGTAGTTATTTTAACCATTATAGTTCAGACACTCTTCTACTGGGGAAAGAAGAGAATATGGGAAAAACCTCTTCCCAAACCTGCTGATGCTGGAAGCCAGCAGCTCAGGGAAAGCTACGTAATGTGGCATTGCAGACTACACCCCTAGCAGCCTAGGCATAGTGGCTATTTGACAGAAATAAACCAGGCTCTGTTGCAGTTCAGGGTTTTTTTAGCTCCAAAGCAAAAAGGGCACATTGTACTAGTTGTTGGCATCGCTGACAGGATTTGAGGCAAGCTTTTAAGCTCTTCTCGAGGATCTTGCTATTACCAGATGTGGCCTAGAAGGACCTTATCTGCTCAAAATCCATCTGGTTTGGAAATGGAAATGTTGACTTTACCAACATAATGCTATCTGTAAGGACGGAAAACTTTTCCCACACCCTTTCTTTTCATTTAGGGAAGTCACATTCCCTCTTACAAAATGAAAGGCTCAGTTGATGCTTGTATTAAAAGAAAGGCAGGAATGACTGGAATGGGATGTCTCGCAGAACATTTGTCAACACTGGCCCTCTGTGTTGGTAGCAAAGCTGACGTATTGAAATTGCAGGTGACGTGCCACTAAAAACTGGTAGACCTCTGGCAGATGTAACTCAAAATTCAGTCCCAGTCTGGGCTTATATCATTTTTAGCTTGATGTCTTGAGTAATCAAAAATGCAGGTGGTGATGGTGGGGAAGCAGAGCATACCCAGCAATTTTAAACACTGACTTTGTCTACAGAAAGGATTACGTTATCGGCGTTGCCGTTTGCATCTTCAAGCTGGGCAATCTGTGCACATAACTAGCATTTTTAGGAAATAAAGCTTCACGAGCAACTGTTAAAACCCTGGTTTTGTATTACTAGTGCAGAGACAAATGTTCCTAGCTGTATGTTACAACTATGTAGAGATTATGCTCATGTTTATACAGACAGGTGAGGTGGTGGCCATAAGGGTGGACGTGGAGGATGCTTAATAAAGATTTAAGAAAATATAATCAATCAAAAATCTCATTACCATAGAACAAGTTCTTTCTTCAGCCACAAAACCAACTGCTCCTTCAGTTTTCAGCCACTAACCTAGCTCAATATGACTCTTTCACAGAGGGAGACACCTGCCCACATTTTATTTCCCACTTGATTTTCAATATTGACAAATAAAAGGTGTAACTCTGAACACACCCATTTTACAGTCTTTAAAGAATACTGCAATGCCGTACCATTCAACATTTCATGTAATTATAGCAATGCCAGATAATGAATGAAGTAGGTTTGAGTTAAACTCATTCTGCTAGCCTGGCAGTGTGAGAAAACAGGCAAGATTGTTACTGGCAGAATGGGAGTTACCTGTGAGACACTGCAAACTGCTTGTTTCAGACAAGTGTCATCATTTCAACTTCTTTCTGTGAGATTCTTACTCTTCGTTGTTGGCTTTACCTGAGAATGTACTTCTGACATAAACTTTTCTTAACTTTGCTCCAGATGTCTCCTAAATGAAATACAGAACTACTTTTGCTTCAGTGAAATGAATAAAATTTAGACACTTTATCCCATTTCTAAGTGACTCTCAGTTGACTAGTTACGATAATCTGCTTTTCAATGCACACTTACCAAGAAAACGTCAACACAGTTACTCTCTTGTTCTTGTCAGGTTACCAGTCCTGTGTATGCAAGGTCCAGACTTTTCAAACCTCTTCCGACTGAGCAGAGCCCTAACCCCCAAGTTAAGTTTCCTCTTGGTGCTTCTCTACTGCTTAAAACTGGGAATCATCTAATACAGCTTACTCAGAGCTGCTGCAGGTAGTTGGCGAAAAGATTCAGCTAAGAAGGGTGTTAGTAAACTTGTCCATTTATTGACTCATGCATCCTACTTTAGTTTGCAGGAAAAATATGTAACTAGAACACTTTTCTATTGAAAGGGCACTAACTGTCCTGGAATTGATGCTCCAGGTTCTTTCCAGGTCTAGCCCTTGCTTTCCCCATGCTCACCATCTTGTCCTCCCCCCCATCTCCATCAGAGGGGGGGTTTGATATGCTCATTTCCTGTAATGACTGATTTAAGATTTTCTCCACAAACAAACCAATGAATAGAGGTAATAGCATGTGACATTAGATGTTCTTCACTTTGCCAGCAGCAGCCCGACAGAACATGACTTAATGATTAAAAAACTTTGACTCACTAGTTTGTGAATGGCCTTGTTAAGGAATGTAACCCCTCTTAACTTCTTTACACCATGGCACAGTATAAATTCACTCAGCCTAAGAGGAGGATAATGACAGCTTTATACAGGATCTCACTTCGCACCTCCAAGTTTTCTCCTTATCTCAAAGGTTGCACTGTGCATTAAAGCTATAGTCTGTATTAATCTGACCTCTGACATTTGGGCCATATTAACCCACCAATGCAGGTTTATGTATCTCACACCTCAAACCCTATCAAGAAATTTGGCAGTGGCAGCTTGATAAGGACACCATACCTTACTGAACTTGTTCTAAAAACAACATCAGCAAGAACACTGCTCTGGTGGCACTTTTTAATGACCTTGTTCACTCTTCTTTAGCTATTGCCCATTGGGGTAATTCATGTTCCTGTGGCACCAGAACTGCTGTAAAGAAGGAGCAATGAAAATTCCTGTTTATCTGTAAAAATATTAACACCCAGGGTTGTAAAAAATGCGGAAAACCTATAACCTGGAAGCTCGAGCTGTTCAATTTTAGGTGATAGAATAAGTGTTAAAAGCAGGGTTATGTTTTTAATGAGACTGATCACATTTTCTTTTGTTTCTGTACTGGACTAAATAACAAACCAATCTTCATTACTCACTACTTTACAGTGAAAGTTCTACCAAAGAGATGTTTTTGGTATGGCAACAAGTGGTTTAAGCAATCATTACAGCATATTCAGATTATCTTTTTTTATTCATGTGGTATGCATAGTGAAATAACACATCTAAAATGTATTATCCCAGCTTCCCAAGCCGGGATCTGTAATGGAATGCGTATTTCAGAAGAACGAGGCAATAGCTAGATTCTCAAATTAAACTTAGCTTGTTTCAGGAAAGCTGGGACCATTATAAAAAGTACTGCATCATCTTAATCCTGTGTCAGAGTGGTTCAGGCAGGCAAAGTTTACATGTCTTTTAAAGAATAATGAAAATAATTAAAATTGTACTTTCATAAAATCTTAAAAGCCTGCAGATGGGGTTTCCATCTTCTTACTTCACTCCCATTTTGACAAATTCTCATTCGTTATGTTAAAAACTTTTTGATTACACAGTGATTTTGACTACTGCAATTAAAACACAGACAAAAGTCAAGTCAGCTGTTTTATTAAATACATAATTCTAAAAACCTTTAGAGAGGCTGGATAATGAAAGCAGTGAGAGCACTTGACCGCACAACTTAAGAAACAAATGATAGCTCTGCTTCAAAACTGCACGACAGGTTCTTGAGAGATTCCTTTTCACACTTGTCCAGTGGTATTTTTAGGATCAGCTTACAAAAGAGCCAGTGCTTTAGTGCAGTCACTTTCCAAGGCAGCTCTGGCTAGCTTTACACTCCTTTTATCTCCTTTCCTTTTTTTCTCTCATTATCTTCTTGCTTTCTTCTCTTCTCCTCTTAGTTACAGGATTCCGTGGATCATAGATCTCAAAAGTGTCTTCATCCTGCATGCTTGCATCTTTCACCTTTCTGCTTCTGTCTTCAAACTGAAGCACATGTGACATCCTACAAAAAAAAAAACCAAACTCCAACTCAGTGAAAGAATGGAAGCTACGATTTGTAATTATGATATGCATGGCAAGATTTCTGCTTTATTTTTGGGCACAGCAAAAAAGAACTGACCTGGGTTTCTTTTGTTGGTGGTTCTTAAAAACAAATTCTTAAAAGACCCTTATATTATAAGTTAATAATTTTGCAAAGACTCCCTTTGAAAAATACAGGTAAATAGAGGTAGAGTTGTCTCTGGATTTTATTTCACATACTAAACTCTGTTTTCTTGTCTTTTTCTATTTAGCATATCTTCGAAAATGTATGGCAAATTTTTCCCAGGAACAAGGAGTGTTTCTCAAGTTTTCCTATTAGTCACTTTAAACACCTTTCACCAGGGTGGAGGGTTTTACAAAAGTGGGAAGAGTTTACATGGAAAATGCCTGAAGTAGGTACACAGAAGATCAAAAGGGGAATGCTTCATGTCCTGCTGCTCCACATTAACTTGGTTCAGATCATGCTTTTTAATTCCCTGAATACCAGACTAAACAAATGCCTTGTTCAACTCAATGTTTTTCCTACTGTTGATTAGAAGTTTCCCCCCCCATTAGATATTTCCTAATTTCACCACATTTCCAATAATCTGAAAACATCACTGCTACATAACCGAGAGGTGGCCCATGTGAACCTCAGGAGGCTCAACAAGGCCAAGTACGAGATCTTACACCTGGGTCGGGGCAACTGCTAATATCAACACAGGCTGGAAGGGGAAGGGATTGAAGCAGCTCTGCCAAGAGGAACTTGGGGGTGCTGGTGGCTGAGAGGCTGGACATGACCCAGCCGTGGGCACTCCCAGCCCAGAGAGCCAAACGTGTCCTGGGCTGCATCCAAAGCAGCGCGGCCAGCAGGGCCTGGGAGGGGATTCTGCCCCTCTGCCCTGCTCTGGGGTGAGACCCCGCCTGCAGTGCTGCATCCAGCTCTGGGGTCCCAGCACAGGAACTGCTGGAATGAGCCCAGAGAAGGACCACAAATCTGACTAGAGGGATGGAGCAGCTCTCCTGTGAGGACAGGCTGAGAGTTGGGACTGTTCTGAAGGCTCTCAGGAGATCTTATTGTAGACTTTCAGTACACAACAGGACTTTACAGGACAGATGGCGACAGACTCTTCAGCAGGCCCTGTTGTTACAGGACAAAGGGTAAAGGTTTTAAACCAAAAGAGCGCAGATTCAGATGAGATATAAGAAAAACTTTTTTGAAGACAAGGGTGGTGAAACACTGGAACGGGTTGCCCAGAGAGGTGGTAAATGATTTTTTCATGGCAAACTCACATGTCTAGGCAGAACCTGCACCTAATCTTTGGATTTTGTGTGATCGATTTCAAAAAAGTCTTTGACTTTGATGGGACAACTTAAGAACTATACTGATCCGAGTCTAAGCATATCAATCTTTACAGCATGTCTTTGTCAATACTCTTTGTGACAGAAAATCCAGGAAAAACAAGCAAGTTTCAAAAGGAAAGTTTTGTGGCCAACGAAATACTGCTTTATTGGTGTCTTGCAACATGTAAGACGTTCTGAATTAAACAGTTTTCAAAGAGCTTTAATGCAAATCTCCATACGTAAAGAAAGGGAGGGAGAACCAGCACAGTTACTGCAGATTACGACATAGTTCTATTAAAGTCAGAAAAAATTCAGTGCTATAGACCATATGGGACCTGCTTGAATGCTTTAGAAAATTCCCAAAAACAAAAATTGAGAATTTTGACATGTGTGTTTCATAAATACTTAAGAATTGCTTCCAGTGTAAAAAACTTAGGTAGTTTATGACCCTGTCCACACTACTAACACCCAAACTTATTTTTTTTAGTCATCTCTACAATTCAGAATAACATAATGTACCATCAGAGTGACTCATGGTTGCATATTTGTAGTTTAATTATAAAAACATTGTCTCACAGTGGAGGGACTGAAGTAATTTATTTTAGCTAACATGCTTTCTGCATTTGTCATATTCTTCTCAACTTATTAAAGATGAGTACACATATCAAATCACTCTATCCTAGTCTGAATTAAAGTACAGGCCTAAGAGATGGAGTCATTCCTTGGTGCATGGTTTTAGAGTGTGTTATAGGAGTGTAAGTGGAAGTGTAGTCACATTTAGTCCTTTCACCAACTCAGGTTTTCCAAGAATACCACAGCCCAGGACATAACATGCAGGATACAACTAATAGGAATTAAAATTAAATACATCTCTAACTCTTGGATCGGGCCATACAGCGTCCCAAGCAGTTTGCAAATTAGATGCAGTAGATTCAGACTAAGCAATATTTACTTCTCCCCAAGAGCTGAAAGAAGTCATAGTCTCTGACTCTTATTCATAACTTTCCACTAAGACATTCCCAGCTGTGATTAAAAATAAGCCAATATTAAGAAACTTTTTGATATTCCCAGAATCAATTTTAGATGCAGCATCTCAGCTGCATAAAGCAAAATAAACACAGACTGCAGTGGAGATGTTAAGAAATATTTTCCTTCTGTGAACTTAAGCTTATTTTAGCAAGTCACACATCTTCACAGGTAGACTTGTTCTGCATCTATATAAATGGTAAATCACAGTGAGTACTGTTTTAAAAAAGCAATTAAAATTGGGGATTTTTAAAAAGGAACATAGGAACCATTTAATTATTACTTCTATATTAAGCACTTGAATTTAAACTTATCTTCCTCAAGTTCCTCCAACAGTAGTTTGCATTTGCATAATTTTCCAAGTGCAGAGTTAGGGTGTAATTCCACAAATACAAGTTTCATAAGACTTTTCCTTGTTCAGCTCATAGCTCTCTTCCCTCCTGCATGCTCCTGGGTTCAGTGAGGAGCTGGCTGCCCAGTCAAGTTTCCGCAGTCACTGTGCTGAAAGCAGTAATTTCATCTCTTTATCTCTGGTCTTCAGGAACCCACTAACTTTTGCTTATCTCTGATTGTTGACAGTTCATTTTACATAAGAGAGACATTCAATTTTAAAGTACACTTTTTTTCAAAATTTAAAGGATGAGAGGTAGTTGGTTCTACCAAGCAAAGGTCAAAAGAAAACAAACCCTAAGTTTTGCAGCTTAGGTTTTTTTTGCTAAAAATTTGTAAAATAAAATAGCTTGCCAAAGCTGATGACTCTGGGTTAGAAACATCTAGGTGTGCAAGTTGTTGTCCCTCTTTAATAGAAGACATAATCACAAAATTATTTTTTAACACCTTTTATTACAAAATTATTTTCTTAACATCTTCTGTTAAGAGTGGGCTGCAAATCAGAATGAGCAATCTTTGCATGGATTTATTGCCGAAGAAGGTTGATTTTTACCCTGACCAAATGACAGCATCCTACAGGTTGACCATGGTCCTATCCCATGTAATGGGGGAGCAGCTGTTCTGCTGCACTGCATTTCTTTCCTTTAGTGTTACTAAAGAACACTCAGCAGTTGGCTCTCTTCTGTATTCCAAAAATGGAATGTCTTGAAACATTAGACTGCAATACCCAAATTAATTTAAGACAGTTTCAGAGACAGCACAGGATTTCAAAGCTACGTGGATACTCTTATGGCCGAGCGATATTCTCAGGTCAGCAAACAGACTAGGCTCTTTTGAACTACTCTAGTGAGACAGTACTTGTTAGAAAAGACACGATATACTGTAATCCCTCTGATTCTGAGATGTGTGAGCCATGCACGGGATCTGAACCATATGCCAGCTGCTGACAGGTGGTAGTCATGTTAAGTGTAGCATAAAGAGAAGCCTGGTAGTCCAACAGCTTTGGCCTTTCCAGAACCCCCTTTGGGAGAAAATGAAGTGGCAATCAGTGAACTGGATAATTTTGAATCTTGGCAAGAGTAAGGAAGCACTAGGCTTTTGCTCTGCTGATGAAGCTGAAACCTCCAGGTGCACTCATGCATCAGTGATTTTTATACTAACTGAAACGAAAGTGCAAAGCTGTATTGCCTAAGACCACACTTGTTTCTCAGACTGATATAACTGCTGGCTGTTACCACCTCCCTACTGCCCCCTTCAACTTTCCTTGCCCAGGTGGCCCTAAAGAACGAATTGCCTGGTGCCTGCAGGGAAGCCTGGGACATTATCTTGCACTCATCTACACCAGCATTTTAAACAGGAAATCATCAACAGGTGTGAGCAAAAGTTACATCCTGCCAACTCTGTTGTAAGGGGTAATAGCTTCTGGCAGAGCAGCAGTAAATTCTTAAGCAGTGTTAGGCAGATGCCTGCACTTTGGAGGTGCCTGCATAAAACACTGCAGTTGGTGCCATACCTCTTGTTTTTGCAGTAAACGCATACAAAATAAAACTAATCATGTTGCTATAAAATTTAGAGTATCATCATTTTGAACATTACGGCTATGTTTTATGATAGTTACTGGTTCTTTCCATCAGGTTGCTTAAAAGGAACACAGAAGGAATATGTATCTGTGTCAAGAAATTCAGTGTTGCCTCTTGCATTGTATAGGCTGTCTAAAAAAATGGGACCAATATGGACTGTAACTACCAGTACTACCACTCGTTTCTGAGTTGAACATTGCTTGCAAGTAACATGCTTCCTACTTTTCTCAATTTCACAATGCATCCCATATTTAAAACAAAAAAAATGAGAGGTACTCAAACAATACTGCTTTCTTTAAATTATGTTCTACTTGATGCTAACGTTTTCCTTCAAATACAGTAAATATTGAAGTGTAAGCATTAACCATTAATGTAGGAACATTCTACCACTTTTCTTCCATCATCCTCAAGACACCTAGGCAGTGGATAGAAAAGTAACTCAAGTAAACAGACGAGAATCCATAGATCAAAACAATGGAGATCTCTCTCCCAAGGGAAAAAATTAGTCTGTTCTGGAAGAATGAACTCACTGGCGCTCTTTCCACTGCCAGCAGAGTAGTGGGTGGCACGGGAAGAGGAGAAACATTTGAGAAACACTGAGAGACAGTTAAGAGACTACAAAAGGAAAGACTGAGGAAGGTAAAGACTAAAAAAAGTATAGGAATGAGAAACAAAAACAGAGAGAAAGACACTGATCAAAATGTAAATTAAGAAAATTGTCAAATGACAGTTGAAAAGAAGCATACATTTTGAATCAAGGCAAGAGAAGGAGAGTACAAACAAGACAAAAAGAATGTCAAAGCCATAAAACAAAGGGAATTTTGAAGGAGGAAATACATTAATAACATCTAATCTTTTTCCAGCTTTTTTTTTTAAATTGAGATGCTACAAGAAAAAAAAGCCTCTTGGATCAGCCTGCTGTCATTATTCCTTGCATAAGCATGTCCAAGAGCTTTACAAATAATTTTGTAAACACAATGCAGCAGGAGAGAGGAAGTATGTTTATGTCTCTAATGAAATCTGCAACTATCACTAAGTGCTCTGTGTAAAACAACTGCTGTAAGCAAACTTTGTAGCTTCTGTCTGCCCTGTCTCATCATCCAGCTTTTGTTTTTCTTCTTGTGTAACATAACCTATCATCCCCCTTTTGATGCAAAGGAGTCTTGTAATCCAAGTTTCTCTCCCTTACAGATGATTAAAAGAAAAATTACAAAGTACTTGAAATAGGTTTTGATTCTTACAGCAATGCGGGTTGATATCCTAAGTACCACGAGAGATCCAGTCTCAAAGACGGATTCTTCTCTCTAATCATTGTTTCACACAGCCACTTCTGTCTCAAAAAAGATGTTTCAAAAGACAATTGCCTTGAGTATTTTTTGTCTCCTTAACTCGTAGCACTGGAGCTGTGCCAAATTACCTATGAATGCCTGTACCCCTGTATTTAGTATTTAAACACTGTATCACACACTTCCACTAAGCCTAGTTTGCCAAATCAGGTATGATTTCACTTTAACTAAGTTTATAATCAGAGTACCATAGAAACACTGAGGTTGGAAAAGACCTTTTCAATCAGCAAGTTTGACCATTGATCCAGCACTGCCAAGCCCACTAAACCATGTCCCGAAGTGCCACATCTACATGTCTTTTAAACACTTCCAGGGATGGTGACTCAGCCACTTCCCTGGGCAGCCTGTTCCTATGCCTGACAACCTTTCTGGTGAAGAAAATTTTCACCCATATCCAATCCAAACCTTCCCTGGCACAACTTGAGGCCACATGCTCTTGTCCTATCACTTGTTAACTGGGAAAAGAGACTCACACAATACTTTCTAGTAGTAATTTCTGGTCATAGGTTTCTGCTGTGATTCTTACCACTAAGAGATTTCACTCTTTCTTTTTTTCATGACTTGTTCTCACCATTCCACATTCCTTGTTTCTCTTTCCTCATCTCCCTTCCTAACGATCGGATATCTTGTCCCTTTTTTTAATGCTTTCATAACACCCTGTATTTTTCATGTTGATTGACTTGATATTTAAAAAAAGAAATAAGGTTTGCTATTCAGACCTAGCCAAATTCAAATAATTAGTTATTCCATAGAAGTTTTGAATGTTAAAAAAATGCTTAGAAGAGTAGTGAGAAAACAGTTATAAATACAGCTATGTGTCATACTGCAGTCCACTTCAAAGGTTAAGTATTCACATCAAACACTTACTACATGAAAATAACATTGTTTCAATCCATGTTAGTGATGATGATACAGTAAACAGATATGACACAAAAATCTTAAATTTTACTATTGCTATAACACCCCTCCCCCACTCCGAGGTTAATTTCAAGACACTAAAGAGGCATTTTCTGGTTTTCAGATGAATGGGGTTCTATTTGCTTACGATATTTCAGCTTTCAGCTGTTTGTGCTGATTTTGTGTAGAGTTAACTTTCTTCCCAGTGGCTGGTATGGGGCTGTGTTTGGGATTTGTGCTGAACACAGGGTTGGTAATACAGAGATGTTTTTGCTGTTGCTGAGCAGGGCTTGCACAGAGCCAAGGCCTTTTCTGCTTCTCCTACTGCCACGCTGATGAGGGGACTGGGGGTGCCTGGGAGGTTGGGAGGAGACACAGCCAGGACAGGTGACCCCAACTGACCAAAGGGATATTCCAGACCATGTGGCATCATGCTCAGTATACAAAGTGGGGGGAAGAAGGAGGAAGGAGGGATGTTTGGAGCAATGGGGTTTGTCTTCCCAAGTTACTGTCATGCAGGATGGGGCCCTGCTCTCCTGGATATGGCTGAACACCTGCCTGCCCATGGGAGGCAGGGAATTCATTCCTTCTTTCACTTTGCTTGTGTGCAGGGCTTTTGCTTTCTTTATGAAACTGTGCGTGTCTCAACCCATGAGTTTTTCAAGTTTTACCCTTCCATTTCTCTCTCTGATCCTGCTGGTGGGCCAGTGAGCGAGCAGCTGCCTGGGGCTTGGCTGATGGCTGGGTTAAACCACGACAACAATGGAGGTGTTACGGCTGCTCTTGCACAAAGCAAAAATGTTCCCAGGGTTAAGCAAGTAAAACTGATGAAAACATGCTTTAAAAATATTATTCAAAGTCAGCCTGTACACTTCTGTTAACTACGACTAGCCCTTTGAACTTGTATATTACAGTTACTGGAGGACTGAAAATTGGCTTAACCTCTTCAGAACAACCAGCAAGTTTTGGGTCTTCCACCGGCCAAAGAATTAATTGTTTATATTTTCTCTTTGTGTTGGCCTGCAGCATAAAATTATCAGAACAGAACTTCTGCAGATATTTCTAAAACGATACTTTTTAAGATAGTTCATCTCAAACGTTATATGCTTTACAGTTGTACCACAAAACAATCACTGCAAAAATTATAAGAAACTAATAGTTTCACTAACCGTGGGACCTCCAGCTTAAAAAGAATCCCAAAGATAGCAGTTTTTGCAAAGCTAACGACAAAGTAACCTAATCTTGGTGAAGACTAATACAGTATTGTATCCTTGGATTTTTCAAGATAGCACTAACAATCTTTTTTCTCTTGAAAGAATATTTAATTGTAAGAAACCTTCTAAGAGAAATGGAAATCACCTTAACTATGAAAAAGCCCACCTTATTCAATGATAATCTGTGGGGAAATGTGATGAGTTCTCACAGTATCAGGAGAACTATGTAAAACTGTGATGACTTACTTTTTCAAGCAATAAATATTTTTCTATATAAAATTCAGTTATCCTATCTTGATATTGCTTCTGTTCTGTAACAATTCATCTATAGTATACTCACACTACATCCTTGACCCCTTCACAAAAATGTTACGTAGTTTGATGCCAGAAGATGGGTGCTTTAAATAGACAACTGCTCCTGGTAGAGTAGATTGGTATGGAAGGCTAAAATGAAAATTCCAGATGTTGTTCCAGGCAGCACACCACCGCAGAAAAACTCTACACATCACTTACTACAAGGACATGGGAACCACCATACTGGAATAGAGCAGTGACCCATCCAGTCCAGCATCCTGTCTCTGGCAATAGCTTGTACAACATCTGATACTCTGAAGTCAGTCAGCAAATCATCTCCCCAAGTTAACACAAGCAGTCAGGCATTATTGTATCACCACAGCACAGAGTTGGAGCGAAAAGAAAGGAGAGGAGATTATTTCTAGCACAAAAATCCTCAGATTTTCACAACATTGAGCTTTCTCTGGACACCCTCCCTTCTCTTTTGCCCTTCTTTCTCTCATTCTAAATATATCCAAATCCCTACTTAAATATGTCAATACTGAGATGAAATTGGGGTGCTTGAAAAGGTGTGTAAATATGCAGGAAGCTTAAACCAGGCTAACAAAGATTTAGAAGATTTCTTCTTCATTCTTCACTAGAATTGCTGGCCATAAAAAAAAGGTAAGATTTCCAGACAGTAAATCTAACACTAGATATCCTTTGACTAAAGCATGGATCATCTCTGAATTTAAGTCAAACAGTAGTCAAAGCTCAGATGCCTAGCCCAAATAAGCTCAGATACAGAGGAATTAACAAAGAATAAACAACCAAAAAACCCCACTCTAAATGCTGAGTTTCTCAGACATGCTGAACAGCTAGAAGCAATCAATATACAACGTCAGCAGAAGAACTATTCGTTAACATGAATTACTGACTGAAGCAGTGGGGTAGGGGTTGGCATTTACAGACCAAGCAAGGTCTGACCATATTCTAGCAGTACAGGGGTGAAGGTGGAGACAAAACTGGAGGAAAAAAAGAAAGATTTACAGCAGAAGGGTTTTTTTCTTTCTTCCTTTAAAGGTTAGTGGCAGTACTAAAACCCAAACAAACGCTTATTTTTTTGCCAAATAGAAAAGAAACCTCTCTTTCCAATGTGTTTCTAATACAGACCTCTGGCATTCATTTATCCTTTGTAACAATCAAGTAAGTATTTTGTCAACTTTTAAAAAATGTAGTTGAGTAAATCAATGGCCTTAGCAGGAGAGATCTAATATAGAGCCAGTTTTTCCAGACTAGTGAAGGAACGCTGGCTCAAGTCTGGATGGGAGGAGGGGAGCAAACATGGCTTTAATCCATCTTTGTGCCTCACTGGCATAAATTACAGCAGCACTTTTTCTGTCATTCCCCAAGCTAGCATCAGCATGTAAAAAAGACTGCAGCTTAGTTTTCCGGGGTTTACTGTGTTTGTCACAATTAAGCTTCTGCAACCGAAGCTGCAAAGACTAGTGCTAATCTTGAGGAAGCCATATTTCATAATCCTAAATCTGAGGTATCGTAGTAAAGAAAAAACTGCATTTTAGAAAATGTACATGAAGTAAGATTTATAAAAGAAATATAAACAGTATTTTTCAGGTGTCTGTCCTGAAGAACTTCACCCTGCAAAGTTCAACAGTATATGCTGCAGTAAATAGGAAATCCTGGAAATAAAACGGAACACATTATCAAATGTATATGGAGTAAATACTAACAGTGTGCATTGTGATTTAGTTCTTAATACAAATTAAATATTGTAATATAAAAACAGTCTGGCTAACTTCAACATTTACCTCATTCTGAAATTGCTATTTCAATTAAAAAAGACCCAAGCCCAAACCAATTCTAGCCTATACTCTACAATAGACATTGAAAAGTGATGCCTTGATACTGTTTTCAGACCCAACTCTCTCTCTGTTACAAAGACTTTTACTGTGAGAATACAAAGTAAGTGAAATATTGTGTGTTTCCACTCCTAGCTATGCCACATTTCTCATAAAACCAATCATAAATATTCTGAAAGGAGTTTTCCTTGTATTATTAACAAAACATTTCTTAAAGAAGATAGAGGCAATAACTGCTGATACTGGAAAGAGAATACCTTCCTTCAATAAACAGATTTATTTTTTGTTTGTTCTGGAGTAAAATAAAACTATCTCTACAAACTGGGTAAAAAATTGTAACTCAAACTGCAATTAAGGTCCCGGTAAAAAGAGCTTAGCAGTAGCTCCCAATGTTCCCACAATATTTAAGTGGCCTCAGTGACAGTTTTCCAAAATTCAGAATTGGGAACAGATTACAGTATCTGACTTATAGAAACCAGGCTGCACTTTAAATGGTTAGCACTGAACTTTTGTGAGTTTTTTGTCCACAGAACCAATAAATTAATAAAAACAGACTTATTCCCTTCAATTTCTGCTATAATCAAGTGATCTGATCTATGTAAAGCATCACTGCAAATCAAAATATTTTGTGACCAAGAAGAAGACAAGTTTAAAAGCTTTCTAAGAGGCACAAGATTTTAAATAGTGCATTAAAGTAAGCAGTGTCATTAAATTAACTTGAGTTGGTTTTAATCCTCATTATCTTACACAAGATTTTTTACAAATAACTTAGAGGACAATAGTTTTGACAACACTAGCAATTACACAACATCTGTTAAGCAAGACCTGAAATACAGATAGAAGACCTTTACTTTCACACAATCTTCACAACAACTTTTGTGCAAACCAGAAGGTATTTTCAGGTATTGACTTTTTCACTTCAATTTTCGAAAATGCCTGTTTCTCCTATACCTCAAATTAACCAACATTTAGAATAGTTTAGACTCAACAAAGGTAAGTAACCACAAGAATTTTAGTCTGAAAAACCATGTGAAAAACTACCACCTCATTCCAAATTCCCATTTTATCCATTCTTTCCTGCCCCACAGTATATCTGAAAGCTGAATGGATTTATGTTATTTCAAATAAAAAGAAAGACTAAGTTTCAGAGTCTAGACATACTTCCAAAAATACTTAAGTGACTTATTTACATCTGTCGCTTAGTTACAGCTGTGACAGCACTCCACAGGGAAGGAAAAAGCTGATCTCTTCTAAAGATTAAGAAGCTTTGTGTTTCACATGTAACACCTTACATTCCACCCAGGAAACACTGCAGTGGTTCAGTTATGAAGCACTGGCATCACGTGCTATTAATTAAATGAACTATGTAGCATGCTGGCAGTCTCGGTCAAATTCTAAAAGGCTGCAGAGTGCATTACTGACAGCAGATAAAGGCCAGTGATGAGATCTGAATCCTGAAGGAGAAATCCTAAACTTCTAGCCAGGTGCAGAAGGAAGGAAAAATTACTGGGCTTTACTGTAACAGAAACTCTAAAAATCAGCTGAGGGTCTACTTACAGCCCTGACTTGTGAACTGATGAGATTAGTAACAGACCAAATCCTTCTACTGGGGATGATACACATTTTGGCTGATTCCCTGGTGGCAACAATTTTAATGCACTTCACATAATCATGTTCATCTGGTAAGGAACAACTTTCACATGTTAGTATTTCAGTTTCTACACTGAATATGGAAGGTCCAACAGGATGAACTTGGCACTTTCCATAAAGTCCAAACTGAAGAAGTGACAAGGTAAAGCCATATTTATCAGACCACAGATTACCACTGTGGAAATAGTTTTCAAGAAGGAACAGACTATTGCCTCAATGCAATGGTCATATTACAGAAACATAGAATGATGTGGGTTGGAAGGGATCTTTAAAGGTCACCCAGTCCAATCCCACTGCCATGGGTCATCTGCCACCCCTCTGGGCAACCCGTTCTAGTGCCTCTATCCTCTGAGTAAAAATTTCTTCCTAGCATCTAATCTAAACCTCTTCTCTTTTAATTTAAAATCATCACCCCTCATCCTGTCCCTATCTGCCCAAATAAAAAGTCACTCCCTCTTTCTTTTAATCACCCTTTAATTACTTTAACTACCACAATAAGGTGTCTCCAAAGCCTTCTCTAATCCAGCCTGAACAACCCCAGCTCTCAGCCTTTTCTCACAGGAGAGGTATTCCAGCCCCCTGACCATTTTTGTGTTCCTTCTCTGGACCAGCTCAAAAAAGTCCATGTCCTTCCTGTGCTGGGACCCCAGAGCTGGATGCAGCACTGCAGGCGGGGTCTCACCAGAGCAGAGCAGAGCAGAGGGGCAGAATCCCCTCCCAGGCCCTGCTGGCCGCGCTGCTTTGGATGCAGCCCAGGACACGTTTGGCTCTCTGGGCTGGGAGTGCCCACGGCTGGGTCATGTCCAGCCTCTCACCCACCAGCACCCCCAAGTCCTTCTGGGCAGGGCTGCTCTCAGTCTGTGAGAGCATCTCCCTGTCTGTGCTCTTGTCTGGGACTGCCCCGGCCCAGGCGCAGCACCTTGCACTTGGCCTTGCTGAACTTTATGAGGTTCACATGAACCCGCTTCTCAAGTTTTTCCAGGTGGCCCTGGATGGCATCTCATCTTTCTGTAGTGTCACCTGCACTGCTCAGCTTCCTGTCACCTGCAAATGTACTGAGGGTGCACTTGGTCCCACTGTCTCTGTTACTGACAAAGATACTTCTTGATCAGTCCCAAGAAGTGAATGAACAGGCATGTCTTTTCAATCCATCAAAAAAAATAACCCATCAGACTTCCTGACGGACTTCCTTATGTGTCTTCCATGTCTTAAAAGGTTCTGTAAACTTGACTGGTTTTGTGTGCAATGTATGGTATTTTAGTGGTATGGAGTGATGATAATTTTGAGTTTTCAGTTACTTGATAAAGACGATTAAGTTTTAAATTCAAGAACGATACTGGAGTTGTTGATTCCTGAATCTTTTTGTGCATTTTATCTGTGAGACTGCACAAATAATGGAGATCCTACACAGACACATGCTAAATTGACTTGGCAACCCGGTGAGTTTTCAAAAAGGAATGTGGTGGCTTCTTTACTACAGAAAATTCCACCAATTCAAAAGCTGCCATAGCACTAGATATACTTCAAGTATGTCAATAAATCTTGCAGTTTCAGGAAGCCTCCACTTGTTCTAAAACATCAGAGAGAAAAGTGTAAGACAGTCCAGAATTCTGGTTAAGGACATGACATGTGGATTTTTATAGCAGAGAATCTGTTCCTTCCACAAAAACCAGTATTCCATATGGAAAAGTGTAGAAATATTTCTTACATTTCACAAGCATGTAAGGTTGCTAAAAATTCAGCTGGAGAGCCCTGTTTGTAGGAGTAGATAGCCATAGCTTAATGTCAAAGTGAAAAGCTTAATGTGGTAAGGGTTGGTTAGTTCATTTCCACTTATGACTGTACTGGAGAAGAATATAATTATAGAACATATGTATAATATGAATTTTTGAATGTTTATTGGAGTATTTAGAAGTCATGTGATTTTGGCAAACAGGAGTAGCAGTATGAAAAATGGGATACAATTTTTAAAAAGTGCAATGGCTAAATTCCAATAAGAGTGATCAACAGCATGGGTACAGGACAGAACTAAGTTAGGCAACCATTCAATAGGAAAGGATTTGTGGCTTAGAAAGGATTGGAAACCAGGCATGAGAAAACCAGCAACAAATAAAGTAATTCTTCCACTCAACATGGACAAAGACTTAGCTGAGTGCTGTATCTAGTCTCATATTTCATGTTTTGAAAGAAGCACTTGGAACGCTCAGAATTACTTGATGGAAGGCTGTTTCACAGTACTAAGTATCGCTCTTATCCTATTTGAAGAGGAATATTTTGCACAGATTAACTGAAACAATTTTTGAATGTACGTGATCGCATCAGAATTTTTTTATCCCATTGCTGGATTCTCTCTACGAAAAATATTTTGTCATGTTCACAGGACCTGCATCATTAGTTTCATTATCAGCAGTTGCTGTAACACCTTCTGGAATGAAATCTGTGTTTGACTACAGTTGTAACTATTTGATATTATCATCAGAACCCTTAAGTGTCGCTACCACCTGAATGGGTATCACATGCATGCAACCGTATGTGTTACAATAGCCTAAGTCCTGAAAGAGATGAGTAGCAGCAGTGTTCTGTGTAAGTGTGGCCTGTGCAATGTTTTCTCTTTCCAATTCAGGCCTATCAAGTAATCCAAGTAGCAAGCATCAAGTAGATGAACTATTCCACTGAGGTCTTCTGTTGTGACATATTTGGTTTTCATATTATTGGTCTCTAAGCAAATGACATCTGACTGCCACTGTGTTTGACCCCACCTACATTTTGGGGAAAAGTCTTCTCGGTTAAGATTTTAAGCTGAGAATGTAACTGAGTTCTGCCAGATAATCTCTACCTCTGCAGCATGCTATACAACCTTTCAGAAAGAGAAGAGCCAAGTAATGCATCTGACTCCTTATTTGGATTGCAAGCAAATAAAGAACAACTAGTGATCAAACAGTACTGAAGACATCTAACAAATCACTAAGAGGAAAGCATAAGCACTAGTTCTCAACATGAAGCCACATGGTAAATAATACCTGGAAGAAGTCAGATCAAGAATGTCTTTCTAAGGTACCTAGATGCTGTAAAATTGTGTCCACTTACTTATTGTCAGATGTTTTTATTCTCTGACCCCTTCATGGAGCAGATACCACGTTTACTATGATATTTTGGAATTCTGTAAGGGAAACTGGATTTTGATTGCTGCAGACAAATATAGATAATCATTCTCACACAGCAGTAGAGGCTGCAATAAAATGTCTCAGCAAAGATTCTGACATTCCACATTAAAACTTAGTATCATGCATTTCTCTTCAGCACTCTGCACAACATTTCCTCAGATGCGTTCTTAGACAGTAAAATCTGGTAATAATTATCAAACACCATACACACTGTTTACAATAGAGTCATATTTCTTCTTTTTTTATTGCATAAAAAGTAGAATGCTGCTGAAAAGTGCCCAAACGTCTGCTATGCGCCATGCCAATACGGCAGCTCAGCCAAATATGCAGAGAGAAGTTAGCCAAATAAAAGAAAACATAACAAATTGGTAATGGTTTCTATCTTGACAGAGAATGAAAATTATACCTCAATGTGTGGCCACTCATGGACACATAAAAATGTCTTAGAGGCAATCATTTTACCTCAGATAACACACCCTGACAGTAGAGCAAAGCATACTGGCAGGCTTTCCCTTCCCATAAAAACAGCAACCATGACCTACAAAATGGCCTGGAGGAATCATGCAGTTTGTATGTTTCATATATGCATACACTAATTGTATTTCATAAAAATCAAATAAAGTAAAATACTGTCTTTTGAGAAGTAGATTCAAACTAAGAAAGAATTTTAAAATGGAAAGTCAGTATAGTTATATCAAATATTCCCATACAACAAAACACTTAATCCAAAATATGCAATTTAACTTTCCAAGTGCTTCTAACAATCATTAATAGCTTTCAGAAGATTTCATTGCTTTGTTAATGTTGTTTATAGCCAATTTGCGTAACGTACATTTTGCACTTTACTTGGCCTTAAAGTAAATTATTTGAAAACAGACTGTCTCATCTGTCTGTAAAGTTCACATGCACACTTACTGTGGTGCAAAACTGATAAGATATTAATTATTAGTCTATTATGTAGTTTCATATTATTCCAAGTATCTGTTTTAGTGCAATTCTGAATGTAATACTATTTTCTGAACAAAAATACCACTTCGTAATCTGAAATTGCAACGGTTCTTCACTCAGTAGGAATTACAGTGGATAGTATTACTGACAATTAGATATCAGTTGTTACTCAGAAAGAAGTAGGAAATATATGTTTGAACTCTATAAAAGTATTTAAAAGACTTGTTGTATTACTGTGACAAGAAAATACTGGACATAAAGATCAAGTTCATTAAAAAGTTCATTAAAAGGCCAGATAAGGGAATCTTATACTGGACATGGGAGGTTTAGACCAGATATATGGAAGTATTTCTTTACCAAGAGGGTGGTCAAACACTGGAACAGGCTTCCTAGAGAGGAGATCAATGCCCCTAGCCTGTCCGCGTTCAAGAGGCATTTGGGCAATAACAACATGCTATAGCTTTAGGCCAGCCCTGAAGCGGTCTGGCAGCTCGACTGCATGATCATCGTAGGTCCCTTCCAACTGAAACAGTTGCTCTATAATTCTTGGAGGATTTAGAAGCACTTTGGTAGCTCAGAAGGATCTCAAAATATCAGTGAAATCCAAGGATCTTGAAATGAATATTGTATATTATCTCTCATCTTCAAAGATGGGGTAGGAAAAGACATAATGAAGGAAGAAAACATGGTTTGAAGACGCAACAAAATGATTTTAAGTCATCTGAGATACAGAAATACCGGTTGTCTTAAAACACTTGCCGAGAACTTTCTTAAGGTTTCTATTTTACTGGTAGTTTTGCTGTAGCTCTGATGGCTTATGCATACAACTATGGAAAGAACTGTAGGCAGA
>VZTA01012440.1:37903-114438 GCA_013398855.1 Mohoua ochrocephala | reverse complement strand
ATCACTGTGGCCAAGACAGCTGCAAATCTCCACTTCGCTCACGAGATTCTCTCTGTTGATCGAGGAGAGCATCCTTCTGAGTCCACTCCCTTAGGACCTGTTCCATAAAGTTGTCATTTAGGCTTTTTAGGAATCTTGTTTTGTACCAGCTGGTTTGTACCAGCTGTGTGATGCTCCCAGTTGATTTCTGGAAAGTTGAAGTCCCCCACAAGGACAAGGGCAGTTGACTTGGAAGTGTCCCTTCCTCAAAAAATAATTCACTAGCATCACTGTCCTGGCTAGGAGGTCTGCAACAGACTCCCATGATGGCATCTGCATTATTTGTTTGCCCCTTGATTCTTATCTAGAGGCTCTCAACTGTGCCATTGCCAACTGTGAGCTCCATTCATTCTAGCCTTTCCATTACATACAATGCCACCCCAATCCCCATCTCGTCCAACTTGCCTATTCCTCCTTAAGGGCCTGTAGCCATCAAACAGGGCACTCCAATCAGAGGACTCATCCCATCAGGTTTCAATTATGCCAGTGATGTCAAATCTCTAGGACTGGGCCAAAGCTTCGAGCTCTTCTTGTTTGTTCCTTCTGCTGTGTGCACTAGTCCAGAAACATTTCAGGTGTTGGACTTTGTAGCCAACATCTCATGAAGCAGATTGAGGGATCCTACTAGTACTCGTTTTCTCAAGTTTTGGCTCACCTTCCCATTACTCATCACTAGTAAGCCTGGTATTTTCCCTCTTTCAAGCTCAAGTTCAATCAATGGGCCCTTGCTACTCCTTGTGCTAGAGCTCTTTTTCCCCTTTGAGAAAAGCACGTCCCCTCAGGTGACAGTAGACCGGGTCTTGAACAGATCATCCCATGGTCAAAAAACTCACAATTTTCCCAATTACACCAGCCTCAGAGCCATGCATTGACCTGATGGATCTGCCTATTCTTATCGGTATTATCCCTTGCTACTGAAAGGATTGACGAAGTCACTACCTGTGCTCCTGATCCTTCAACCAGTTGTCCCAAGGCCCTGAAGTCTCTTTTGATTGCCCTCAGATTTCTATTTGTTATTTCATTGCTGCCAGCTTGAACAACCAATAACAAACAGCAATCAGAGGTCCTTACTGTGACCTGGAAAGTTTTCCAGTAACGTCCCTTGCCTGAGCCCTCTAGGGAACACTGGTAAAATGACCTTTATTCTGTGAAAATGAAAGATACAGTACATCCTAGGAAAAGATTTGAGGAAAGGGGGAAGAAGGAGTATGCTCCTGCCAAGTTTGCTCTCCAGACACCTTTTCACTAGCAACTGATTCACTTGTAAACAGTGTCATTTCCTTTCCTACTCTCCCCCTCCCTTTTCTCTGAGGACTTTTTTTCTTCCGTAAATATCTAATTCAAAACTGTTAATATACAACTTAAACAACTTCTCTTCCAGAATTATCAAAGGCATATATCTACTCAGTGTGTAAGCACCTTAATTCCAACAAGGCTATGCTGCTTTAAACTGAGACCAAAATCTACTGAGGGAAAAGAATCGGTTAAAAGCATGCAGAACACAAGACATTGCTGCCTCATTACTGAAACAAAAATATTCTTCTTGCTTAAGAATTTTACTATCTTTTAATTACAGAAACAGAGTTATCTGATACTCCCTCTTCACTGGAATTTTCCATAGGCTATGCACAGTTACAGAAGTCTGGACTCGATCCAACAGCATATGATAAATTCATATTGAATTGAAAGTTAAACAGACTGCAGGATTCTAATTACCTGGAAAGGTCAAGGGTAGTAATCCACTTTTTAGGGTTTGGGGTTTTTTTTTGTAATACAGGCTCCTGATCTAGTAAAAAAAAAATTGGATACCTGTTTTCCCTCTTTCTCAGAAGAGAATGATAGCTATGTATTCTATAACACATTTGCCTCTTTTTGCTTATGTTTTTACATGACCATTAATTTTGCTGCCAGTAGGTAGGTGACTTAGCAGGTTAACAATGAAATATGGGGTCAGCTGCAAAACAAATGCAAACCCACCAATGAACAAAATACCAACTAGCTCTTTAAAGCACACTTAAATCAAGATTTATTCACAAGTCTCCTGCTTATAATAGTTCATCAGGCAGAAAAGTAATGAGCAAAAATAAATGGTAAAAGGTAGTTAGTTCCAGAATTATGCACAAATCTCCTTCTGATTGTCAAGATTCACTTCATGCATTGCCAAAAAAAAAGTACTTCAGGAAGACTATAAAGGGACTGTCAAAAGAAACTTTCTAAGAAACCTCCATCACATGAACAACCTGTGATTCAAAATGGTATGTATCTGATAAACGCCATCTTTGATCTAGTAAGTACGGACAGAAATAATGTGCTAAGCACATTAAATTACCTTGAAGGTCAAATAAAAACCTTCAGAAAATGTATTAAACCAAATCTCAGTTATGTAATTTTTTTAGTCCATACAAACAGAAAGAAAATGGATGAAAAAGTATTGCAAAGTGTTCTGCTTGGGAACATCTGGATTATCTTTGACTTTTTCCCTTGAATATTGCAATTCACGGGCCACTGGTTTCAGTCAGATTTGGCAGCTGCAAGGTTTCATCAGCCTTTTTCAGAACCTGACAAGGCATCATTTACTCCTGTCATTTATTCTTCAGTTTCCAGTTTCAGTTTCTGGCTTCACTGAGACAGAAACAAGTGTTTCATTTCAGAAACATTTTTGGATGGAGGTGAAAACATACAGCTTTGCATTCCAGTGGTCAAGCTTCCAACCAAAAATTTAGCATAACTGACTTATAATTATGCTTTGTTATCTCATTTATTCACAGAAGTTTCAGAGAGTTAAAGAAGCACAAGCAAATTAACAGCAATTGAAATGGGAAGTAATAATGTAACAATTTTTATTTATAACCAGTTCTCATCTTTAATCCAATGTAGTATTTTGCTTTTCTATTAAAATCATTGCTCTGTGAATGTGCAAAGCAGGAGAATGTCAATTGCCAAAGAAGTGAAAATGGGACAGCAATACTTCTGTGCCTGACTGAAATACATATGGTGGTGTCTAGACACTACACTTCTGTAGCTGGAATATTAAAATACTGCAATTACACAGCATATTTGTAGAAATTTATGGGAAAGTAAAACATCTTTTTATATCTGAAAGCAAAAATCCCACAGATAAATTTCTAAGGACAATTCCCGAATTGTACATGTTTCAAACTCCCACTGTACATTAGCCAGTTTAAGAGGCCTGAGTAGGTCACCTGCCTGAAGGCACTGCCCAGTGAAGCAGATCCATTCTTGGAAAGCTAAAAGTTGGCTCAAGAAAGACACAGAGGGATGCTACAAACTGTTTCTTTTAAGCATAGGAAGATTGCCAAGGGAAGAACTAGACCATTTGGAGTCTGTCATGGAACAGTGTACCACAGTTCTGTGCTCCTGCTGAGATCTCCCTCTGCCCAGGAGGGCAAAGCAGAGCAAAGGCCCTGCCATACCATGGTGACCCTGCCATTAGGCTCCACATCGTCCTGGACACAAGGTAACACAGGGTACCTATGATTTTTCAACTCACGGGTTGAAAACATGCTTTTTGGGGCCTTCTTTCCGTCAACAATAAAATGTTTTCATTACGTTGCTCCTACGAAAAGGGGGACTTGCTCCACAAAACCACACGAGTGGTTTTTCCACTCTTGCTTCTTTACCTTACTTTCTTTGTCTAATTTAGCTCTTATTTTCAAAGAGGAAGACACCTTCTTATCCTTCCATTTCAGGAAGGTAAGCATTTTCTTAGTTGAGGCTCTACAGAAATACAAATAAACCTAACAGTAACCCCATGAAAGAAGTTTATTACCACATGACTGATGTGTCTGATACTGAACATGCAATTCAATCATTACACTCAGCAAAAGCAAGCACTTAAACCCTGCATTTTCAAAGGAAGTAAGGATTACACCTTCTTTGTATTTTATGACTCAAACTTTACTTACGGTTTTCAGTTTAGTATTGTATGAACTGATATTACTCTGATAGCTCTACCAGTCTAGTTCAGAAATAAAGACTTGCAGAGGGAATACATTAGTTAATGGTGGCATATTTCCAATGGACCATTAGGAGGATCATATTCTGAAGCAATAGACTGAATAAATGCTGAAACATAAAGAAATGTACAAAGATGTGTAAGAGTACCATTTTTAAAAAAAGAAATTATCATTGAAGGTAATACACCTTATGAGCAAGAGGACTGCATGTGGAATGAAATTTATTTGTTCCCTCTCCTATTCCATCCAATAAGCTTTATTCTAAAATACTTAAAATTTTGTCTGTTTTTTTTTTTTTTTTAAATTGTATGGCTTCTGAATCCCTGTAGATTATAACTAGAGTGAAGACTAATAAACACAGTATGATAAACATGAAAAATTTATTCATTACCAAAAAAAGTCCCATGACAGCAATTCAAATAAACCCTCTCTTACGCAGAACTAAATGACAATAACACAGTAAGACCGTATCCCAATAAACCCGTAAAGACGCTAATTTAAAATTCACGTGTTCCTTGAAACAGCCGGACAGGCCGTGGAAAATATTTTGGCAAAAATATTGACTCACATGAGCTAGGGGATTGAGGAAAGGACAAAGGTAGCTAGAACACATTTAAGGTAAGAACATCTAATGATGCACGTAATGTGTAGCAAGGCAATTAGTGATGCAATAAGAAACCAAAAAAAAACCCTACAGAGCTGATATATTAAAACATCATGGAACACAGGAAAATCAAGAGGGATGATTTTTTTTTTTTTAAAGCAAGGTTTAACCCACACCTCATACTGAATATTCTACGGTAAGCTATGAAAAGAAGTTAAAAAATCCAGAGAAAATGAAGAATTGAAGGAAGCAATGATAAATGACGGACATAGGACAAGGGAACATTTCGAAGATAGAAAGCACCATCTTGGCAAAAGGAAAGACAAGACAATGCCAAGATTGGGAAAAATATCAAAGTACTAACAAGGTGAGAAGAGTAAAAAGTAAAAAAGAGAGAGAAAAAAAGGATGATGAAGACAAACAAACCAAAATCCCCAAAGGCAAAACTAGGATAGAATAGTAAAACTACATCTACAATAAAAATAGAGGGTATAATATGGAACACAATTTTTCCTTCCTTCCTGAATTTCCTCTCAGCAATTAATTATGAGTAACTAAGGTGATTACGTACTTGTTAACATGACATGAGCACTCCATGTTAAATAAAACACAGAATGGCTAAACAAAGAAGAAAATTATACTTTCATCAAGTCAGATCTCTGGTTTTGTTGTAACAAAACAACAAATGTTTTCTGTTCTTTTTGTGTCCCCAGACAGTTCAAGCAGATGCTGCCTGCTCTAAAAGTCTGACATGTTTGCGAGCTGGCAACAGATCATGGATCATCAACTTGCCCAATGAATCTATCTTATTGTAATTCAAAACATCTTTATCCAGCACTTGTACTAATATGTGAACAGTCTGATAAGAGGGAATCTGATATAACTATTCTGAGAACAAAGAAACCTAGCAGTTACATTTCAGCTAATTTAACCAAACTAAACGGCATAAAGTCAATCACTTTAGTCAGCCAGGTAGAAAGATGAAAGCTGTTACTACTACTTTTTTCCTAATGCTCTCAGAGACTGTGGTGCTGGATGCAAAAGCAGAGATACCAACTCTCTCAAAAGGAGAAATGCTCCTTTCCCCTGTCACTCTCCAAGCTACTGACGAAAGGTTTGTTCAGGAAAAAAAGTGAGTGCTTCCTTTCCAAGAGCACAAGAGTTACTTCCTCTGTTCTCACAGACTTATCTTTTTTTTTTTTTGTAAATAATAGCTTTCATTCATTGGATCTCAACATTCATTTGCCAAGTAGATTAAAATACCAGTCTTAAAAGATCTTATACCTCAGAGATCTTATATCTTAGAGATAAGCAGGGCTATGTTCAAGTTGCCTTTAACTTTTTTTTGGATACACTATAAAAATTTTGACATTTTTTCAATAAAACAAATACAGATCTCTGTAAAAGTAATTACACCTGCCCTGGAAAATTCACTTGGTTTTGATAAGTTTTACAAGGTTTTTTTCAGCCTTCAAAACTAAGAGGGATGATTTATACCTGTATAAAGGTATATACCTGCTTTCAATGCAAATTTTTAAGGGTTACTAACAGCACTAGACAAATTAGTCCAGTGATTGTTTATTCAGACTGGCTAAGTAAGTAAACCAGTAAGATCCTGTAATTCAGTAAAATCCTGTTTACTATTTTAATTCCTCCTAAAACACCTATATGGATGAAGTGAACATTTTTCCCACAGCACAGACTAATGCAAGCTGGAAAGGACTTCAGAAGGTCTCTACTCCAACCTCCTGCTCAAAGCAAGATCATCTATGAGTTCAGCTCAGGTTCTCAAGGCTTTATTTTCTCAGGTCTTCAAATTAATTTTCATTCAATTTTCGGTAAGGACTCTTTACTTATCATGAAAGTCAGCACTTTGAAATCCAGCCCTTGAACATGGCCATTGCTTTGCATCCCTACACTCCCAAGATCACATTTAGCCACGTATAAATACTGAACCTTAGCACAGAATCAACTTACAGGCCATTTCACTAGGCCTTCATCATTATTCACCACTTTCCCCCTCTTCTTTTTCCTTTCTCCATTTCCTGCTTGCTATTTCTTCAAACAGCACTGTAACATTTGGGAACCTAGCACTGCCAAGTCATTTAATCTGATTCCATTCCAGTCTGTTCATATGTAAAATGTGGTCTCTCTGCAGAGAATGCACTATCTAGTGTCTTGCCTGGGAGCTTTCCCTTGGCTTCATGACAGTTGCAAAAAGTTGCACCTCCTGTAGGAACTCCTGGGAGAAGCTGCAATTCAACAGAAATCTAAATGGCCTTTCATTATCATGAAATAAACCCACTGAAATCATTATTAACTCTCCGAATACTGTAGTTATAAAGATTTATAACCAATGTCTACTCCAATACATATTTCTTTAAAAATTTTATGAGTTCTAACTTATGACTACATCTGTGATAGGAAAGAAATATAAGCCACTAATTGTTAATAGTAAATGTGCAGATATGTGTAGTGCATTATTACTGCACTAATCATGAGTAATGATTAAATATACTGCATAAAATCTTAACATTAATCAAACTGATAACTGCAACAAGCAAATCAATACCTTTCAAAGCACAGCTCCTTTTCACCAAATATGTTTGCAAACAGTGCGATTATTTTTTATTGCATATTTCTGAAAATTACTTTAGAGAGCAAAGAACATAGGCATTTGGTGACTTTTTATTACAAAAAATTAACCAACGCACATTCATTATGATCCTAAGGATAATTACAATCTTGCTAGAATGTGGCTAGTATCTAAAAAGTTCACTTTCTTTTTCTTCTGCTTCTATCAGTCAGTGAATTAATTCCTTTATAAATATGAACATCAATATTCTATTTCTCAGAAAAGCATCTGGTTTTCGATCACATGCAATGAAAATTTCTGGAACTGTGAAAGGTACAAGGCGTCTTATTCACTCTGCAATACTGAACTATGTGAAGAGATTATCTTTTTTTCATGCAAAAATCTAATTTAATTTACTTGGCTCAATTCATTAGAAGTGATGTGGGCTACTGAACTCCAATATTAACCGTAGGCTATAAAGTTTATTTTGGAACCCCGCAAGGCTAATGGCGTATTATGAAGTTTCACTTCTTTAGGACTGCACTACAAACCAAAAGAGAATTTTATCACTTTCCTTCAAACATTAAGCTCTAACTTGTATTTCTAAGGCACAAGTATGGCAAGTTGCCTGCACACCAACGGCCCTGCAAAACTGTATGTTAAATGCACAATAACTCAACAGAGCACAAGTGTGTACTTCACGTGTGCAGCAATCTAGGGATAAAGATGTATGCAAAAAAAGGAAATGTTTGACAAAGTAAGACATCATAGGCAAAATATTAAAGTTTTATGAATGAAAATTTATAGCGCTGATATGGCTTTCACCCACGAAAGTGTTCCAGAATTCAAAAAAAGCAACTTTTTCGCAGTCTCCTCTTTTTCCTCCATGACTAACAGATAAGCTTTATCACCATTTCATATAAAATACCTCTCACTAAAATTTAGTCACACACACGAGAGACTACGTGGTCTGAGTAACCTGCCTGTCAGTGTCATGGCTCTAACACCACATAACTTTCCAACCAAAAAGCAATTAAAAATGGGACTACAAGTTTTTCTACCATGCAACAAAACTTTAATTCAAACATCACCTTCTCCAAATCCACTGCAAAAAACCAAACACATCTCTGGACTAAGCATGAAGATGGTTATCATGTGGCACAACCACAAGGTAAGGTAGGCAAAGGATGTTTGATAGACGGAAAGTCTGAGTGAATTACTCATCCAATATTTTCCTCTGGCAGCACTGAATACAAGTCTCTTGTGAAACTAGACTTTAATGCAGAGCTCCCCTCAAGGAAGTTAGGTGTGGGAACATCATGTGTCCTCCATTGTGGGTAAATCCCATGCCCAAAACCAACATCATGCTATTTGCAGCCTTTGTGTGCAGTTGCAATACTCGGTATTTGGGGCCCACAAAAATAAATCAATAAGGAAATAGATTTTCCTTCTTTCCAGTATTTAGAGAACTTAGCACAGTAACTAAGGCTTTTATACCCTGTAGCTGTTTCATAGACAAAAAGAAAAAAAAGAGAAGAAAAAAAGAAAAAAGCCCCAAACAAACACAGGCGTTTACACGATTTAAATCCTGAAGGATCATTTTAAAAGGGAAGCAGAATGCAATTTTAGCAGACCCTAAGTAGTCTGCTTCGTGAATGTTCACTTAATACCAGACCACAACATTCTTAAAATTTCAAGCAGGGAAACCTGCTCTGGTTACCTTGGTGATAAACTGAAGACAAAATAGCACATAATTGTTGCTGATGTCACTGCTCCCAATTGTTTCCAAGGTTACAGAGTACCTCAAATAATTGTGATGTTTCATTTCTAGACTGTATTGGAAGCCCATTTTCTGTTCCCAGTAAATTGTTTAGTACTGCAGGTAATCTATCTAAACCTTATCTATTAAGGCATCAGCAGCCTCTCAGCAACCTCTGGTAATGATGCAGGCTTATATGTTGAAAATGTAGCCACCTAGTTCTTTACTGAGCAACTTGACTCCTAGATTATTTTAATTATTTTTACCCTAAGAATCTATCTCTATAACAAAGTACAATAATCAATCATATAAAAATATCTGAACATTTAATGTCTTAGGGCAAAGCAATATTACATGTGAGCTAGCTACCTGAAAGAGAGCTGTTCTCTGCAGTAAATGGTGGAAAATTGGCTGTTAACTATTGTGAGATTTTCTCACAGTCTTCAAACTCATTTTAAATGCAGAGCACAAGTATTTTGCTGCACTAGAAACAAAAAACAGCCATGCTACATCTTCTCCATTGCAACCTCCAGTGTACTGTGCACCTTAGCATGAACCTCCTTAAAAATCAGTATGTACTCTATGTAAGGATTATGCTGACAGTATTACTGCCAAAAGGCAACTACAGACAATGTTGTTAACTACTGTAGTCCTGTCAAGAAACGGAGCAGTTTTGAAAACACCCTAAAACCAACGTATTTTTAGTCTACAATAATAAAAGCAAGACTTGGTAGGTCAACTCTATCCCCTAAATCTAACTAAACCACATTTCAAATCCTCCCTTCTGAAGGAGACAACAGTAGATGTCCATCTTCCACCTCTCCTCCCGCTGGATGTGCCTTTCATCACATGACTGCTCTCAGACTGCAGGGCTTGACCTTGTCAGCAAGAAATTTTCCACTAGAGCAAAACAAAATGGCATTCACAGTATCTTAGCAGTCTGTTATTACTTATGCAATGGATTTTGAAAAGTAATAATTTACTTTAGAAACTGGATGACTAAAACAGTTTATGTGCATTTAATGCACGAAATTAGCTGCATATGGAGTCACTAAAAACATCTGTCAGGCATCTCAGCTTCTGCCTAGGGTTCAGAGGCAGTTGAGTGCAGCATGGAGAGTAACACAGTGCATCAGAAGTGTTTCTTTTTTATTTGCTTAGAAAATGGTTGAGAGCTGAGCGTGTTTATTTTCATGATTATTCGAGTTTCCTGATGAATTCATTTCAGCTGCATACATTTTAGCTCTTCTGTGTTCTAGCAACAACTATACTGGCAGGAAATGTTTGGTGAAACAGTCTGTTTTAAATAAGCACCAAAGAATACACCTATAAAACAATACCCTTCTATTGATGAGAAAGCCAGTTGGAGGAGAGACTCTTAATGAATCAAAAATCATAAACATACCACGCAGGCGAAGTCCTCCTTAACAGCTGAAACAGTAAATGCTTACAACAGACTATTCAACAGCAAGCCACAGAGCACGAATTACAATTACTTGCTGAAATTAGGCTATGAATACATATGAACAAGGAGTGCATTTGCAAAATCAAATTCTATCTGTACATGACTCACAAAAAGGAAGAGAAAGACAAAATCAATGAGAAACAGTTAGGCAGTTGTAGATAAGTTATGTGATAACTGAACAGTTAAGGAAGGAAAGGAGGGAAATTGCACCAAGATGATTTAATTTTAGGGTTGATTCCCTATTGTCTTATGTAATATATAAAAATACTTAAAATATTCTACCACTTTCTCAAATATATTAAAATGTCATAAGGTAAATGGAAAACAGACCCCATTTTGCTATGATATGCTGCTGACCGCATGCACTTCAATTTCTAGATCTACTGCCAGACTTAAAAGACCAGTTATATATGCATACTTGGTACAGTCTTAGACAGAAATAGCTCTCTGCTTTTTAAATAAAGATGATGTAATGAAGGTAACAGTACCATCAGCTACTCATCACCCTGTTAAACCCTGGCACAAATCTATTTAAATCTGATATTCAAACCCGAGGATGCATTTGACTTTTTATGAATTCATATACCTGTTAGGAATGAATTAGTAACAAATAAGTCCTATACATCCTTATAAGGGCAGAGCCCTTGCCCTGGAGCGTTTTAGCACTGCTGCATACTCTGAGACAATGTGATAGTAACAGTACTAAAATACCTTGTCCTCATAGCACAAAACTCTTTCCCCGTGAACTTAACACATGGACTGTCAAATCATACAAACACCTCCATCCACCACTAGAGGTGTACTGCAGGGGTCAAAATGGTCCAGTCCCATTCAACATCTTCATTAATGATGAGGCAGAGTGCACCCTCAGCAAGTTTGCCCACGTTCCAACCTGTGAGGAATGGCTGATAGACCACAGGGTTGTGCTGCCATCCAAAGGGAAGGAACCTCAACAGGCTGGAGATAACAGCCAACAGGAGCCTCAGAAGTTCAGCAAAAGCAGTGCAGAGTCCTGCACCAGTATTTGCTGGGGGCTGACCACCAGGAAAGCTGCCTTGCACCAGAGGAACTGGGGGTTCCAGTGGGCACCAAGGTGAACGTGAGCCTGCACTGTGCCCTCGTGGTAACAAAGGCTGGTGGTATCCTGGGCCGCGTTAGGAGGGGTGTGGGCAGCAGCTGAGGAAGGTGATCCTTCCTTTCTACCAGCCCTGGTGAGGCCACATGTAGAGCACTGTGTCCAGTTCTGGCCTCCCCAGCACCAGAGAGACACAAAGCTACTGGAGACAGCCCAGCAAATAGTCACCAGGATTGATTAGGGGACTGGAGCACCTCTCATAAGAGGAAAGGCTGAGACAGGTGGGACTGTTTAGCACGGAAAAGAGAAAGCTCAAACAGGTATTATCAATATAGAAATGCACGAAGGGAGAGCGTAAAGAAAACTGAGCCAGGCTCTTTTCAGCTGTGCCCAGTGACAGCACAAGAGTTGATGCGCACACACTGAAACACAGAAGGTTCAACCTGAACATCAGGAAACACTTTTTCACTCTAAGGGTGACTGAGAACTGGCACAGGTTGCCCCAACAAGTTGTGGAGCCTCCATCCTTGCAGATACTCAAAAGCTGTATGGACACTGTCCTGGGCAGTCTGCTACAGATGACTCAGGTTGGACAAAATGACCTCCAGAGGTCTCTTCCAACCTCGACCACTCCGTGATTCGCTGGAAGAAAATACAGCCAAGCACACACACTTACTGACATTTCCAAAAACACATCAATGCTTCACTCGCTGTGAAATCAGTGATCCTGAACACCTCGGAAAAAATCAAACACAGAATGGAGATTTAAAGCATTGTAACAGAAATAAACTAAAAAGTGCTTCTCGGAAATTCCACTAGCTATCCAACAACATATTTGGGGACTTCAATAATTTTGAAAATCTAGTCACATTTCACTTGTTCAAGATTGTATGACAAGTCTGTAACCTCCTGAAGAATTAGTAGTGGTCTTCCCAATGCCTAATCACAGACCCATCTCTTTTTCCACCTAGAGATAGATTCTATTCTTGAATTGCTTTGCTATTCCTACACCAACTAGAGTCGCAAGGACGTTTAGTTCTGCTCACTAAATGTAACATCACCCTAAATTTTTAGTATTTGGAATTTTCTATAAAAATACAATCACAAAATAATGGAGATGCAGTGTATCAGACAATAAAAGATTGTATAAATGCCAACTTATTCCTCAGACAATTACACATTGCTTTTACAGATACCACAACGCCCTACCTATAACCACAGGCAGAAGTAGTTTAGTCACATTGCTGTAACTGCACTTCACATTCCTGTTCAGAAATAAACAACACTATGCTCTGAAACTTCTATTCCTAATGCCAAAATATTTACCATAAGACTATTTTCAGCATATTCCTCTAATTACTTTAAACACTTCATATTAAGTAACTACAATTGTATTAATTCTTTTGGATTTTGTTTTACAAAAGCAATCAACTCTCAGCTTTATTGTCCTACAACACGTACTTGTGTTTCTTTACCGTTCCGAGCAACAGCAGTAAAAGTGTATGCTACGTGATATATTACGATCATGTCAACACCAGTGCAGACGGCAAAATTACAGAAAAGTTGGAATATGAGAGGCTGCAGTATGAAAGGCTCTGTTAGAAAATGTTAATATTTAAAACGTCCCCACAATGGATCTTACCTGTTCAGATGGGTAAAATTACCTGCAGTACACCAGGTGCTTCACATGTATGCAACAAAGCAAGGTGAAGGTGCAATGGGCTGTCCCACAGTCACTCTATCTACTGAAGTTATACTCTAGTATCTACTCTCTCTCTTGACATAATCATACCTTAAAAATGACAACGATGGAGTACTCTTGAAGAACTTCTTCAGAGTTTATTTACCAACATAAAAGGTGAGCGTATGGTGGCACAGAATGTACAAAGATACTGCTTATGTACAAGTTACCATGAAGCTGAAGTTGTGATGGGGTAGGAGGTGGTTTGATCCTGCTGGATGCAGGTCAGCTGCTGAAGCAATCGAGCATCACTAAATTCAAACTAATAAGTACTCCCAAGAGCTGTAAGTCTCAACACAGTACAACACAGGTGAAGAACTGCATCGTTCAATGAGTACTCACAAGCTCAATTCCATTCCAGTCCTGGCTATTTAACATGAATTAATGAAGCATAATAATTTTAAATGAAATTTCACTTAATTCTGAGATTCTGCGAGTTAGAAAATTAAATAGCCATTTCTTATCACCAATCAATTTTAAAACAGGTGCCTTCCACTGCTCTCAGAAGAACACTTGAGTGATAAAAACATGAGTGGAGAATTTGGTTTAGTTTCTGTTAGCGTCAGCTGTCAGTGTAACCTAGAAAAATTGCTCTTTACCATGTCCCTGTGAAAAAGACCATATATAAAGAGACAAATCCTAAAAAGCAGGATCTTTGCAACATGATCCGAAATCCTCACTTTGCACTGGTACATACACCCCACCCACCCTTTCCAGACTGTAACGTACCATCTTTATCTCCTCTTTGCCACACAATTTTTATAGTCGTTACTTTTCAAAATTTCAAATCACTGCCAGTGATTTGTCGTGATACCTCAAGAGATAGCGCTGATACGATGTAACATTTCTCACAAGATAACATAGTTTGAAGAATTTATGGACCTATTTTACTTTAAAAAGCTTAGGTGTAATGGTATTTGAGAATCTTTCACTTTGTAATATTTTGCCAAAACAGACACACCTAAGTAGTGACAGCAGATGGAAGAGGTTAAAAGTATCAACTCCCAAATTACCAACTTTGCTAGGCCACCTTCCTTTCATAATTTAGACCCTTCTGTTGGAGATTTGAAAATATATTCTAGGCAGATGACATGTTAACAGAATAATTTCATGGTTCAGTGTCTTCGCAGTATGATTTATCTCTTATCTCTAGGCACTGGAGGTCCCTTTTCAGGAGATTTATTATTAGATCCAAGAATCCATTTTGATGAGAGAGAATATGTGCATGACCGCAAAACAGAACATTAACATTTGCTCTAAGATAATGCTTCCTTCTCATTAGCAGTTTTAAGAAAAGTCTCATGCACATGCCATCGCAACTGTTTCCAAGATACTGCACCTTCATACCACAAAATATGTTCATGAACGAAAGAGGTTTTCAAAATTTGCATTAGTCCAGGAACTCATATCCCCTTCTCTTCTAAATCTACATAATATACACAGAAATGAGGTCCAGAGTCTAATGAAACATCTGACTTAAAAATTAACTGGCATTTTCTTTTTCGCTCCATTTTTGCTGTCAGATATTTGCTGCAGACACTACATTTTCTGTAGGACAAGAAAAATGTTTGACCACTGGAAGATGCTTAAACGTCTGGCTCGCAGCTCAGACCATATTATCAAAAGTATGAAGTTAAGACTTAGACACCTTAAAAAAGCACTGTGTTTTCAAAAACACTTAGCATCCAGCATCTCCTGTTGTGAAACTCTAGTCAGGCTTTGAGGGAAGTGCAGCACAGTGGGATCATTTTTTTTCACGCCCAAGTTGAAGTACTCAGTGATTTCTGAGGGTTCACCTGTCCTCTAGAAATAAGGTCTTTTGTTGAGATTAATTTGGTCTCTAATCACATTTTATGTTGCTTGACCCAATGATAGAAAATCTGGATTTAAACAGGCATAGGAGGCCTCCTCTTCCCACAATGCCACAACACATCTTGGAATCCTATGGTGCATCCACAGACGTGCTCCTTTGCAGACCTCCGAGCTATTCAGTCTGGAGATGAGTCCATCCCTGGTCCAAGTTACGTAACACAGACGTGAATCTGTGTTGGCTGGAGGTAGTAAGTTTACCAGGAGTCCTTAACTTGAGTTCTACACAAGAAGGTATCTCCAGAGATCTTGAGGGTATGCAACTGCTCTGACTGCCAGTACAAAATTATTCATCTAAGGGTTGATTCAAATCCTATAAAGTCAAAGTAAAGACTCATTGATTTAAATTATGTTCATTTAGAACTAAGGCCTAGCTCTGCTGCTCACTATGTTGAAACTCAATGCGAAGGCTAAAAGCACAACTGGCTCTCTCTGGAAAAAAAGCCAACGACTAAACTGACATAGAAACCTAACGACTTGAGAAAGAAAAAAGTCTACAGAAACACACATAGAGATTTCTGTATCTAGTTTTCACAAATCTGACATTACTAACATTTTAAAATATTCATGAGAACAGATTATTAAACAGTGCTTGATAAGAAAATTTGAAAACCATTGCCAAGTTTTCTGCTAATGTAAAGAAACCAGCATCACAGAAAACAGACCAGTCTAGTACACAGAAGGCAGTATAAATAGAAAGATACGGATCAACTGGAGTCAAGAATGTAAGTAAACAAGGAACTAATTCTTGATAACTCTCTGGGTGAGTGATGTCTACGTGTCTTTTACTGTAAAGAGCAATGTCACCTCTTCTCCAAACTACAGTCAAATCAGCCCAATCAACAAAAAATTATCCTGGGAGAACACGTACAGAAATCACATACAAAAATCAATGAATCAGTAGCCCATTACGTTTATCACTTGTTATTACCCATTACATTTATTGTTTGTTATTTGCAGAAGCTTTTTTGCACTTCCAGATAAAATGGAGCTTGACCGTAGGGAACCACAGTCACACCCTAACTGTGCTCAGAGGATTTCCGATTGAACAGTCTCAGAAGGTGAGCTCCAATGCTTTTATACCTCCCTGCTTGACTGTCAACATCCAGTGCTCAGAAAAACCCCTTTCAGTCTGAGAAGAGGCTCACTGCTCATGTTGAAAAGCCTGTTAAAAACGTGTGCATTTCAGCATAGTTATCAGGAACTGCTCTGAGAATACTTCTGAACTGTCAAGCTACTCTAAGAGGGGAACGCACCTTTTGGTCATATTTGTTATCCCTCTGAATTGATTTCAAACAAGTACCAGGAGAGAAACCCCATCTCCTATAGCCCAGGAGCTTATGCCATCCAGCACTCATCGTAGTCTACTTCATCTATTAAGAATGCACAGTTAGAAGCAGCAGGGTTATAGCTCACATAATGCACAGCAGGGGAAAATATCTTGACTTAAAAATTGATACTATTTGGAAAATGTATGCATTATTTGATTAATCAGATAGATAATTCACCTTAGTTTTGCTAAGTCATACAGAGATGCAACAGCACATAGAGAAAGAGGCAAACTGTAGACAGAAATCGAAGACTCTACATGCCCTACTTCATGTATCTTCCTATTGCTTGCTCTTACTTTTGGTAAGATTTCTGTCCTTTTAAACTGTTTTGAGCACTGATAAAATTTATAGACATTGTTTAAGTAATCTGAAGCCTCCCTTGCCTTAACTGCCCGGACCTGTTTTACACTCATGTAAAGGCAACAAGATCAACTGCTGCTTCAGTATGAACAATTTTGGAAAGAGTGGTGGTGGTTTCTGTCTGAGCTGGGGAGAAGGAGATAACTGTATGAGCCAGAACCTAGCACAACTGCATCTGCATATAAATAGACTTAATCAGAAATGCAAATTGCAATCAGAAGAAATTTTAAAAGCCTATGATAACCATGTAGATAACAAAAGGTCAAACACTTGTATTGCTAAAGGTTTTAAACTGTTAAGTCAGTGGTGAGTCTTCATGAGCCAAAATGTGGAAAAGACAAGTACATGCCAGTCTAATCAATGAATGACAATTTCTATATTTCTTCTATTATTACAACTGTTCTGTTGCTAAACTCTATTTTACACTGTCAATCTCAACTTATTCAGGAAGACTCAATGAAATGAAAACAAATGAAATCAAAAATAGACAGTAAGAAATAATACAGCTAATTTACATTACTATACATAGAAGGAAATTTATATCCCTTTTTCATATCCAATCCAATATCATTCATATTGGATTGTCCATGGATGACAATCCAAATCTTCACATTTTGACATCCTCAGGTAAATGAAAAAATAAATTATGACCACAGTTTGCTGGAACTGCCAGACTGCTTCATAGCACTGTCAAAATGGTATAATTTCTTTTACAGTAAAACAAGCCTAAGACTCTAAGGGAGTAACATTTGAAAATGCTGTTTAACAGTTACAAATGTTGGCTTCTCCTTTTGAAATAAACGTTTTCATCAATAGAAGCTAAGAAAAGTTCTACTGGAAGGAAGGTACCTGGGATTATATGATTTTATATTCTAAAATAAGAATAAAATAAGCAAGTCTTTATCGTTTCAAGGAATTCTAAATATAAATTATTGCAGAAGACAGGCTGAAAAAGAAATCTTTGGCATTACAGCTTTTTATTGTCTTTCTGTAGAAGAGATTCTTAGGATTCGAAGCACAAACATTTGCCAAATATTTCTCCTTTGACTAGACTGCCTTCGAACAAACTCGTGAGTGAAGAGAGCCATCTAGTGCCATACCTTGGAATTTTAAAAAGGGTTTTCACCGGATGCATGTCAAATAAAGGAGGGTCTCCATCCCCCAGTTCAATAGCTGTTATTCCCAAGGACCATACGTCACATCGAGCATCATACGAGTAGTCATACTGTTGTTCACAAGCAATGACCTACGAGAAGAGAAGCAGAGAAACCAACGCTTTAACCTAATGCACAATTCATGTCATCCAATAGAACATGAAAGCACTTTTTTGAGTCACGTCTAAAATGCTATGTAATCAAATCCATATCATTTTTGCCTGTCTATACCAGACAGAAGAAACACCACAAAAAGGTAACAGTAAATTAGAACTTCTCTTAGTTTGTTTTCTTTAAAAGCAATCTCTTTCATTTTTTTAAAATACATTAAGCTCCATGGGATGCTTCAAATATCTATACAAAGAACATCAACACTAAATTCTGTTTTTGAAAGAACTACTTACAGAAACCTATTATAATAGCAGAGAACCCTACTGATGTTATTCTTATTAACTTCTATGACTATTCATGAGGACAGACCAATTTGCACAGCTGGTTTTTAGATAAGGATGTTCCATCAGTAGTTTCTGCCTTTTTTGTTTGTTTTGTCTTGTATTTATTGAATCTGAGTAGTTTAAAAATATCTTAAGTAACACACCACCTACCTTGTCTAAGAAAAATGGAAGTGAACAGGAATCTCTCCTTGGATATCAGAACTGTTTTACATCACAGACTTAATGCACTCTTCCACCCAACCCACTGATCACATTCTAATACGCTAACTATTCGTGTAAGCTGAACCTAAATGTGAGATTCAAACCAAAGTTTAAATTTAGCCCTTATCTTTGCAAAGGGATGAGACAAAAATCGCAGCTTCACTGCACTTTATTACGATTTGGAATTCTGTCTCAAGTTTGTCTTCCCAAGTCTCATCAATTAAACTATTAGTTTGAAAATTTTTTGGATCCCTGCATATTGCTAGTATCAACTTCCATGATTTTTCTCATAGTTTTTAAAGTATCTTTAATAAATTGTACTTAAGATAAAAAGAACATGTCCTAGGGTGGCTGTACCTATGTTCTAGAAGAGATTTCATATTTTTTTAACTTCTGTATTACTTCTGAATTCCTGTGTTAGGGCTTCAGCTGGGAACAACATTTTGCACAGATTGCAACATGCAAGTCAGCAACGCGAGTAGCTGTTGGCAGAGATCACCTGTTATAAAAAAACCTTTCCTGGAGAAGCTGCTGATTCCAGCTTAATCTCTTAGTTACTTTCCCAATAAACTGCACATAACAAAGGCATTCCTGACTCTGGTAGTGATTCTATCCAACAGGCCCATAGAACTTGTCCGTCTCTTATTTGGGACTCGTGACCCCACTGTAGTACATTCATCATTTATTTTATCAGAAATCAGGGGTGTTGAACACAGTTAAAATAATACTGAAATGTTCAGGGGGGAGGTTTGCATTAAAGTTGTACATTAGTTAATTCCTTTTCTTTTCCTAGAGCAAATCAGTCCAGAAAAATTAAGACCTTTCCAAATTTTTTATCAATGTTTTGACAAGTGTTGAGCTCACTCTATCTCCTCAATTTCTCCAGTTAGTGCCAGAGAAACGGCAAAAGTGAAAGTAAGCACTGCAAAAGAGGATTCAAAGATTTTTTCCTTCAACTTGAAGAGGCAGAGCTTTGTTAGTTAATCCGGTGTTTTTCAAAGTTGTCACACAAAGATAATTTCTCCGTCTTGCTTCTGTTCAACAGAATGTCTTAAATGAAAGTTCTGGAATAATTTTTAGTTCTTCAAAATGTTCACTATAGCCTTGATCTCACCACAGAGATCACTCTATTGTTTTAAATATGCAAAGTAGACAGCTTCTACGCAGCTCAAGCAGAGTGCTTTAAAACACCACCCCTGTTTCAGAGGCCTTCATGATAATTTCATTTTCTTATATCATTTGTGAGAGAGAAAAGATCAAAAATTTGGAAAGTCAGTATAGAGATCCATCAGAGATACTTAAATAATATATTCTAAAGAGGCTGTCGTTGAAATTTTGTTCAGAAATTGAAGAGGAAGCTTATATTTCCTGATTATTTTAAGGTTTTCTATACAGTTCCCCAAATCATCTGTATATTCAATAACACTTCCTCAAAAAAAGTCATCTAAGTTAACCTCCAAGGCCATGACTTGGAAGTTTATCCATATGTGGCTAGTTTTATGCACTGTGCCCTCCTTCCTTTTTTAACACATGAAAAATATTTATCCACTTAGTATAAAATCTGTTAGAGCGCATTTCTTGGAGGTGAACACCTTTGAAGTTGCCTGAATTCTCATCAGTGTGCTGAGTCCTTTGCAAATACTTGTCTATTTGTTCTCGAACTTTATGATGCAGAGGAATATATTTTCATTTTCAAGAGAAGGAAAAGAAGGACCTGCTCAAGGTCACACTGGACTTCATCAGCAATGCCACACACGTAGCTGGTCTCCCACACTCAAAGATACCATGATTTTTTTCCCTACAAGCACATCACAAATGCTTCTAACTACAGGATGATGACAAACTTTGCTCTATATCTTAGTCTTACAAAGTTTAACAAACTACTCTAAAATTATTAGCATCAGAACACATTGCATTCACACTGGATGGGCAAAAGAAAATATACTGCAACTGTTGATTTTAAAAACAAAAAATAAGTCTTAGAGCTTTTTTCACCTTCACAGTGTATTACCTACCAAAGGGAAAGGAATGTATATCGCATCTTTGTGTCTTCTGCTCCACAGCTATCAGCTACACCTCCAATACGTGGCAGTATAATGACACTATGGCAAAATACTGCCATTCTAACCAAGGGGAATCAGACACCGTTAGATTCTCCTCCATTCTATTACAGATGCTAAAGTGATTATTTCAGAAAAAATATTCCCCTCGATGTATATTCTTTTTTTTAAAAGAAATTCAGCCAGTGGACCATACAAACCAGTACGTTTTAGACCATTAGCTTGACAATAGTGAGATTAGCCTCACAGAAAAGATACAAAATGAACTACTCTTCACCCAATACGCAGAATGTACATGAATTTAACAATCACTTTGGTTTGAAACAAGTGTTTTCTGTGGAACTTATTAGAATCTTACCAACTTGTGCACCCCTTGGAGAAACAAAGATGTCACTAATTTCAATTTTTAAAGCAAGAATCAAATTTTATAGTTTTTTCCTTGATGAAAGGTGCATATCAGCAGTTTGCTTTATGTGTTGGCTAGCAGAGAACACTCTCTTGCAATGTGAAGAAGAAAGTGCTCTCTAACTCACAGTTTACAAGCCAGCCAAGTCCTGTTTTGCCTTGAAAACTATTGCTACTCCCTGCAGAGCAAAAATCTCTAAAAGCCCAATACAAAAGAGAAATATGCTATTGACTTATCTTTCATTATATTCCTGTCTCTATCCAGAACTCAGAGACACTTTTTTTTGGGAAACATCTCTACTTTTTCTTCGAGTTTTGGAGCTGAGAGTACCACTCGGCACTGCTGATGCCTGCTCTGCCCAGTGGGGCATGAAGACAGAGAGCCCAGAAGAAATGATCTGAAACTGAAGAACCTGCTACTCCCTTTCTCTTCCTTGTGCAAAGACATCACATTTGTACCAATTTTATATCCAGCAAAATCCTCCCCTGCTTGTAAAAGTGAAACAGAAGAAGAAGTTTGCTTTGCTGCAAACATTATGTTCATGGCAAAGCTTCAGGGGGTGATGTAGCTAATCTTGAGATTTGCTAGTAAACATCATAGGAATAAGCACCAAGTCTTTCACTTCAGCACGGGCTGGCTGCATGCACACAGTGGCCCGGGTTGCCAAGGAGACAGGCTGTCACCTTTCGTTTCAGTTGTAATTTCATCACAATTTCATGCTCAGTCATACTGCTGTAGGTTGAAAAGCATTCGAACACCAGACAGAGAAACAGAAAGTGTGATGGTAGTTGTCAACACTAATTGTCACACTGGGTCACACTGGTACAGAATGAGGGGATGGGGAATTCACAGGTCTAGAAAAACGGTACATAAACAAATCAGTCACACTAAGTGGAGGGAATTTAGAGAAGTCAGTGCCTAGGCATTCTCTGTGATTTACACCTTGTACAGAAACACAAAAATTCACAGAGATACGCAAGATGACTTACACCCTGACAAGAAAACTTTATATTCAAGGACATAATTCTGCTTGTTCTGAAATCAATACAAGTACTTCTTTGAACTTCACCAAGCCCAGTAGCAGATCAAAGGTGGATTTAAAAGAAGGAAAACAGGTAATACAGAGAACTACCTATTATTTGGACAGTGGTCATACTGACTTGTGCAGAGAGAGGAAGCTATAATATGTTTAGGTGAAGTAAAATACATCAAACCCTTTTAAGTTTACCCAGAATTATTAGAAGTGAACTTACTTTCACTTTGCCTCAGTATATACAGTGCCTGTACAAAGCAGAGCTGCGAGCATACGCTGATAACAGCAGTAGAGATGTGCTACCTGGAGATGACTGCTACACAATCAGCGCTGCTGACCCACCCGCAGGAAGGAGCCTGCAGTCAGCAGGGTTGCTGCTGCTGGAGTGAGGCGGTGCTGGGCTCAGCTGACGGAGCCAACTAAGCAGCTTATGTGGCGTGTGAGCGCTGCTGAGAAGCACCGCGCATGGAAAATGAACGTGGCACAGAGTTGTTTCCCTTGCAGCAAGGAAAACAAGATTGCCAGCTGGGCCAGTCAAGTGAAATAAACCAACTGAACTTCTGGGCTCCATCTGACACTATACAACCCAACTTCATTTGTTTACATTGGAAATATAATACTAAATATTCTTCTAATTCCTATGCACCAAAACCAAAAAAGTCTTTCCTGATAGCATTTCACAGCACTAGAGATACTGAATTAGACAAACCAAAGCGATACTTATCTATCTCTATCTCTCCCCATCACTTCCTCTTTCCTGCTTTTCCATCCACTCTTCAAGCACATTCATATATTTTAAAAAAAGCAATTTTGTGTTTGAAATTGGTTCCATATTCCCACATTTTCTTATTTGGATTTCAGTTCCTTATTTTGTACCATCATACAAATTTTTCCATAGTATATCAGAAAATTATTACATTGTTATAAAAGTTACCAAAATTAGTAGTAAATAATATTTAAAATAAGTCCTCTAAGTAATTACAACAATTAATATTGATTCATTGTAAATTAATTATATGTCAAGTAGTCAAACTTTAACAGCTGTGAGTAATCAATTTTTATTTTTATTTTTAACACACCCAAGGGAAATATTCCTGAGACTGTTAGGCTGCTCTGGCAACAGGCTACATTTGTAGGGGAGCGTAATACCTTTTATTGGACCAAATGATACAGTAAGGAAAAACAGATAGACTTTCAAGCACACAAATCTTGCTTTCACACCATGAGACCATCAAAAACTCAATACTGCTCATAATAATATAATTGACACATTTTGCTTCTGATCCACAGATTTACTCCAGAGCAGTAAGTATATACACTACACACCTCACACAGATTTTCAAACAGCCTTTCACAAAGAAAGCAAAAACTAAGAGCCAACTCCAGCCTCCTAAGTAAGCATACTTCATGCAGGCAACTCAGTGCAGACCCACGTGATATTGAACTGATTTTCTCTGATGTTTTGGGCTTGTTGTTTTGATTTGTCTTTTAAATCTTTAAACACTCTACATGAAAGCTTTAGAACCCCTCCATAGCTGTTGAAACAAAATAGAAGCAACTCCTCTGCATCCCTTCACAAGACTATGGCTATGTCATCGACGTTACTGGCAATGTTCCCTGAGATTTCCTCCAGCTGCCATGGACTTTTCAACTCCTTCCTGCCATGCTAGCCCAGGTGGAGGTGAGTTCTCCTGCAGGCAAAGGAGGAGGTGATGCATTCTGCCAGATGCTGCTTTTGAGGGAGAGCTTCTGCTGGTGCTGTCCCACTGTCCTCTCTGCCTCTCTTGTATGTAATGTCCTTTAAAGTTTGAAACCTCTGTATTCCAATACAGCTTTCTACATCACTGCTTTCATTCTGGACTTTAAGCAACTTCAGTATAACTCCTTACTACAGCAGTTTGTTAAAGCTTCGGTTTCAGAGTCACAGAAAAAGGAGAAAGTAGGGGAAAAACCAGGACAGAAATGGCAATTTCCTGTGTTTCTTTAAAGAAATAAAAATCTGTATTCACAAAAAAAAATATCTGTCAGCTCTCAGAAGGTGGCATCTCAGAGTCACAGGCATTTCAGGCATGTGCAGCCATTTAGAGACTTAATTCTACCCCACATTCTGCCACTGACCTGCTGCAAGTTCTTAAGCAAATCACTTCACTTCCGTGTCCCTCAGTTCATTCATGCAGTCTTGCCCTATCTATTTAGAGCAATCGTTCCCACTCTTCCCCCCATGCCTTCCCACACTTACACACTTCAGTAGTTCCTCTCTGGCATGCCTATACCTAGTTCCACATGAACCAGAGCACTGCACTCAAACCCGGTGCTGCATTTCGAGAAGACAGCTAATATTCCCTAAAAATAATTCCCAGTACACTGCAGTGTCCCAGCACCTTAACCTCCTGAAAAACAGGATGTAATTTCATAATGTATGTCAAGTGGGAAATTCCTTTTCCCCCTAGGCTTAATACAGTACCATTATTTTGACAAATTATTTAATGCCACTCATCTTTAACATTTATTTATTGCATTTATTATTTTTACCCCTTAAATGCATGGAATTTTCAAACATTTCACTGTTAATTAATCATGATGCCAGACACACACAAGTTCTATAAAAGCAGCAGCAGGTTTGTCTATTTCCATCTGTAAAGGTTTTTTCTAAGGACAGTTGTTTGGGGTTTTTTTTCTTGCAAATTATCCTTTCACTCTTTTCTCATTTACTGTAATTTACAAGGTAAAAAGACCACAAAACTGAAAAACTGTAATAACAGCTAATTTAATAACCTCTTATCATTAGCTGTAAGAGAATTTTTATTATACTTTCATGGAAGATGTTAAAGTATTTTCAAAACTTTCCTTATTAGAGAAGGTATAATATTATTTATCACAAAATAAGCATACACTTTTCCACTGTACAACTGTTTTCAAATGGCTTTCAGGCAGAAAAGTAAGTGTATATACTTTCTTGAAATCTATATCCTATTTATACTAACTAGCAGATTCCCACAGTTCGTTATAAATCAGCATGTACAAAATTCCTAGCTTAGCTGGCAATTAAAACTATAGTGAAAATGTGCATATGCGAAAAGCTAATTTTAGCTAATTGACCTTGAATCTCTTGATGTAAGCAAAGGGCTGGCAAATAGAATAGGCTGAAATATGACAAGATGAGACTATACTAAATTGTTTCATGGGAATGTATCACTGTACCTGTTTAGAGTTAATTAAAAACATGAAAAGAAAGATGGAGAGGGACTTTTTACAAGAGCGTGTAGTGACAGAATAAGAGGGAATTCAAACTGAGAGAGAGTAGGTTTAAATAGATATTAGGAAAAAATTCTTTACTGTGAGGGTGGTGAGGCCCTGGAACAGGTTGCCCACAGAAGCTGTGGATGCCCCATCCCTGGAAGTGTCTAAGGTCAGGTTGGATGGGGCTCTGAGCAACCTGGTCAAGTGGAAGGTGTCCCTTCCCAGGGCAGGGGACTTGGAAATAGATGATCTTTAAGGTGCCTTCCAACCCAAACCTATGATTCTATGATTCAGTAAGTCCAGGTTAGTGATGGGATTATCTTTTCTAGGCTGTTTTCCCAATTCAGTATTTAACTACACATTAAATGTATTTACAATTAAATCAATTTTTTCCCAAATTCTAAGACCTAAATACAGCCCTTACTGCAATAAATATTGACTTCAGCAGAAAAGTCGCTGTGAAGTTTTTGCAAAATTATTTTTCTCTGTGTCTATTTTTAAACTACATTAACGCAAGTTACTTGTTGAGGTGCCTTCTTACCAGCTAGTTTTGTTAATTTTCCATTAGATTACGTAGAGACACAGCTTCGTACTGAAACAATGCAAATATTATTCATTGTTTCAGGATTAGACTTATTTCACATACACGTGATCAGATTTAAAGTTTAAAAAGAATACAAAGGAACATTGAAAAAAGAAAGGCAATTTAAGCTAGTCACCTACTGTTCTAACACTTTGGAAATTTATTCTGATCCTCAGATGTACTGAATTTTATCCCAGGAGAATGCCTTGATTCAGCGGGAGAAAGGTAAACTGTCTGGGTCAGTCTTACTGATCATTACTTCCTCCTGGCAGCATGGTAACAAATATTCTAAATGCAGAGTTGAGAGAGCTTTAAATAATACTGTGACATCTGAAACATCTCTGAAAACAGGAAAACAGACCCAAGATTTTACCTCTGGTTAACTCATTATTACAAAATTCCTATACCTTTACCAAAATGTCACAGCCTTTCCTACTCATGTGTCATATGCCATATTTCAACACCTAATCCTTCAAAGGATCAACTATGTTTTATTAGGTCCTTTTTGAAATGTAAGTATACATTCACCAGTGTCATTTTTTCAGTAGCTAACAGTAAAATATAACAGCATATTCCCTGCAGTTTTAAATTATCTTCAGCATTTCTCCAGTTCTTTCTGACTTCAAGTAGCTTTTTCTATTTCCATTCTTAAAACTAAATTTGGGCCAAACATGTACATATATCTGTACATGGAGCAGATCTTGAGTATGATCACATGGCATACATAGGACAACCAACGGATCAGACCCAGCCTGCAGGAAGGGCAGGTCCTGCCTGATAAACCCGACCTCCTTTTATGACCAGGTGACCTGCCTAGTGGATGAGGGAAAGGCTGTGGACGTTGTTTACCTGGACATGATGGTCCTTTGACACAATATCCTAGAGCATACTCCTGGAAAAGCTGGCAGCAACACAGCTTGGACAGGTGCACTCTTCACTGGGTTAAGAACTGGCTGGATGGCCGGGCTCAGAGAGTGGTGGAGAATGGTGCTGCATCCAGTGGGTGTCTGGTCGCCCGTGGTGTCCCCCAGGGATCAGTGTTGGGCCTAGTTCTGTTTAATATCTTTACTGATGATCTGGANGGGGCAGAGTGGCTGGAAAGTGGCCCAGTGGGAAAGGACCTGGCAGTGCTGGTCGACAGCAGCTGAACATGAGCCAGTGTGTGCCCAGATGGCCAAGAAGGCCAGTGGCATCCTGGCCTGTTTCAGGAATAGTGTGGCCAGCAGGGCCAGGACAATGACTGTCCCTCTGTACTCAGCACTGGTGAGGTCACCCCTCAAGTGCTGTGTCCAGTTCTGGGCCCCTCAGTTCAGGAAGGACATTGAGGTGCTGGAGCGTGTCCAGAGAAGGACAATGAAGCTGGTGAAGGGCGTGGAGCACAAGTCCTGTGAGGAGCAGCTGAAGGAGCTGGGGGTGTTTAGCCTGGAGAAGAGCAGGCTCGGGGGGACCTCATCGCTCTCTACAACTGGCTGGAAGGAGGGTGTAGCCAGGCAGGGGTCAGCCTCTTTTCAAAGGCAAACTGAGCCAGGACAAGAGGTCACAGTTTTAAGCTGGGTCAGGGAAGGTTGAGGTTGGACATTAGGAAGAATTTCTTCACAGAAAGGGTGATTAAACATTGGAATGGACTGCCCAGGGAGATCGTGGAGTCACAATCCCCAAAGGCGCTTAAGGAAAGACTGGATGTGGCACTCAGTGCCATGGTCTAGTTGACATGATGGTTGGTCATAGGTTGGACTCTGATCTCAGAGGTTTTTTCCACCTACTTGACTCTGTGGTTCTGTGTTTTTGTGATATTCTAACTGAGCTTGTTTCAAGAGTCAAGTTTTCAGCTAGATCATGATAATCTAATCATATGTGTGGAAAAAGGAATCTGCAATTCTATTTAAAATAGGTTTTGTTCAGTTATGCACTGGAAGTTGGAAACAAGACATGTTAATGCTTAGAACCACAGATGTAAAGGCAGTTCAGTAGAAAAGCTTCAAATCTGATTCAGCCTGCTAGCATATAGCACAATTTATTTCAGCACAATAGAAGCAGATTTTAGGTAACTTCAGTGTTTGCTAGCAGGCAGCTTTAAACATACTAACACTATCCTGCCTTTATTTATCTTTTATTGGTATACTTCCATTCAGTGTTTCAGTTTCTGAAAGTCTATGTTTGTAACCATGAAACAATATCAATTAGGTCGAACAACTGTCACTCATTTTCAGTGAATCTACTTTAAAGCTGCTCTCAAACTGACTTATCCTTGTCACATTCCTCTGTTGCTTCCTCAAAGCCTAATTTTTACCTGTATTTTCATTTTTCAGCAAAATTTTTGTTAATTACAAGCTCTGCTCAAAACAAATGCCCAAGGGCAGATCTTTTTTGTCCTGATACTGCTAAACAAGCCTCAGAGTCATCAGAAAAAAAGGAGCCAAGATGCTTGAGTCACTCAAAAATGCTCAGCTGCTGCTTTGAGTGCTGCCAGTAAGAGCACCGAACCTTCCTTACGCCACCCTCAGTCACTGCTATTTTCCTATGAACTTTTGCTATTTCACGTACCATGCCATATAATCCCTTTGATATGTTTTGCAAACTTAATCTTAAAATATGGTTTGCTTCATTTTACAGACTGTTCATGACCCAGGCTGATCTAGTGATTCCAGCTTCCAGTGTATTTGTCTCCTGCTCATTTAATAATATCTAGTTATTCCTACCTGTCAGCTTAAAACATTCTCCATCATTCTTCTCCGGATTTTATTTTCCTGGGGTTTACACTGGAAAATATTTCCTGTCAGCTTTATTCTACTCTGAAACACTACTGTAGTCTCTTCCTCCAAGGCAAGCTTTTTCACCTTCCCTCTTCACCCCTCCTTCAGATTAAATCCATCTTTCTCACTGCCAGATGAGATCCCATGATTGCCTCATGCATTGACCGAGGCACCTGTGTTTCACATGTAGATAAAGTCTGATTTTAAAAAAAAAAGTCTTCATGCTTTCTATTTCTCTGATTAGTAGCATTTCATTCCTGTTCAATTATTTTATGATATTTTTGACATAAATTCTATCCTATGCCAAAAACCTTTAGATAAAGTCTGATTTTGCAAAGGAGCACAAAAAACTGAGTTAAGTGTCTTTCTAGTGTTTACTGCTCTCACCACAGTCTCATCTAGAAAACATTCTTCCTGATAAACTGTTGCCCATGCACACCTTTTCATCTTATTGCAGTCCTAATCTTCCATTTTTCACATAAAAATTTGGGTGCATATTTTAAAAATACCAGAAAGATCTTCCCAGAAATAAAAGTAAATTGCACCTTGCACGTCACTTGAAACGTGCCGTTTATATGAGCAACTGCAGTGACTTGAGCAAGCATGTTATGCAACCTGCCATTTAAAAGCCATTTCAACAACAGCATAATGGATATCTAAGCACCTTACAGCTGTTTTGCAGATTGGTACACCTATGAAGCCTGGCACATCTCACACAGGCATATAAATGTGATATGGGTTACTACATTTATGGTACTGGGTTGGTTCTTTCACCAGATATTTTCAAAACAGGAAGTATTCAAAGCTACTCCTATTCCTGTTTAATGTGCTACGTTACCTAACACACCTCTGTTAGGTACAATGTGTGTTGTATTTTTAGGTCAAAATTTTTCAGATCAAAATATCTGCTTATCTCTTTGGCTTTTTGCCACGAGAATAAGTACTTTCAACACAGAAGGGAAAATAAATTTGGTATGATTACTGCCCTTGATGGCAATTATTCAAGCAAAACAGTACCATAAAAATAACCTATAATAATCCATGTTCAATAAAATCTTTCATAATATGTCCATTATTATCTAGAGAAGTATTTTACAGAGGTCTCATTTTAGAAATGTCTCCAGCCAAGGTGATTCCATAAATAATGCTTGCACAGTGGTTTCTAAGGTATCTTGTGTCTCCTTTGTGACGTAAACTGGTTGTTATGGAGATGGTGAAATATCAACCATTCTTTGTGAGACTGTGCAAGATCAATTTTAGCCCGTTACAGCAGCGTCTTTTCTCTGCTCAGCTATAATCAGCCTTCCTTAGCAACAAAAATAGATCCATAAAAAGTATGAAATGTTGTAACACAAATGTTTGCACAATACTTTTAACTCTTTGACATACAGAAATAGACCTGTGTGCATTTGTAATGGATATCAAGTCCATCAAATTCCCCAAACTTCATATGGCCTTCAACAGAAAAGAGGCTTGTACTGTTACAAAGGCTGACAACTTACAAATAAACAGACCACTCCTGTTTCAATCCTTGTTTTTAAATTTCATAACCCATATCTTTCAGAAGTACTTAGTGTTCCTTAAAGCAGGGAGGGCAAAGATTGATATCTCTCACCTTGAAATTTGGTAAAGTACAAATGGGACATTTGTTCAACAATGTGTTAAAACTTTTCAGAGCTTCATGAAATAGAAGGCAAAGGGTTACATCTGGGTAGTAGTATGTAAAAATAGGGTCTAAGATACTTGAATATGGGCTAAGCTACCTGTATATAATTTTTCTCCATTTTTTAATCTAAGCTAGCCCATGTGTCTAAGTTTAAAGGTCCCCAGTCAATGATACACATAGGTCGGTCAGGGGTTTGCAGTGTGCAAGACTATAACAAGACTGGAAAGAAGGAATTCCTCCTTCTCCCCCCAGTCCGCATTTACATCACGGATGAGCATCCCAAAACATACAATATTCGACTGGAAAGTCATAACATTGTCAGGACCCTCAGTTACTTGTAGATTTGCTGCACTTTTATGGAAACATTACAGAGAAGAAAACAATGATCATTAGATATCCATTTTGTATACTCTAATAGCATATTATTTTTACTGAAGAGAGGACAAGATGTAAAGCAGAAACACAGCCATAAGGGAGGGAAGAAAAGATCCCCTCCTACTATGGGGAAGCAGCAACAAAGTGTGTATTGCAATGAATGGAGACAACCCAGACAGGCACATCTGCCTACCTCAGGTGCCATCCAAAAGGGTGTTCCCACCGAGGTGTTTCTACGCAGCCGTGTGCTGGTGAGCTGGGCTGAAACGCCTGCAACAAAACAGATCAAAGAAAACTTGGCTTCAAACTCATTGTCATTTTGGTAAGTTTATTTCAAGTATCTGGAAAACAAAACCCAAACGTGTGAGCACAGCTGCAGAATGCCTGGCCAAAGTAGGTGCAAACTGTGTGTTTGATTAATTTTGGCCTCTTGTTTTCTTCAGAGTTTCTGAGAGATTTTTTTCTTTATGAATGACTCTCAGTTTGAAGCACTTTCGTTCAAACTCAAAAATTCCATTGTCACATAAATATCCCAGATTTCTTTCTGCTGTTTTCACAAGTATAAATGGGAACTATTAAAATTACAACTTGACTTTAAAACTTCTGTTTCAGAAATTTACTGCCCGAACATCACAGGCCGGAAATTTGTTCACTAGCATACTTGCAGGGGCTCCTGTTCAACAAAACACTTATGCACTTGCTTAAATCTTTTCCTAATGAGGAAAGCTCAGAAGCTCAAGCTCACACTGCAGCTTGTACTTAGGGAATTAAGCACATAAAACAAAACATTAGCTTCAGAGCTTTGCTGACTGGAGCTGGACCACTGAAGTACAACTGAAAAATACCAAAAGAATGAACTAGAGTGCAATCAAACATTCTGATTTAACAAATAAGAATGAACTTCGACAGCAAATCTTCTGTGCTCTGGTCAACATATAATTGAATGAACTCAGATCAGTTGCATTCCAATGAGGTGACACAAAGCTAATATTGACTTAGAAATATATTTTACTTTAACATTTTTTAAAAACAAAAGCCACAGTGCTTTGCTCTTTTGGCATAACCCAGAGACAAAAATGAGCAGAAACACATAATATACCTTGACTGCTGCCAATAAATAAAAAAATGAGATTCATAAAGTAAATTATTTGATTTCTGATTCCAACATTCAATTCTATATTTGTTTTTAATTTTTCAGTGTAATTGCAAGTCTTCAGTGATTTCCTGAGTACTGCTGTGAAACAGTTAATGGCTAGGACATACAACAAGCCTCTGTCCATTTCACTGTGATCTCTCTTCAGCCAGCTTAATTCATAGCTGCTCTAGGGATATTCCAAAACAGTGCAGAATACCAAAGAGCTGAGAGAGGGAGAGCATGAGCATAAATGAATGATAAGTTGCAGACATTTTGGGTCAATTTACTGTGACCATCATATATTCGAACATATTATGCTGTCGACAGCAACTGAGGGAAGAAACGCGTGTTACATTGAAAAAACAAGCTGTAAAGTCATGCAGTAAATGAAAGAAAAGCCTCAATCAAAGATATCTGTATCACCCTCCCTGTGACCTAATATCCATATGTACAGCCTGGAATATGAAGCAGGGGTTTTTTTAATCAAGATTCTGTCTCATTCTCTGGATTGAATGGATAGCATTCACTGAATAGCTCATAATTTAATTTTTTTTAACCCCACTGATTTGAATTCTCATTACTTATTTAATATATTCAATCCTATACTAAATTTAAAATTATTATTTTCTTTTCCTTTTTACATATTTTCTTCCCCACTCATCAAACAACAAATCTGCTTAACATTCCCACAAAATGGCAGAGGATTATTAGTTCCAGGGATTAACCTAAAAATATCCAAAGCATCCACTGTGTTTGGGTTCTTAATCTGAGATCTTTCAGTTTTCAGGCACTCCACATGCCTCAAGTAGAGCTATAATAGATCTCAGCTGCAGTTCAAGAACACACAGTTCTTCTGCAAAGGAGGACAAGATGTTTCAAACTGGCTATTGGGAAAATGAGAAACAGAGTTTGATGTAAGTGACCCTCCAGCATCACAGAGAAACACTGGCAGAAGTAGGAATAATCTCCAATTTGATGCCATTAACTGTCTCAACTGTGGGTCCCTGCTCTTCCTGAACTCCTTGCAATTTCACTATTTCTCTTCCACTTTCTGTAAAAAATGAGGCAAAACAGTTCTACAAACAATATCACCTGTGACTCAATCCTAAATCATTCCCAGAGACCCTCTGTGGCTACAGCAGTGGACAAGACAGGAGAAATGGCAACTTAATAAAAGCTTGGCACCTGATACTTCCTTAGTCAGAAAGCCCATAGACACGTGGGCATTTCTTGGCATTTCCTAACCGTTAAGCAGTAAGGAACACTTGAGATTTAAGTCTCATTTTTTTCTGAGCCTGTCATAGTTGTTGTGATTTTCTAGTGCTACTGTCATAACTTAAAAAGTAGGAGAAAACCCCTGAAACCTAAATGTGGAATCAGAGAGACCCATGGGACACTAGAAAGATTGGGAGTCTCAGTTTCCTTGAATGTGCCACTTGGGGTTGCAGCACACTGATCTGTCTTTAAGGCCTTTAATACATCTGCTAATAACATTTTGCTTTGGGGAGAAAAACCAACTTTTGCCATAATGGAGTAAAAACAAAGATCAGACTGCCAAAATTCCCCCTAATGAGAAGGGATCCTCCTCTCTTGTACTAGGTCAGGGACTCACTCCAAGTTTTGCTTCAGGTCATATGTTTCTCCTAGCACTATTTTAATTGCTGCCTTTACAGTTCAAAATAATGAATTTCTGTCCCTAGAAGATACTAAGGCATCTCCTGTGTGCCAGCTTACTTTAGCATCTTCACTATATATGTGTGTTAAATTTATAATACCATGACATCATCAGTATACAATTTCCTTTCCACTGCATAAATTTAATATTTTAGGATTTTTTAAAAATATTATTATTTGCAGATTTTTTTTTTTACATACCATTTTACCCTACTGTCATTTTGTGAACATTTTTCTTTACTTACATGCACTGCTAAACAAACATATTATTCACACAACACTATTTTCAGTGGCGATCACCTTATGCATTATATGGTTTCATTAATAAATCATATTACTAATAATCTGCTTCTGTTACAGTTGATAAAATTGTCCACTCCTTTGCATACATATCTGAGGGACTAAAGTATTTCTTTATTTTTCTACGTGTGTGTTTAAAGGGAAAAAAATTGAACTGACTTTAAATCTATTGCCAAGTCCCTTTCTATCACCCTCCCTCCCTTTCTCCCTCTTGTTTCTTATGATGCTCCCAGACTGGCAATGCTCAAATCTAAGAGCAATAATCACAAATTAAATGGATGTTGGGTTTTGGACCCAAGGGACTATTTTACCTTCTGCTCAGAGGGGAAAAAACATGCTAAAGGCTATCAAAAGCCATTTCAGAAAGAATGTTTCCTTTTCATATGCAAAAGATAGAATATCTAAATTTAAATTAGGAGGACAACTGCCCTGAAACTGACATTTCTTCTGAAATGCAAAAGAGCTTTGTACATAAAATGTTACCTTCAGAACTTTTAAAAATTATTAAATTATGTTTAAGCTTTTAAAAGTTAAAACTCTATTGCTGATTTTCAGTCAGATTTTTTATTCCTGCTGTAATCGGGTTCCGTTTGCATTTTTCCTTCTTAAAATAGTTCTGAGTATGCTTCTGAAAAAGTCTCTCGATGTGTCATTCTGCCTTCCCAGGGGAAAGTAAATAGACGCCTTTGGCTAAACTGCATTGTATCAAGAAAACAAAGGGGAAGTGTCATTACCAAAGTCAACGAGCTTGACTCCACCTTCTGTTGTCAGGAGAATGTTGTTGCCTTTCACATCACGATGAATGATCCGGTTATTGTGTAAATGCTGAAGGCCCTATATACCAGCAGTAACAAAAATAAGTTTACTCCCTTATTTAAAAACAATTACCCTACTATTAGGGAATGTAATGAAGACAATCTGCACATACTCTACAGAAACAGCTGTCCACCGGATTACATGCCTTTATACAACCCCTGCTGCTGTAATAGCCCATGTAATATTGCTAACATTACCATACTTTATAAATGGAAAATGTATGTATGTGATAAGTAAATTGCACCCTCTGCTGTCATTACAAGCCCAATGAACATCCTTACCAAGAGAGCACCATATAAGATGTATGAGATTATAGCTTCATCCAACCTTTGGCCACACTTCAGCAGGCCCTTGACAAGCTCTGTGACAGAACCTCCATTGCACAGCTGGAAAGGAGGGAGTTGTGAGGAGGGAGAAAAAGCGAGACAAGACCTCAGTTACTCAATATACTTGTTTAGGCTATAAACAACTACCATGCAAAACTGCTACAACACAAGTTTGGGAACAAGAGAACTCATTTTATTAGCGATGTTAATAATAAATCACAGCAGCCTGAGTGCGGAGAGGGAAGTGAAAACTGAAAATTATGAAGTGTAATTTATAAAATACAACTAAAAAAATACTATGAACAGGACTGTATTTCAGTGTTAAAAGAGGATTTATAAATCCAATTTACATTATTTTAGTATTTTCACAACAATATATGCATTGTCTTTTTGAAAAAATCCTTTTGTGCAAAGGCCAGACAGCAAAGATTGATGCTCTTGATAACTGGGAAGCAACAAATTAGTCATTTTAAACTTTCACTCCATCAATGCTCCTGATGGTAGGCAATATAAAATAGACAGAAGCCATATCTTATACTAAGATTTGATGCCATGTGCTGTCAACAACAGAGAAACATTCTAATCTAGAACAGCAGCTTCTTGCAAGCATTTTCTACTAATGGGCTGACAAATATCAAAAGAGGTGGAGAAAAAGTAAAATTAGAATCTTTGTAAATATGTTCTCATCCACACCTTAAGTTTACTGTCCATGCCATTCTAAGCAGGTACTGTTATCTATCCTTTCTCCTCTCTCTTTCCCTTTATTACCTTGATATTCACAATTGTTTGCCCAAAAGCAAAAAAACAATGGGAGAACTGACTGCCTTTCTTTCACTGAATTTTCTCCTCTATGCCTGTTTTTGTGGTCAGCACTCTTACCAACGTTTCTGCCAAAGAAGCACATGCACTTCAACACAAGTTCATTTTACATTACCAGTTTAAAAAAACACAGCATAAATCAGGAGAATAGTACAAAGTTATACAAACTCTCAAGATCTGCATCTTTCAAATAGCTTTTATGAATTGTGTATCAGTTCAACCATTAATTTCTGTTATATGCTAACACTTTACTAAACTTGCTACTAATTCCCCTTGCATCAAAAAAATTTCACTAGACTAGAAGTTTTAGTTCATGTAAAGGACCTTGAAGAAAAATTTCATCACTTAAAACATTGGTAAGTACTGTAGGAATTTGACTTTATTTTTTAATTCGTTTAGGGAATTTTTTTCTCATCTTTAATAAATTTGTGGGAGCATTCAGGTCAATATTAACCATCATATATATTTACATGAAAGTGCATGTTCTTCTTCCCATGGCTAACCATTTGCTGACAAGTCATTAAGTCAGAGTTTTCTTTTTATTGCTTTCATTGAGTAAAATGTTCTGTTTAGACAGGCTATACTAAACTTATCTCTAGTCTGCAAATAAAATATATAAAAGTATGCTCTAACTTCAAAAAAACCCCAAGCTGGTTGCAACTTAAAAATAAAACAGACTGACAGCTGGTTGGTAGGATATGTTAAATGAACGACTGACTCAAAAATATATCCCACAAACACTACTGCAGCTGTCTGTGACACTATTCTTGACACTCAGCAAAGAGCTAGAACAAAATTAATTTGAAAACTTCATTACCACTTTATATCTAATGGTAATACTTTAAAAGGTGGACAGATGCACACTTAAATGGAAAAGTAGAGAAGTTTGTCTTATAGTTGTCCAAAACTTCCATCATCATAAAAATACTTAAGGTGTCCACTTTTGCCACCCCTTCTCATCACAAGCATTTAGCAAAGTAAGGTCCTGCTTGTAGTGAGTAAACACGGCAAAATTGTGCCTAAAGGGAGAAAAAAAAAATCCACCTTTTTATTACAAATTTTGGAAGTCACACATCAAATGAATATATTTCATCAAAGACTCCGGGATCAAAGTCTGAATACTTTGTATATTCCCTTTTACTGAAAATGTGCCATTAATTTATGATATCACAAGTCACTGCTATGCGTGCATAAATCTGTTGTAAATTCCAAGGCAAGAAATAGTTTGGCTTGTTTGGTAAATTTTTCCATATAAGGAAAATATATTTTTTTATAATGTCAAATTTCTTCCAAACTTTGGATTATGTGCACCAAAAAACACCTGAAATGCGCATACTTAATTGATAAAGTTTACACACACATACAACTTGCTCAAATTCTACATTCAATTTTATTACATAGAGTATATGATGATTTTGCTCTATAAAATTTTTTCATTTGGCACTTGATGGCTCTTTAGAGACAAGACTCTTTTATTAGAAAAGAAAACATGTGGGAAACCAAGCCCAAACTTGACACAAAGCCAGCATGCATACAAAAAACCCAACGCCAAATCAAAAATACTAAGGTCTCTTTTTAATAGTTACTGAAGTTTAAGAGGAAACACATTCAAAAGTCTTCATTAAAGCTACGTACTGCTCCAGTACATAAAAGTTAGATGTTTTTTTGGGATTCCACAACTTGTAGTGGAAATAAAGATTCCCTATTCTGATTCTAGTCATCATTCAAGAACAGGGAGTGGAATTTCTAAAACAATAATTAAAAAGTGAATCCTAGCTTTTATCAGTCTAGTTGTGAAAGAAAGAAAGGTTTGAATGGTTTGTTACTGCTCATCAGAGCAGTAACTGCCTGTGCAGAGTTCTTCATCAATTAAGCCTAGAAAGAAATCCTCATTTCACAACCACCTTTGGCAGTCACTTAACTGGAAATAAGATCACCAAAATACATTTGACATTGTAAGAATACTGATTGCCACTGAACACAAAGAGTTAATGGAAGGCATTTCTGTTGCTAAATTTCCAACATCAACTACCCCCTAGTTTAAAATTACCACAAAACACTTTCCCTTTACACTTTCTCTGTTCACTTTTCCAGTAGGCAACTTATTTGTTAGCTACCCTCCATGCCACTACTTCATCACTTTTTTGCATTCCTCTCAAATGCCAGAGCTCCCCAAAAGTTTAGATAAATGTCTTATCTAATGTTTCCTCTAACAAGAAAAAAAAAAAAAAGGATCTGCTTATTTTGGAGGCAGAATGTAGCAATTCAAACAGAAATTAAATGCAAGACCATTCCCTACTAAACAAATTTTTAAGTTTGCATGTGATTTTCAACAGTAGGCTACCACACATCATCTATCAGAAAATCATGAAAGACTGTGATTCCTTTAGCAATAACAAACAAAAACCCAACCACATTTGCAAAGGTAAGACGTAATATTGTCAAAATGTTTTTACCTCAAGAACTAGCCAGAGCTGTCCTCCCACATATTGATCTGCTTTGTAAAACATCCCATAAAATCTAACAACATTAGGATGATTGGGAAGAAACTGCAAAATATTATATTCAGCTTCAATTTCTTCATCTACATCCTAAATAAAAAACACAAACACACAGAAGATAAAAAGACAGTGACTCCCAATGAAGCAAGAACAAACTCTCATGGATAAAAAGAACTATTTTTTAATTAGTTTGTACTTTTAAATTGTTTTACTTTAATGCAGCTTAAAGTACACTATATGGGACATTTAATGCACACGGAATTGGGCCACTTGTGCTCTTCTTACATACAAAAAAGTGAAGACTGTGTAAATCAAGCAGTTGTTCTTCAAGAATTCTTTCAGTGCATAGTATACTCAACGTGAAAATTAAAAATTATACTTAACTCTGCTCAGTTGTCTAAGTAAGAAATTTACACATGTATGACTTTTATCGTGTTTTAAATCAAGCATGTTTTTAACATGTGAGCTAAAGGTAAATACATGAACCTTTGATTAATTCTTTTTTCCATGGTCATCAGTAGGACTAAACAGAGAACAATTTCACAAAACCTCAAATAGGCCATCAATAAAACCAAATACATTCTTCTGATGAAAGACATACACCAGAAACAATGAAAGAGAGACAAAACAACCACCCATGAAATAAGAAAAGGTTAGTAGGTATTTGTTAATGGAAGAATTCTGTGACAATTACAAAATACTGTTCATACCAGCACACAGGCCACAACTCAGAACAGCGCTTAAGCACTGAAACTTTCCTTGTTTCTGCACAGACTTGACTATTAGAAAATTTAAACTTGTGCCTTCCTCAGATTTATACAAGAGAAAACCACGATGAATTTCAGCAGTGGTTGGTGAAGGAAACACAACGTTTTTAAGTAAATATTTTAGCTAGCTGTCATAATCAAACTCCAGCTTGGTCCAACCTGAACGGCTGCCAGTTAAATCTTCCATTGAAAATTAGGGCCTTGGTTCTCATGGGAAGCCAGGCATTTAATACCCACCAAAACAACAGCTGGCACAGAAGTACCTCTGAGGGTCTGGAATGTGCTCTTCTCTTTCTATCTCAACTACTGCCTCACGCTATTATCTGCTTATAAATGGTAACTCTAATATATCGTAAAGTTCACAGTGTTTCTATGATGGGAAAAGTAATTCTTTTAGGGAGTACACAGAATAAAACAAGAACATTAAGGTTAACAGCATCTTGTATTTTCCCTGCTACAGTAGGCCCTATGAGGAATGCCTCTGTGCCTTCTCATAATTTGCATGTTCCAAGCAAAGATAACTATATTTGTAGCAGAAGAATTACACAGACCTAAAATAGAAGCAAGGCAAATGCTGTCCCCTCAAATAAGATGATGAAATTTTAAGTTGCGTCGTTCAGTTGCTGGTACTAAACTCCTTCTGTTAATGCATTCTGTAAAATTGTTCCCTTCTGGATGTTCTCAATATCTCACACATTTGATTTACATTTCAGCTCTGAGAATTCTTTTAAATTAACATTGAAGTTACAGTTTAATATTTTTTACTTACACTGACAGGATCCAGAATCTTTACTGCTGCCAAGCTTCCATCTTTCTTATTAGCAACCTTATAGACTTTACCATAAGTGCCTTTCCCAATAGTCTCTATAATTTCCCAGGTATCTGAGGGATCGGCTAATGATTCTAGTCCAATCATACTGGAATTATATCGAAACAATCCATACAATGGCTTCCTGGAAAATAAAGCAGACATACATACAGTGGGAAGCCCTAAGTAACTCTTCCACAGAAGGCATCGTATGATAAAAAAATCAAATATTGTCCTAATTTAGGAAGAAATACAGATAGAATCACAAATGACAACCAGAAAAAAATGTAAGATCACTCAATGAAAAGAATGGAAAGAAAACTCTGGAGAGCACTTCTCTTTCCTTACTTCAGTGTATTTTTTGCTTCAAACATTGCCCATATGCAGCACCATTCTAAACACATTTTAACAAGTTCTGACAAAATCTATCCCTCCCTCTACTGCACACTCTCTTAATGGACATTTTACACAACTGAATTAACACAGCTCATGAAATGAGGCCCTATTTCTGGTGCTTTAAAAAGCCACGTCAGGGTTTTTACATAAATTTGTGTAGTGCTCCCTGGAGATTTCCAGACAGGCATTCAGTAGGTATAGCCTCATTATATCTGATATATTTACAAGAGGGCTACATATAACTAACGAAAGTTAAGGCTGGGCTAGCTGGCATCGTAAAACACAAGACAACTTGAAAATAGGCAACAGGTACATCACTGGGGTGATACATCACCGCTGAGATGTTTCTCAACAACTGCACTCGTCTCTCCCTCTGTATGCCAGTCAGAGTGTGTTATGGTCTGTTACACTGGCTGAACACCTCCAAAAGATCTCCAGGTCAGGGGACCTGTTTCTCCAAACACTCCTGAGTATATCCTGCAGCAAATGGATCGCTGCAGCCTATGCAAAGGGCTCTTTCCCACCCTGGAATTACATACATGGTAAGTTCTGGTGATTAGGAAAATGACAATACCATTTTAGGACTTCATTTAAAGCAGTGAGAAGATACATCTTGTCCCTGAACCGGAATTACAGAAAGGAAAGTTGAAGTTTAAGATGGGATTAACTTAACCTTCTTATATTAATCATTATTAGGGAAGCTCACTGGTTGATGGTTTCTCTAAGAAAGAAAATTATTTGCCCATTTGGTGGCTGTCAGTAGGTATATTAGCTGTCTGTATGCTTAACCAGGAGATGTAAAGTCCAAGTGTGTCCAATCATAAGAGTGTGATTGTGACAAAAGCAATTGAAGACAACACCGTCACTGACTGCAAAAGTTCCCAATTTTTGGAGATGGATCAACAAGCACCTCAAACGTACACTTAAAACTTAAAGGTTTGAGCCATTTCTTTCTAAGCATACCTGATATCTGCAAATCTGCCTGAAACAATTTTAAAAACTTGCAGTCTTTCCTCTTTACCATTTCTAGCACCAGTGACAACTAGAGAAAGCCTCTATTTCCCCCTCCTTGGTAAAACTGTATTTGCACCAAAGCTGGTGCCAAATAATGTATTAAATTGCTTTGGTCTCTTCACCAAAAGAAGGCCAAAAAAAAAAGAAGAAAAAAAAGGGGAATGAGTTTAAAAAAAAAAAAAAGCTAGAATCAATATAATTTATCTGTTATAATAATGTAACTTATTAGGACAGTTTCTCAATATTTGATCCAATACAGCATGCTGCAAATAAAGAACAGTATTCTGAACACATAGACTTAGTCCGTGAACAGAGAAGCAGGTCAGGTGAAAGGCTTCTCTGAAGTCAGTGAACAGACTGTGCTACACGCACTGAAACAGCAGCCACAGAGATATGGAGCTCCTGATAAGCCAACCTGAAGAACAAGGTTTGCTTGCAGGGTAGGGGTGGTGGAGAATACAAACATGGGAACAGTTGCACCTCACAAAAAACCCCCAACACAACAACGTATTGAACACATGGTTTTAATGCTTTAGGTGATACGCTTCAGACATTCATGTGCAAAGAAACAGAGAGGAGAATAGACTGGAAATACCTTTGATACAACCTTACAAGGAAAACAAAGACAGACTGATATTTCATTCTCTGTCACTAAAACAACTACCCTATCACACAGATTTGCCAGAAAATGAGGCATGGCACTCTTTGTAGCAACATAATATGATGTGTCGCCCCAAGCAGCTGTTGTGGATAAATAAGGTTTTCCTTAAAAAAAAACCACCAAAACAAAACAAACCCTAACATCTTTGCCTGCTCTTGTTCTGAATAACATAACCCTTACAGTGGTATATCCAAATTTTCAAAACACATTAACATTTCTTTATACCAGAAGACAGCGTTGGCAAAATAAAATCTAATGCACAATTTTAACAGATGGAGTCATGATGGAGGACCAAAGAAAAGTTTTAGTGAGCATTTTTATGCATTGTGATAACGTGGCAGCATTTACAGATAGCATAATTATGCATTACACAGAATCAGAGGTGTGAAATATGTACCATAAACCTCTTCTGTTTAAACCAAAACAGCCTCTTCTTGAACTAAAGCAATACCTATCTAAATAAGGTTCTACACTTGTCATCAGTAAAAGTGCCTTTTGCCTCTATGGCATTATTGCATTCCTATAATAGAAGTCAGTATTTGACAGTACAAAAAAGCAAAAGAACAGTATCTGCTATTATCTTCAACAATGTAAAATCTGGATTTAAAAAACCTGAAACCACCACAAAATAATGTAAACACTATGGGGAAAGCCTGAAGCTGTAAAGTAAGCTTGTGCTTTTCTTTTTCTGTTTCCTGATTTGTTGAGCTTCAGAAAATAAAACATTCTTGTTTTAACAAAGGCTGCCATTCACTTTCTATTTATACAGTGAAAAGTTATGTATGAACACAACCACTTCTGCAACAACCACACATTCAGAAGATCTAACACTAAAATACTGCAGCTGAAAATTATTTAGAAAGAAATATCTCCTTTTACTCCCCTCACATCAGGCCTCACACATCTCTGGGCTTTGAAATTATTGTACGTACAGAGAGTGGCTTCTAGCAGAAAAAACTTAGCAATGCTCTCCCCAGAGGAAGCCTCAACGTATTAGAGACCTACGAATTAAAAGTATTTCTGCCATCCGTTGGAGAAAACTTCTCAGTGGTTAAATTTGTTCCTTGTAGGCAAGCAAAATAGCCCGCACCAGATGCTGGAAAATTACACTTTGGCAATTAACTCTACTGGATAGGGAACATATTATACAAAGCTATTTGGGACTGCACATGTTTATGCAATTTGAGGCATGACTACATGGCATCAGCAAGGCCCTAGCACTCTAACCTGTTTTGCATACTTGGGAAAAGACAGAATGAAAGCACAAGTAAGGACAACCTGATGGAGTCTACTCAAGCTGCTCTGAGGCTGGAATAGGGACAAATAGCATGATTTTTTTCTTTTAAGCAGAGATAATAACTTAAAATAAATCTTCAAAAAGTTGACCAACCAAGACAAACGGTAAGGTAGGATGCATATTTATTAACAGGCTTCAGACACTGACACTATTTCTCTCTTTTATTCATTAAAAGGGATATTCCCCATCAAAGTAAATTTCATGATTCTTTCCTAACACCTGACTTCTTCTATTTTGTAAACTTGTACTGTCAGAACAAATTAAATCAGACCAGGCATGACAGACTAACTTAAATGGCAGTCAGACAAATGTGCAAGCAACATTTTTCTACTTTTAAAGAAAATATTTCTCTCTAAGATCAACATTAGAATCAATGACCGCATATTATCATCCCTTAGCAGTATCCCCATGATAAAGAGGCTACATGTATTATGTATATCATATAAGATATAAGATATCATAAAAGAAGTATAGGTTACGGACAGTGCACAAATCAATTTTCCATCTGTGAACCACAGTCTTTCGATTGTATTCCATGGCTCTAAACAGCCTCAGAAAAGCCATCTGGAAAAATATGTGGTGTCCCAGAAGTTCTACTGTGACATTCACCTAGGTTGTGAAAACAAAACAAAAAAATCAAAACTCTATCTAGAACATGCAGATTTTGTTCATGAAATAATTACATCTGGAATAAAATCAGCAACTTTTTCTCACAAATTTATTATCACAGCTCTCTTTCTCAAAAATTACAGGAACAAAAGGGACTCATAAGCCAGAGAAATAGCTTTACGATTATTGTTCTATTTTCACTACCACCTTATTCACAACAGTGATTTCCTTCTGCATTCCAACATATACCCTCTTCTAGCTTACAGCAAGATGCATCATCCATAGAGATTTTAGAATCAGTAAGAGCCTCACTTCAGCCTGGTGCTTTCTAACCATTGTGACACACAGTACTAGGCAGCCTTGAACTCTCTTATAGCTGGTAGGGACACGATAGCAGTACCAGCCAATACTAGCAAAAGTAGTGAAAATACTCTTTCCATACAAATAATTCATGGACAGGGCTCCTTTTTGCAATGTTCCATTTGTCTCAGCCCTCTTGTCTCTCTCATGAAACAGCTGCCTTATGCACTTCTGGCATTTCTTATTCTTCCACAACATTTGTAATGACATATTCAAAAGTAAGGTATTTCACTATTTGTAGGGAACTCACTATTGGTTCCACACTAAATTATAACTCCTTGACAGAAGAATTCAGAAGGTAAAGTTGACATTATCAGCTATGGTCTCACCTAGCCATGACAGACCCTATTCTGCTGGCTAGTCGTGGTCACTCACAGACAGCTACCTCAGAAGCAATCGTTAGAGGAACTAATGAACCAACAAAAGGCACAAGAAAGTCAATAGTCAGAACAGATTTCTCTGCTATTCTCCTCCTGCTATTTCTCCCTGGCTAGGTTAAAACAAAGAGGATGTCAATATCTTGAAATGAAGCATAAAAAAAAAATCTATCAAGACACCATCCTATAACTGTTCTCGGCTGGACTCAGAAAGAGAGACTGCACAATGTGCTGTGGATAGCTCTTTTTGGGATAAAAGTCAGTGATGGAAGAAGATGAAGGAGAAGGATAAAAACATGTTCAAAAGCTATTATTGATGCTATATAACTTACAAACAAAAAAAGACCCATACTTCAGCTGATCACATATTTCCACTAAGCAAACACAAGGGACAAAACAGGACAACCAGGAATAGAACTGCTGTTAGTTATAGATGAAAGGTAGATCCCTGAGAACGCTCCAGCTAAATGCAGTTCACAGAACAAGTCTCACTTGAATATACAAACCATGAAATCAATTCTGAGTACTCAAAATTGGAAACAGAGAGGACATAGTGGGAAACATGTTCTCCCTTTCCACATATTCTAACTTAAACTTTTAAAAGTTTTTATTATTTGTGCTTACGTACACTCTCTTTGTCTGCGTAAAGTCCTTTAAATTCAGGAGTATCTTCGTTATTTTCTTTTCTTTTGCTTCCTTTGCATGGATGGACTAGATACTCTAAGCTTTTAGACTTGCAGTATTAGCCACAGGGCCAGAACTGAGTGATAACCAGTGGCAATGGATTGCATCTGGACGCTAGCTCTGATGAAAGCATTGGGATTATTTGATCCCTTGTCTTGCCTACGCTTCCAGTTCATCACAGCATGAATCACAAGCACACTCCTAGTATCAACTATAACAAACTGACCCCAAAACCGGCTACTGACATCATGGCACAGAAATGTAAATGTCACCTATTTCTCTAGAAATAAAGAGAACAAAGAACTTGATTTTTGAACACTCTACTCAAATGGTAAAAATTTCACACCACCACTCCTAAATCAGTTCTGAACGGAAGGCACTTGTAAGATCATAACCTTAACTCAAATTCTTGGATCAAATATTTGAATCTAAACCAGAAAACTCTCCATTAGTATCCTGGAAAATCTATGGTAGGAAAGCTGTATGTGCCTAGTCCAGACAATCCAGTACATGTTTTTATTTAGATTCATTGCATCGTAATGTGTTGCATTACAAATGTTTGTAAGTAAGCTCTTATTGGACCCTTATATTTATGAGACCAACATTAACCTTTGTCCAATAATGTTTGATCATTTTTGTATTGTCCATATCAATCAAACTACTCAGGGCAGAAGGCGAATACATCCTCCTGATCAGCCAGTTTCATGAACAAACAGATCCAGGATAAAGGAAGGCAAAGGTAAAGTACAGCTTGGCCTCTGACCAGCTCCCCTGCACTCTTCCAACTGGGTGTGCATTTTCAGTCTTTGCAGCAGGACTGTGTCAGATCGGGAGGCCCTGCTGACTCCACTGCTATGTCACAAAGTTATTTTACTCCAGGACTATTTAGCACCTCATCCTGTGACTCCCAAGTAAGTGCCACAACACTCTTGATGAACTTCCATCTTTCATGGGGTCCAGGTAACTTTGCATCTTGGATCCTTAATAACTGCATCTCCCATAAAAGTCAGATTTCTTCTGCTCGCCAGAAATTAATTCTGAAGTTGCTTCCCTCTTACCACAGACCCATGGCTCCATGTCATCTGCATGTCAATACAACAGTCATACCTGTTTGCTTCATCTCAAGCCATTTTCTAGATAAATGGTACTTGCAAGCAGTGCGGTACTGGTCTTAAAGAGATCTGCTTAACATACACAGAATGGGGTCATGCACTTTAACACAAATTAAACACTGCCTCAATCTACTGCAGAATCAAGAACAGAACAAGCAACCACTGGGATTTTCTAGAGTAGGAAGGTCTTAAAGGTGAGGGTAAAGTCTAGTCACTCCATCTTTTCTGCTGTAAGTATTCCTTAATACTTCAGAAAGTTTCTTGGTGCTTTGATTCTTCTATCTAATTTTCACTAATGTCAATGGTATTACATTCACAATCAAATCTCTTTCTGTTAGAATTATCCAATCCCACTCATTTCCATAGGATTTTATAGATAGAATATGCTTTATTCTGGTCTCCATAGTTGAATTTCTTTAATTGAATATGCACAACAGCTGAAATCTAACTAGAATGAAAAGATTTGTAAACAGTAATTCACAAAACTTAAGAAAGCTAAAAAGCAACTTGTTTCATGAAGTTAAACTAATGAATTTGAACAATCTGCATTTTTTACCCAAGACACCATCATCATAACTTTCATTCTTTCTTTTCTCTGATACCTCCAAAAGAAAGTATCTGCTGTAGCTGGCACTTATAGCACACAGGTGAAACAACCAAATCAGAATGTATCAAGAGCAAAATTCAACCTATACTACCCCTCAGAGGGGACTGTGTTTATGGTTGATTCCTCTAGCCTGACAAAGATTTTTATGAAAACTGTAGGAACTTTTTTACTTGGGAGATTTCTACTTCTCTGTCAAATCTGGATACAATCTTCTGTGAGAAAGGGTTTTCTCACAAAACTTCAAGACTGTTTTACTAAGGTTCGACATAAATCTCCTAACATCACTGCTGACGTTGAAAGTTAAGCAAAAAAAGGGTCGAAGCATACGCAGACTGCGTAATTCACAGAGATGACCGGTGTAGCAAATCTGCACTTCTTGCCAATATGCAAAAAATATATTTTTCTTTTGTTTTCACAAAATTAGCAAAATGCATTATTAATGGAAAATGACACTTCCAAGGTTTTCTGGTAGGCACGGTGTATTTAAGAAACTAACTGGGACTAACACAGAAAATGATATTCAGTGATGAAAGACTGAATGCTTTGCTGAAATTCAAATTATTGCAAAACATCACTTCCTCCACATGGTAAACCAAGTATTTTTGAGAGTCATCTTATCCTGTGAGGTGAAGAGCACCTTGCTACTAAAACAGAAATCAACAAAAACTTCTACTGAAGTTTTATTTTTGAAAATAAAGCCCCTGATCATTCACATGGAGCTACAATACATTTCATTTATTTGACTGCTAATTAATCATTTCCGTATCTTCAACTCCAAGGACCAAATGCTGAATAAAATTATGTACCTAGTCAGTTACCGTGATTATTAAATTAATTAAACATTATTAAGCAGAAATTATTTTCCAAGACCAGATCCAAATATCTGAAAGCCTGTTAAGAAGAACAACTCAAGCAATAGGTTCTGATCAGTGGCTTTGCCAATTGCACAAATGCCATTTATATTAACTATTTAAATAGAATTCCAACAAGCAAAATGCACTAAAGCAGTTACAAATGACTAACAGGTAACACATCGGTTTCACCTCAGGCTCTGAACTCAGCACTAAAATGAATCTTATAATCCCATGAGCCCATTCAGTTATAAACTGCAGGTGGCAAATCAGGTGACTTCCAGGTACACTCCCCATGTGTGAAAAATCAATACCCGAGAATGTTTTCTCTACCTCCTCCGGTAGCAATTTAACAGGGCAAACAAAATGCATGTGTTAGTGCTAAAATGGATGGATGGAGGGCTGCCACAGAATGATGACCCGTAGACCAAAACCAGGCTCTTCACTGCAGTCTTAATCAGAAAGTTTGATGTGCTTTGTGTATAGATGAAGAAAAAGAAATCTAAGACAGATGCAGGATAAACTTTGGAAGAAAATAACTGCAACCTCACATTAGTGACCTATTTTCTGAAACCAGCTTATCTTATATTGGATTTCTGTCCCGCTAAGCGTATCAGAATTCTTCAGCACCAAGATAGCTTTCTCACAGGGAGAGCTTGTAGCAGCCAGTGCTGCACAGAACTGTGTGTTCCATGTACTGGTTCTCATGCCCAGTATTACACAACAGTAGTGTGTGTAGTGTGTGTTAGTTTAAGATGCTGTTGTGGAGCTACAAATAAATTGGTTCAATCCTAGCAGCTTCGCTTCATTAATGCTAAAGATCGTTGTGACACTAATTGATACTGAGCTTGATCTATTTATCAAGTCTTTTACAAGCAGGAGCTGAAGAATTAAAGCCACTTTGTCATTCACAGAGAGTGAGCAACAACTACTTAATATTTTGAAGGGATCTTCCTATTGTTTCACAATATACCTTAATTGTATAATGCAATCAATCATAATTCATCACCATAATTCTCCAGTATTTATTTTACAGCAGTTTTATTCTAATGAGGATTTTTAATAAGAAGAGATACTCTCTTTTATCCATAAGAAAAATAATAAACTGTTAATCATGATACAAAGAATCTCTCTTAGCGCTGACAATGACTCTTGCTTAAGATGAAGCATTTTCATCAGTGAGCTAGTTGTTATGCATTACCAGCATGTGTGCAGTAGCCTAGCGTGACACCAATTTGCATAATTTCTCTCCTCTAACAGGCTTCAAAAATAATAATAGGCATACAAGATAGAATCCATTGTTTTTAAACTTCCTTCAGCAGCTATCTTCAAGGAGCAGTTATCAAAAGAACCTCTAAAGAATTAAATGTAATAAATTATAAATGTATTATTCGGGTTATGCTTTCTGGGCCTATAGCCATCTAAGTTAAATTCTGTAACAAAGACCAAGGCAAAACCACAAGCAATTGCCTTGACATCTTCCCAGACAAGAGGCAGGACTGGGATACTAAGCAAGTTCACAGGTGATACAAAACTGGGAGGGGCTGTTGACTCCCTTGAAGGCAGGGAGGCCCTGCAGAGAGACCTCAACAAATTAGAGGGCCAGGCAACCACCAACCGTATAAAGTTCAGCAAGGGAGAGTGCCAGGTTCTGCACCTGGGGTGGAGCAACCCTGGATGCACAGACAGACTGGGGAATGAGGTGCTGGAGAGCAGTGCCACAGAGAGGGACCTGGGGGTCCTGGTCAGTGGCGAGCTGAATATGAGTCAGCAGTGCCCTGGTAGCCAGGAGGGTCAGCCGTGTCCTGGGGGGCATCGGGCACAGCATCGCCAGCCGGGCAAGGGAGGGATCGTCCCGCTCTGCTCTGCGCTGGGGTGGCCTCACCTCGAGCCCTGCGTGCAGTTTTGGGCACCACAGTGTAAGGTATTAAACTATAGAGAAGTGTCCAAAGAAGCACAACGAAGATGGTGAAAGGCCTTGAGGGGGAGCCATATGAGGAGCGGCTGAGGTCACTTGGTCTTTCAGCCTGGAGGAGACTGAGGGGAGACCTCACTGCAGTGACAACTTCCTTGTGAGGGGAAGAGGAGGGGCAGCACTGATCTCTTCTCTGTGGTGACCAGTGACAGGACCCGAGGGGAATGGCCTGAAGTTGTGTCAGGGGAAGTTGAAGCTGGATATCAGGAAAAGGTTCTTCCCCCAAAGGGTGGTCAGGCACTGGAACAGGCTCCCCATGGAAGTGGTCACAGCACCGAGCCTGACAGAGTTCAAGAAGCATTTGGACAATGCTCTCAGGCACATGGTGTGACCCTTGAGGATAGTGCTCTGGAGGGCCAGGAGCTGGACTCAATGATCCTTGTGGGTGCCTTCCAACTCAGCATATTCTGTGATCCTGTGACTGTCTAAAGGTGGCTGGACAATGCCAATATCCACTGCTGCTCACAGTGAACTTGAAAATCAGTTAGGGTTTTGGGGGTACAGATAGAAAAGGACAAGATCGTGATAAACACATAAGCTGCTCAGAGCTGTTATACCTGTGTATGTTATTTAATAATGCCTTAATCTACAGGGAGTAACAAAAACAACTTTGGTTTTTTGCTGATCTGAACCCAAAAGAGACCTTACCATTTGTTAATATTAAGAGAAAGCAAAAAGAGTAATGTGTTAGCAAACTGATACAACTACTAGTGGACCTTTTCTTATCTTCTTGGCTTACGCATTTCTGTATTGTGAATAGCAAACAACATTGCTGCGGTATTCCACTGCTCTCAGATATTCATCCAGAAAACTGTCTGGCCTTATAAATTTGAAGAGTAATTTAGACCTTGGTCCACACAACTACACGTTTTGATATATGATCATCAATAAAAAAAAATATGACTTATCTTTATCCCACAAGGGAAGATGCCGTAAAGTCTACATAATTGACATTTAGTCACAAATGTCCACTAATACAAAAACACATCACCAAAATACTCAGCTATCCCATTAAGTGAAAAGACACAAGCACCCCAGGAGAAACAACAGATGCCAATACCAACAAGAGCAAAAATTCTCAGAGCTTGCTCCTGTCAGCTATTTCACACTGAGAAGCACTAATCAATTTCAATTCCTACTGATTCAGGGTATTTGAAGGAGATTAATGCCTCCAAGAGCTGTGATCTTGAAGAGAAAAAATTTAATAACAACAACAAAATTGCCCGTGAACTTTCAAAATAGAATTTAAACACAGAATAAAGTATCAAACTGGCCTTTCTCCCAGATTAACTCTTGGGCTGCTGCAGATGGTCTGGAAGAAACTTAAGAGAATGCCTGAACTTAATTTACAAAGAGAAAATATGACAGGTAAGAATGCTGTATCACACACTGGGTACAGTAACTATGACCTGGAATAATCAGCCTTAAGCAGTTCACTAGCAGCTATTTAGGGTTTTTTTATACATATTATTCAGTTTATGGAACAGCTCTGTGTTCAATACTGTGGTTTCAGAACTTGAAAGAGGAGAACATTCTGTGATACCATTTGAAAAAACAGAGAGAGAGAATAGATAAAATAGCTGTATGTCACCACAAGCAGCACTGAACTGAGATATCACTTAAGGTACACTAAAAGTAGATTCGACTGTACAGACAATATGAAACAGGATCTACTGTATTACATTTTTAACAATGCTTCAGCTTCATCTTAAGGCATTATGTTCTATCACTTCATATGACAGTGGGTGATTTCCCCTTTAGCAAGGATATCCTTTGCAAATAGCCCCAAGTTCCTAACTTACTGTTTAAGTAGAGAGTACCCGCTAAAAGAACAAAGTTTGAAGCACAATAAAAGCATGATGAGCAAAACAGAAACTGACATTATCCATTCAAGAAGGGTATCTTTATATGGTATGAGTGATGTGGTGTAATTAGGATGCTCCTTTACAAGATAGCATTACAAATGGAGTCTATAATTCAAATACAGTCCTAAGCGTTGGGAGAACTCAAGAGATACTCTTGACTAGAACTCACCTCCTGTACTGCAAAAATCATATTTTATATATGCTTCAGGTTCTATTTACAAATTGGACAAACCAGTGCCTTCCAACAATACCTTGTATTGAAAGATGTCTCCTACACAGACATCCTAAGCTTCACTTCTCTAAACATTACAGCCATGTCCCACTGCAACACCCCTCTCAGAAGTCTCATCAGCTGTTGCCAGGCAACAGTGCAGAGGCAGCCCCATGGTTTGCTGTAATCGTCCCTGGAAGCTCAAAGCATGCCCATTGCGGCTTCTCTCTTCAGACACGTGACTTCGTGGACTATCTCAGTTAGCCACAGAGGCATGCTGGCAGCTAGTTCTCACGTGCCTTGAAACCCTCTCTCAGCTCCACAGCAAGGGTATTTTTAAAGATTGTGTGTGAGGTGAAATAAATATAAGCACAGACTTAACAGAGTTTCTGAAAACCCCTTTACTTTAGCTATTGCAAGGAACATAAAGAAACAGTAAAACCAACAGACATCTTGTTTTGACTTCACTGTCTCAGCTTCCGGACATCTCGAACTCCTTCACCTTCTCACTATAACCAGGAGTCCCCAGTCTCTTCTTTCAAGCCTGTGCCATTTACTCTGAAACACATTTACCCTTCTAAGCCTCTCCTCCTGATCTCTGCAGCATGCTGCCTTTTTGTGAAAAGAGAGGCTGATTTTCCTTCAAAATGACTGATAAAGATCCCTCTCCTTAAATCTTCTGGCCTGCCTTGCTAGGTCATTCCTCTTCAAACACACCATGTGACCAAAGTCCCCACCAAAGTCTAGCCTCCTACTTTAAGTTTAAAGTTTGATAATTGATTTGTCACACTGAGTATTCATTAATGCCACTCAGTCATCAAAATTTGATTTTTCCTCTTTGTTAGCTTTTGGCAGGTGCAAAGTTTATTTCAAGCAATCTACAGAAGTAGAAGCATAATAGATAAGGCAAATAAAACCACATTCAAAATGATGCTTGTAGTCTGATAGATTTACACAAAAACCCTCCCAATGTCAAACAGAAATTACATATTGTATATAGATTCCTTGAAATGTCCCAGCTGTCAATATACTTTTACTATATGCACATTTCTGTAAATAGACTGTCTCCCATCACTACTCTTCACATAACAGAAGGTTTGTTAACCAGCTTAGAAAAGCAATGGTTGCATCAACAAGATACTCACTTGAGGGTGTTCCAGTAAAAACAATTTATTATGCTGTGTTTTTGGAAACTGCCATATCTGATTTATATTCTTGTGGTATCAATTGTACAAAGGTAATTCTCTACAATGAATTATTTATTTCCTGTTGTAATAGACATCTGAGATAGTCATAAATATTTATATGTTCAGTTAATTCACTAATGAAAACTGAAGTAATTCTAAAATGGGATGTTATCTCAGAGGCACGGTGACGTAACAGTCTGCTCAACTTTTACATTGGTGAAGACAACCACTATATGGGAAGCAACAGGAGGTGGAAGAAACCTGCTCCTGAAAGCATGGTACAGCAATGGGCTAAGGCATCAAGATAGAATATTTTTGTGTGTATCACAGAAAAAAAATTCCCACTTTTCTCTCTCTCTGTTTTTCCAATTTGTAAAATGTGTGATAACGTCCCCTAATCGTACTCCTTTGCAATCCCTGGGCTTCTGACTAGCATTCCAGAGAGATCGCTCTTCAGCAATGGAAAGATCTCTTTTTAGACAATGAGTTATCGGTTTGTACATTGACCTGTGCAACTCCACTGTCTTTACAGCATCTAAGAAATACTTTGGGCTGCTGGCTGCCTGAAAGTATTTCAGTACCACCTATGGATTGCAAGTCTACAGGCACAAATTCCTCCAAGTTAGTTTGCTGTACTGATATCACCCCACACCTAAACCAGGTACACGTAAACAGCCAGAAAAAGGGTTTATTTACGGCATTCATAATAAGACAATTCGGTTTACCAATGTTTGTAAACTGAAAAGAGAATAGAATTTTTTTTTTAAAAGTCTGCATCCATTTAGACTCAGATCAGCCCTGAAAGGTCCTATCTAATAAACTCACAGCTCTTTTTCAGCTCATACCCCTCTTCATAATCCATCCCTGTCTCTGGGGCAATTCACCTTTGTCTGCACCTCTAAACACAAACTACAAGCTATTTATCTAAGAAGGCAGTAATCTGTTCCTCCATCAAACAATCACTTTTCACCTTCTGGAGAGGCTGACTGCTTTAGGTCTCATGTGAAAAATCTCACCTACCCCTTAACACACTTGATTATTCACATTTGGCTCCACTTTTCACAATCTATTAGTCCTTTGTGAAGCATAACATTAGCTGGAAAATGGTCAAACCTCAGGAAAAAAAAGCCTCTCTAAATGGTAACATTTACTTTTAATGTATTTGTCATGTTGTAAAATCACAACCATCCCTTAAGCAGATACATAAATGGATAGAGATGCATCTCATAGTTAAATAAGTCTTTTAACAGAAGCTGCATGTGATATTAATGAATGTTGCTGAAGTTAGATAGTGGTTTAGTGGTAAGACTACAGATCCCTTGCCTAATTCAGTCCAGAACAGCAGTGTTTCAGGGGAAACACTACTCTCAAGGGTTTGGCAGCAAAGGTACTACTGCAAACATTAGGAAAGAACATTACAGACTACACATGCTGCTTTCCTCTCATCACTACTGAGAACGGTCAGCAACAAACAAATCATGATTTTGAAACTTCAAATTCATATCTTAGCTTTAGGAGGGGAAAAAACAACCCATCTTACAGAGACAGGTTAGGGAAAGCCATGTTCTGCTGGACTTGTTCTCTGAACAACAACTCTTTCAAGGACCTCAAATCTGCAGTGATTTCAGAAATTATTCACAGGCCTCCTGGACTCTAGGAATAAAATGGGAGGAGAAAAAATGAGGGGATGTAAACCACAGTTCATTCTGTACCTTCAACTACTGATTGTCAAGTGAAAAAGGAAGAAAAATCTTTTAGATGACAGATTCTGAAGCAGTTGATGTATTTGCTAATTCAGATGTAGAAAGGAAGTGCAGTGCAATGTCACAAAATCAGAAGCTATATGGTACTCCACATAAAAATGGAATCCATTACAGGTTCGAGTTTCACTACATGTATGAAGAAAACACTTCAAAAGATGAAGAGACAATCATGCAAGTTTAAAAGTTAAATAGGTCACTGGTAGAGAATTTAAGGAAAATACTGCAAAATCCAGAATTAATTCTTGACAAGGCAATTAGATTGCGTCAGCAACTGAAGTCATCCATGCCAGAATGACTCCAGTCTTGAGTGGGCTGTACTCTGACATAATGAAGGTGTTCATGAATCCAAAACATTAGGAGAAAACAGACCTGCAGCAGACAGGCACGTGAGCTCTGACTGAAGCAAGATCAGCATGTAAAACTGCCTATCAACTACAACGACGAGTCCAGAATAATGCCCAGCACAAGCAGCACAATGGATTACATTATTTTGCAAAAGCTTGCAGTGTCAGGGCATTTACTTCTCTTGGAAGCTGCATTTAACCGGAGGCTATCATCCTTGGTCCTTGTCCAGGCCATCCTATAGCCACGTCTCTGCCTAAGCAGGTACCCCACTCATCCAGACCCAAGCACTAACCCATGGACTTGATCTTAAGAGACCTTGAGCCTGCCTTGTTCCTCCAGACTTGCCTGGCAGGTCACTGCAGTGTCAGCTGTCTGGCTGCCATCCCTGGGCCTGCCTCCATGCCTGCCTGGGGTCCTGACAGGATGCCCCATGCTCAGTGTGGCCACTGGCCCTGCTGCCTCACAGCCACTCCTGACTCCTGGCCCCTCTGCCCTCACAGGGCAGCCCAGCCCACGCTGCAGAGTGCCTACTGGGACTTTACTCAAGCCTTTTTTCTGCCGGCCTCCCTCAGAACATGCAAAAGCTTGCACCCTTTTCAAACCAAAGAGTAGTGAGACCTACAGACCTACAGATCCCTGAGTGTATATCAAGACACAAAACCAGTGAGACCAAACAGCCTGATTAACACGTGAGCCAGACACCTTTTTCTCATGATCGTTATTTTCACCTTCTGAAAGGAAGATAAATGAAGAGACATATGCTACAGCATTACCTGGTTATAACTGTTAATGTTCACAGACTCTCAAACTAATGTTTAATGTCCATTTCTTATGTTAACCTTGTTTATATAGAAAATGTTCAATGAAATACAAAGGAATGCAGTGTGGAACTTGTTAAGCAAATATTTTAAGGGAAGCAAACTCCTTTTTGTATTTTCCTTCTTTCTTCTTATTTTCCTCCTTCACACAGGATAAGCAACCATTTGAGGCCATAAGGACATTCTGTTCTCAGTTAAGTAATTATTTAGACAACCAATATTTAATTACACAAAAAGCCACACTGTAAAGTAGAACTTTATTTCAGGGACAGCTTTTTAAAAAATCCTCTCTCCCAAAACCTATTTTCGAATTTAATTTATTTTCTTCCTTCTATGAAATAAACAGCTTCTGCAAAATTCTGGCAATTCAGTATGTATTATTTAACAGAATTAGTCTTTGCCGTAAATGATAAAATTATTCTGATTTGTATGTCTCTGGAATTCATGCAAGAGTAAGACCAAGTTTGAATGCTAACAAAGTATTCTTCTGCCTAATGAAATATTCATACTCATTTGTCATCAAGACTTTAATAAGGAGGAATAAAGCCTTCTCACTTCTGTCAGTAAGGGACCGGCAAAGATCTTTCCTTCATTTAATTCTGAATGTCTCCTGAACCACTTCTTACAATTTCATTTTCCTGTACAACACAGTACAAGAGATATTTAAAATATACTTAGAAAGATGACTCCATATTTCAGACAGACAAATAAAGTTTATATACTTGCACCATCCAAAACTTACAGAACTTTTCACCGTTAAAACTTCGCACTACTACTATGTTTTCCACATCTCCCAGATGTATCATTAAGATCAGAAAAATCAGATTAAATAAAGAAGGAAAGCTACACTACAGCATGTGGAGGCAAATACTACAAAACTTTAAGACAGCTTTATCAAGCGCCATACCTTGAGGAAATTGCATCATCGCAACCTTCTTGTCCATAGTATAGCCCTGAAGGCTAAAATGCTGTTTTCTCTATTTCAGTTCTCGTGGAACTAATCAGATTGCAAAAGACGTGCCCCTGGGCACAGCCTTTTACATGTGGAAAAATCACCTTAATTTAAGAAGGGGGAAGCGGGGTGTGGATTCTTCACCACAACTGTTTACAGAGAAAGCACATTATCTGATTTAACAAGTACACAAAATTGCATTCTTAGGTGCTCCTTATACATGTTTCACCCCCAGTCTTTCAGCCTGTCACAAAGAGCACTCACCTTCCAGCTCAGACAGTGAATGAATTTTCTATTCCAAAGGCCTTTTGGCGGATTGGTCAAAAGGTGCTCTTTTTACAGCAGCCAGTTTGCTGCTATGAGGGAACATGAAACCAAGCACATTTCCTCAGGAGTGCTGCTGAATTCTGTGAAGTTCTCAGCTGAGCAACCTTAAGCCATTAGAAATCACCTTACTACCTTACTTTTGCCCAGCTATTAAATCAGTTGGTTTCTCTGCATTACAATATCTTTTATTATGGTCAGTCACCATGGCCCTTCACTCTTGAAACTGCAAAGAGGCCAAACTACCACTAGTGAGAAGCAACTTAGCCTTACATGAATCACCCATGCATTCCTTTAGTTTATTGTTAGCTGGCTTCTGCAGAGCCTCCAAACCTTCTGCCAGTACATAAATTGCTTCTGGAGCTATGAAACAAACATCGGCAAGGGAGTTGCACTAACATCACTGTCCTACATAGTAGCAGCTGTTAAATCACTTACTCTGACTAACACCGGCCCTTTCTCTTCATTTGATGACAATATGCACGGTTTTCAAGGGAGCAAGCAGTTTAGTTTTATAATCATTTTTCACTAAGACAGTGTCTCGCCACAAACCATGAGGCATCATACCAGATACCGCTTATAAGCAAATTTCTTACATTTTGGAATATTCAAAATTTTCTTTACAAAACTATGTAAGATCAACAGCTGAAAAATATCCTTTTAATTAAGCTAATGGGGAAATTTTCCCATAAACATAGTTGAAAATGATTTTTAACACTTTTTCAAAAGTACAAAAGATAAAGTGATTTTTAAACGCTCTTAACTTTTGAAGATATACTCTTTTTCCTTGAATTCATTTTTAATCACAGGAAACTTTTTGAATTATGTACTACATCTACCATATTTATCACATAATCTCTCCTGGCTTGCCTCTCAGGACCATTAATTCAATGCTCCATCTGCTACAGCTGCTCATACCACAAGTGACATTTACGTTAGGTTTGTTTCCTCAGAAGGAAATGTAATAGAAAAGGTACTCTGACAGGTCTTTATATCCATTTCACAGGCTAAACACAAGTTATAAAGATCATCCATGTAACTACTGACAGAAATGATGAGAGAACAAGTGGAGACAACAAGATGTGCACTGAACATGCCCTCTTCCTTCAAGTGAGTTGGAATTAATCACATCTATCATTCATCCCTCCAGTAGGTTTAAAATACAGTGTAAAAAATATACCAGGAGACATGAAAACTGCCATCCCACGCTATACATTGTACAACTCCTCCTGCTTTATGCACTCAGACTAAGTTAATTTCCCATATATGCAGGAAAACTGCTATCAAAGGCAATATTGCATTCTTTCAATATCAGAAAATAAGGCTTTGGAATTTTTTTCTTTCAGAACAGATTTTATACCAAGTCTGTAGAGCAAACAGAATGATGTATCAAATAGCTCAGTGACAAGTTGTATGGATGATCTACAATATGACGGGATTGTCCCATGGCAGAGAGGAGGTCAGTTACGTCCAGACTGCACAGGAACATATTCAGGGATCAGAAACCTGAGGAACCCTGAAGGAGAACAGCTTCTGCTCTCCCAGTATCTCCAGGTTTTAACATTTTTAAGGTATTAAAAAGTATGCAGTAACTCGGACAGAGAACTTTGCAACAGTTTCTCCTTTTTCTAAACAAAAAAACCTCACCTATATGGAATAACAGCTGTTAAAAATGTTTTTTAAAACAAATGCCTCAGTAAGATTACAGATTTTGCAAAATCTGCAGTGAGCTGCTATGTATTCGCACGAAAATAATTTTCTACCACCAGCCAGAGTCTTAATATGTTCAGAGGACTGACCTTCAGGCTGCCTTAATCCTACAGGCAACCTTTTCTCTGAAAAATCACTGCACCACACTAAGTTACTTCTCCATTTCCATTTTTTCTTGTACATAGTAATTCTTACTTTGTGTTAAAATTCTGTATATATTCTGTACATACTGACAATAAAAAAAGGAGAGAGAGAGAGGGAAAGAGAGAGAATTACTGAAAATGCTTGTCCTGTCTGTCTTTCAGACCCAAATTAACCACAGTTCATTTCCACCCTTCAGTTCATGCTAGGCTGGGTAATAGAGAATAGTAGAAGTAGGAAGACCATGGAAGAGATGAGAACTGTCAATAGCACTGGTCACCAAAGACTAATAGAACAAATTATTCTTACAGCTGAACTACCACGAACCATTTCCCTCTTTCTGTCACATTTGCACAATGCCTAAGCTAAGGGTAGAAGTAGCAGAAAACACTGCCAGAAATTGGGAAAGTTTCCACCTGGAAGAGTTCAGTAAATTCTGCTTGTGCAGGGAAGTATTTATGAAACAAAACTATGGATGGGATTTTTCTTTTTCCAAGAAGTAGTCAAATGTAAAGTTGAGATTCCCTTTGGGATCAGGACCACTGTTCCAGTTCTATACCTACCCAGGAAATCACAAAGAGCAGAGACAGCACTCTTTCAAACTGTTTTAAGCAGCATTTTCTGTTGTTTCAGATTTCAGCGCCAGGAAAAAATGTGCCTGAAATATTTCTATATTTTCCTCTATTATCCACAAAAAAGTGTCAGAGATGCCTCTACCTTCTTATACCTATTTTTACATACAACACATCATTTCCATATGAATCTCAAATCTCTATTTAGTGTCTGCCTTACAGCTGTACTTAAGCAGCCCAAGTGCCCTCCCTCTTTGCAGGATACCCCCCCACTGTCTTTACAAAAACATTCACAATATGCTGCTTATTAGTGACACAGTCCTCCTAAAAAACTGTTCTGCAAAAAACTTCTATCTCCTGAAAGGCACAAGTAGAAAATAGAACACCTGGAACAAGGAGATGCAGGACTGCAGTTAAAAAGCTCTACTTGAGACCTGCACACCTGGGTCCAAATGTAAGAAAGAGAAAAGGCTGAGAAGGCAGCAGAGGTAAGGCACAACTGCATACCTACGAGTTCAGTACAGCCTCCATCGTAGAGCTGGAACTGTGTCAAGGACAGAGTAGAAGGTTTACTTGGTACTATGACAATCTGATACACCTTGGGCTTAGGGCAGCCTTACCAGTAAAGGTATCATCACTACACTCCACAAGATCCTCCACGTAGCCCCCGAAATATTGATATGTTTTCAAGTCACAAAGCATTTTGGAGAAGAAGCTGCAGCATATACTACAAATCACTGTGCATTCTATAGATATATCTATCTTGCAAAAACAGCTTTGTCAAGGACACAGGCATCTGCTGGCTAACAGGAGTCAAATCTTTTCTACACATGGATAACTGCGTATCTCTGCAAAAATTGTGCTAATCTAACTATATTTTGTCTTGCAAGGGTGAAGATCACCTCAGCGCGACAGTGCCAACTGTCTTGTCATTAGCTCCATTATCACAATGACTCAAAAAGAGCTATTCTTGTTACTATACACATACATAAGTATCCGATGCAAAAATGTTTGAGTTTTTTTTTTAAGAGCTAACACTTATAATATGCAAATCCTTAGCTGGAAATTGTTACCTACAGCATTATTATTTTCAGTGAACTGATTTTTCTTTTTAAAATTTTTGATAATGAAACACCCAGGTTTCATTTCCCAATAGGTTGACACTGACAGGGCTATGAATCCTGATGAGAAGGAAAGCTACTATTTTATTTTTTTGGCAAAGAACCCAAGCAGGAAAAGGTATACCATGAGTCAATTCTTCAGACAGGAGTTATAATGAAAGCAGTACAGGCTGCACTCTTCACAATCCATCCTTTCTTACTGTATCAAGGTTGTAAAAGCTTATTCCTCCTCCAACACTCTAGGCACTGCCCCACATCATAACTATCAACACTACAAACTCAAAAGTCAAGACTAAGAGCCTTTAAGGTACGGTTTATAACAATCACTCTTTTGAAGGAAGCCAACAGGTAAGGCCTGTAGAAACTAAGCACTGAATTTTCTCAGAGGTGAGACCTAAAAACTATACCTAAGAATTTTACCAGTCACAGAGATTTGTGTTTCATCATGCCACGTACCTCTCAGTTCAAAAGTCTCTCACCAGCAAGCAGTTTCTGAACGGCAGCAGAAAGAGAATGGGCTGAAAAAGCCCAGAATCACAAGGGCAGTTCTACCCTTAAGGAATGTTTGCAAATGGAATTACACCTCTAGTGCAACCTATCAAGTATAGCTGTGCTGTTACAGAAACGTACGAAGGCCACATTGCAAAGCAACAACTGTCAGTAGCTGTTATATTTAATTACATGTTCTCCATAACTTTCATAGTGTTCTTGGCGTTAAGATGAAATCAGGAATCAGCTATTTTGCCTGACTCAATAGCTAAATTTTATTACATGAGAAAGAAAAAAATAAAAAGGTTAATAAATACAGCTCCAAGCAGAGGAACAGTCCCTAGCTACCAGCTGACATCTGTAAAACAATTACGACATTAGTGGAATGAGACAAGGACTTGTCCATTTTGTGGGAGTCAGAACAACACATTTAGTGTTTCTCCAGGGTGCTACAGATGATGACATTTAAAAACCCTTTCTTACCTAATCCCGTTTGCTTCAAGACTTGCTGTGTTCTCATCTGTTGCAACAAGAAACAGAAAAAGCGAAAGGTTGACAGTCTTCAAAACACTTGAGATCTTTGGCATTTTTCCAGCTGTATCAAAGTAACAGGCTACCCAAGCTAACAGTTGTTACAAACCTGACTGCATTATAGTTCTATTCCAAAGCTGACTACCAACAAAAGAGAATAAGGTGAAAAACTAAAGGTTGCATTCCATACCTGACATAGCTCCTGTTAGCCATATGCTCAACTCAGCAAAAGGTCCTGTCTCTCTGAGCAATAAACCTAGAATAGGCAAAGGCTGAATTATTAACAAGAACATGAGGAGGCCTCAAAAGCACATGATGAATGAAACAAATACAAAGCTTACAGTCTGATTTAGCTTGTAAAGGCAATTTAGCTCACTTGATCTATTTTGAACACTAAATGGCGTATGGAAAGAATCAGGATGATGCTTTATTGCAATCCAGGGGAATGGTGAACAGAGTCCCTTAAACTGTCTTCATACCAGTCTCTCACAATGTAGAATTTGACTAAACTGGAAAAAATCTGATTTTTATTATATGGTTATTGTACATATTCCCATTCCACTGCTCACCTCTCCTTTCAGTCATTAACTGCTAATATGCTTCCAACACTCTGTTTTGGCCTCCAGCTTTTTGTACCAAACATTGTAGATGTTTGCTCTTCAAGCAACTTACAACTGCACTGGTACAGTCTTTAGGCTCATACTGTATTTCAGGCTTAAAACTGGGTCATCCAATTAACTTTGAATATGGCATAGCACAGCAGGAATGAAAGCTATAGATACTTGGGCAAAGGCTGGAACTTCTTTTACGTAACTTTGTGTCTTTTGATACTGCGGATAGCAACTAGAAAGCACCAACCAACGTAAGAAACCTTGCCAGGACAAAAGGAGATATTGACACCAATTTCTCCTCTCAAGAGAGAATTTTCTAGTTCCTCTGTGTTCTGTTCTGCGGAAGTCTTATTTTTTTCAATGCCATGAAGCAGACACTAATTATTAGGACAGCATTCAGAAAATTACATTATCTGTTCAGGTACTTCATACTGTTCCATCTAGATGTTAGGTTCCTAATTCTAGGGGTGGGAGACACAGGGCTCATCTTAAGTATTCAAATGTGAATATCCACATGGAAGTTGGACATTTAAACTGACATTCACAACAATGAGAAAATAGGACCAGCATATGGAGCCTGGAGGGGAGCATCACTCAGGAAAAGCACCTATCAGAAACTCTTTGTCTGCTTGGTGCCTCTGGGAAACTGGGACCAAGAGATATACTTGGCTTACTCAAATACCTCCCCTTACTTGGAGTTCACCTTTCTTTCTTATACCTTAATCTCAACTCCCTCCAGGTTTGACTCTCAGGAAGCCAAAAGCAAAGTGGCTGGTTCCCACCTTTAGACACAAAGGAAGATGGATACTTAGTTCCTGAATTACAAGGATTAATATTAGTTCCAGGTACATACAAGGCAGGAAGTATGTATTTATTATCAGAGATACTATCTGCTTTACAGAGCCGACCTTGCTATTTAATACACTATTTTCAGTCATTGCACACAATGTGGCAATAGTAATTCAGTTCAGATTAAATACAAGCAGATCTTTTTTTTTTTTTTTTTTGCCAAAATGCCCAGCTTAATATATTGTTTAAGCTTTCAGCCCTGAACACTGACCCCTCTGGAAATTATATCCCTTTCAAGTGTTTCAGGTTGCTTACTACAGAAATCTCCAGGGGTTACTGCAAGCATTGCTCTGTGAATTGGAGGGGTAAACAAATCCCCATTGTTTCTGCTGCAGTAGCATGAGACTGCAGGAGATGAAATTTTCTAGTAAATCGTGGGAAGTGTGTGTAAAGTGAGAAAGGTCGAAGCAAAACCAAAAAAAGACATGTCCAAGCAGAATATTAGACAAACAGCTGCCTGAATAGACTGATAGCAGTAATTATGCCATTATTTTAAGAGGGCTGAACATGTTCCACACTCCTCACTGTACTGAATGCACCTCTTCCCACAACCAGTACGCTACCATGCTTCAGGAGATGAATTAATTTTCCTGAATTTTCATCTATTTCGTAAGAAATATTGTAAAATTTGCTTAGTCCACTGTTTTCATACATGTAGTTCTGCAAATGTCTCCTTTTTCCATCTACGATATCAGGACTCCCTCTCCACACAGCAGGGTAGAGGCCATGTCTGAGGAAGAAACAACTAGATGAGGGGTGGAGAAAAAGAGGATCAGCCAGCAAGAAGCTACTGACATGACTTTGTCCTTACAAAGCAGCAGCAGCAGCGAATGAAAAATGTCGTGTTTCCTCCCCCCTCACCACATGCCATTACCACAGGCCAATTCTCAGCCGTGTTCAGCAGAGATTTTCCCTACTGTGTAGCACTCAGATGGAAAAGCTCAGCCTTATACTGTCAGACATTTATCCCAGAGCAGTGCCATTCTAGCTACGGCCTTACAGCTTTTCAGCTTTGGCGAAAGGAAAGCACGTATGGCCTTATACAATGCATTATTCAGAGAAGTTCTCTTTCCCAGAGAGGGAAAAATTCCTTGCAGCTATTTTGCACAAATAAACAACAAAAGTTTCTCAAATTATTTTCCAGATTTCTGATGTGGCACTGTGTGTCCTCACGATTTATGTCACGTGTTCAACTCCCAAAACACAAGAGCTGTGCTGAGACGTGAAAGGTGCATGAAAAACAGAACAAGTTAGGAAGGAACTAGCAGGAGAATTATTTCATGCATTTTATTTATCCATTTGCATTTCTACCTGCAGAGCAGTCACCCCACTGTCCACAAAAAGAGGAACGGATGCTTCCCTCAGCTGCACACTGTCACCCCCCAGGTGACATCACCCTCACTGTGCACTCTTCTGTCCTTTTAGATTCTCCTGCTGCAGCTCCCTTACCTTCTTCCTATCACCCCTCTCCATTTTAGGAGCTACATGGCTTTATCAAACAGCAGAGACATAATCCATCACAGCAAATGAGTCCTCAGGTTACCACTTTGAGGAATATGCCTCCATATTTTCACCTGTAATACAGGAGTCTTTACTAAAAATGCCACTCTGAACTTGTACCCTGGATGATTGCCAGCCCCGTTGCAGCTTGTTTATTCTGCTGCAGTACAGTTCAGTTTAAACTCATGAAAAGGAGTTAAAACAGTTACAGCAAAAGAAAAATTCCTACAGAATGAAGTGCTGATTGTTCCTGCATGTGCAGAGCATTCCCAACTTCCCTATAATAATCAAGCCCAAGACATCTTTCTGTTCCCTGGCTCTACATTACTGAAGTTCAGCTGTAAAGTAGATTGGTAAAAAGTTTAGTGTTCACCTGTCCAGTTATGTTCAGAGTTTGTATGAGGCTTTTTTCCCCCCTTCTCCTTCTCTGTTACTGATCCACAGGCCCTCTTCCCTTGTATTTCCTTGGATCACGAGAAGTTACTTCCAGGGAGGGTAAGTTTGTAAAAGCCAATGAAAGAGAAGCTACAGGCACAGAATGTACCTCACTAAGTGTGTGCAGATGACAACTTAAAATTAGGGCTAGGTTAAAAAACCACCCAAACAACAAGAACCATCAACCAAACCTTTAAGCAGAACAAAAGCAAACCATTACGATAACTTTCGGGACTTCAAACCCCCTTCCAATACACAAATGTTCTTTGATTACTCTCACAGGACCGCACAGGGCATCAGCACTTTACTCATTACTCCCCTCTCCTCCAGTCCCTCAGCCGTCAGAAGGCTGGTAACGACAGTAACTTCTGTCTTTGTAACACAAAATGTTTCTATGCCCCAGACAAGCCTGCACTCAGGAGTCCCTTGTTAGTGAGCCTCTCCAGGCATTAGCACAGCAAGAATCATTGTCTTTGTCCAATGAACTTTTTATCGTGAAAGCATTTGGCAAAAACAGTGCAAAACCGGTTCTGGAAGCTCTTAAAGCAACCAAATAGCCACTGCACTGCTCACTAAATCCCTCTTCTCTGTAGTTAGAAAGGCAGTAATAGAGATACAATATTTCTTCTAATCAAGGATTTTGGATGGTACTGGATAACTCACTCTGCACAAACATCAACAGGGCAGCACATAACGCTGAGGAAGGAATCACCCAGCGGCCCTCTCTCCAATGCGCACAAACAGCGCTGCAGATAATGTTCCTACAGCTTCCTAGCCATGGAACACCGTGGAGCAGCACATATTCAGCACAGAAGTTAGTATTTTCCCTCTTTCTAAAAGTCCATTTGCACTTAAACTGACTTTCCATTTTTAAAAGGGTCTGAAATGGCTTTTAGAAATCTATATTCACCTTGACTACTAGCCAGCTTACTATATGAAAATCTTAGCCCAAGGGAAAAATAGCTCTTCTTGGTTCAAGCCACATTTTTATTGTTTGAATAAAACTTGGGTGAATTCTATTTTTATATTTGCACTGCAATGTCAATAATTAACACCAACTTGGATCAACATTTGAAGGATTAAAGTATATAAAGCTGGAATATTAGCTGCATTACAGTTTGAATTTGACATTAAGAATGAGCTGGACTTCAATTTGGGAATATAAAAAGGGTCTTAAAAAAGGATTCTATGTATTTTCAGAACACATTCTACGAGACTTCACAGTAGGTTAAGATACAATTCACTGCTTTTGACAGAAAAAACCTCAGTAACTACATCTAACTTGCTGACAGTGACCTCTATTACTGTACATCATGATAACTGAAATTTCTGTACAAGAACATAGTTTCCCACCTAACAACTTCACAAAACCTCACAACACTGATCCTTGGTTTTCAGTGCAACGAAACTGAAATTCCAGAGTGCAGCTTTTAAAGGGGCAAATGAAGTGAGAAAATCTAGCTTTAAAAAATGAAAACTAAAAACCATTTTGTATTCACAAAAATAAATGCACCACTTCAGAGAAATAAATAGGAAGGCATTTTAAGTTAGTCTTATCTCAATCTGCGTGCAGCATTGTCTATGGGAACAGTACCCTTCCTTTCTTTTGCTAGTAACTGCATACCTGTATGTACCCAGGAGGAAGATTTGCTTAAAGGAATTTATGAAGTGTTATCATAGTATTTGCAATGTATATTATGGTCCACTAGTTGCTATAGGTCACTTAAGAAAGTACTATACACTAGAGCCAGATCTATTTAGGGAACTTACAGAAACTTTTCTTCAGTTATTCATGGCCTTGTCCCGATGGGCCTGAATCCCGTATCACGCCTACTTACTTCTTGCCTTGTAGTATCTTCTGCCATTTTTAATCATGGAGATTTTTTTTTCCTGAGCATTCCTTACCTATGATTTTGGAAAAACAGGTACAGCTGGTCGCCCCCTCGGAGACGGGGTACCCGCACGGCCTCAGCAGCAGCAGTGCTTCTACGGCGCTGCCACCCGTGTCCCCAGGCAGCCCAGGACCACCTCAGCGGGGCTGAGGCCACCTCCCTTCCCCGCCTAAGTCCGCGGGGCTGAGAGCAGACTTCGCTGGGGCCAAGACAAGCTCCCGGCGGCAGTGACAAGCCCTGCCAGCACCGACTCGCTAGAGAGGTGACAACCCCTGCCCGGCTCTGAGCGCCAGAGGACTGCAAGGCAAATGGCGAACGCCATTTCGAAGCCCCTCTCGGTTGAGGCGCGACCCCCACCCCAGCCGGCGGCGGGCGGCCCCGCAGGGCCGGAGACCTAGCGGGAGCTGGGCACACCTGAGAGACAGTGTTCTCCCTGTCTCTGCACGGCTGAAGAGCCGGGCCAGCGGCCACCCGCCCGCCCGAGCAGAGCGCTGAGGCGGCAGCGGTCCCACACTGAGCTGCAGCGGGGGCGGCGCTCGACCCCGTGAGGCGGCGCGTGCCGGCCCCTCAGGGCGGGTGCGCTCGGGGGCTCCCGGCGAGGTGCCCGGGGGAAGGGCCGGAGGCTCTCGGGGAAGGGCGACTGAACACCGCCTAGGAAGGGTAATGTTTGGTGAGCTCTTACAGAAATAAAACCGATGCGTAGATGTGCACATCTAGCAGAATCGCTGGGACTAAACGCTTCAGTCCCCTCTGTGCATTCAGTTCATTGTGGAAAACAATGAATTGCGAGCGCAGCTCCGTCTGTGCCCTGAGAAATGGGTCCTGGCGAAGGAAAGGATTTTATAAAGCATTTCTTCCCCTTCGGATGTGAGTGTCGGGGAGAACTCCCGTCTTTGGGCTTCTCCTTTTGTACCTGTTTGTCTTGAGTTCTGTCATAACCATTTTTCAGGCTGATTCATGAGAAGAAATTCAGGTATGTATTTCTCTTAGACACTTTGTTTACAAAAAATCTTAGAAAAACGGGAGGTTGTTCTTTTGCTCAATATACCGATGCTTTTTCCAGGTGAACACATCACGGGGGCTCCCTCTCACTCAGTTTTCTGCACCAGTTCTCTCTCTGCGTTTTGCCAGCCCATCATGAGCACCCTCTGGCTGTAACTGCACCGGCCTCATACAATGTTACAAAGAGAGAACGACTGCTCTATTCATCAGCTTCAACGAGGGCTGACTCACTCCACAGTTCCAGTACCACTTCAAACATGGTATTCATTCTCATCTATATTTAACAAGTATGCTGTAAGAAGTCTTCATAATTAAAAAAAAAAAAAAAAGAAAAAAAAGAATAACAGCTTTATATCCATATATCTTTTCGTATTTATTTAAGATGCAAACTTCTAAAGACCGAGGACCAGTGGATTTCTCCACAAAACCCTTTCAGCACCACCTTTACCAATTGCTGTACCAGCGTTAACAAGTTTCTAACCATCATCATTATGACCAAGATACAGTAATTTATTTTACCCTTCTCTTGATTAGTGAATTCTGTGCTTTGTAATCTTATAGACACACTTTTTCCCCTACCATCCACATTCTAGTAAATTATGTCAAGATAATCCTTTATCAAAACTGAAAATAACTGATGCCAACCTTGATTCAGATGGTCAGTAGAAAATGGAAATCCTAAGCATTTTCTCTGAGTTTAGCCCATCACAGCATTAGAATGAATCTGAGCTGAAACAAGAGTCTCCAGAAATATTGCTGAGCAGTGCTCCATTTCACACTTTTGTTTTGTTGAAGTTTTGTACACTGTAGTATACAAAGTCTTCATCACAAGCCATTATTTTCTCTTTTTGTCAGCAACTGTAAAATCACAGAACCACCAAGTTGGAAGGGACCTGGCAGGATCATTGAGCCAACTCTTAAGTGAATGGCCCTGTTGTCTACAGAATTATATCAACAGTGTGACAATAAATTGTAATATAGACAGTAAATAGTAATATTAAACACACCTCTGACCATCAACAGACTTGTCCAAGGTGGATCCAAATGTTTAATCCTATGTGCCCTCAGTTTATGGAAGTTATATAACATACTTTAAGGCATCAGTTCTGCATAAAGTTCTGAAATGTGAATGTTCCTTACCATGTAAGAAGCACCAAGATTCAGCAAAATTAACATCTTCATGCAGTATTCTGCATGTATGCCTCGAGTGTTCCTCATTATTCTCAAGAATTCTTTGATAATCAAATCCAGAAGCTCTAGATATTCCCACATTTCTCCCAGATTCTTATGTTAGTTTTTGAAACACAGGAATTTCCTCATTTATCACTACATAATTTTGGCTCATACAACCTAGACCTTTGTGGGTTCTGTTACAAAACTCATTTGTTTCTTAATTTTCTTTATTTCTCTTCCTGTACCGACTTGTTTTGTTCTGATGCTGATGGGTTTTTAATCCCTTTTCACTAGATCCTTGCTTTCCAGCTAGAATCCAAACAATGTTTTCCAAACATTGCCAGCCTGTTCAACATAGTCGTTTACAGTCAGGGTACAGTTGCCATGGGTAACTACACTGGGTTGGAGCTACACAGGCGGTATGCTTATATCCCACCCTGGGTTTCCAAACACACAGCAGTCTTCCATGATGCAGCAATTTTCATTGCAGTGGTTTTGTAAGTACAACTGAACTTCACAACTTGCCAGTAGAGTCATCCATGAATCACCAAAATACTATAATGCAGAATTTGAAAAGGCAGCTAATTTACTGTAATTTAAGATTAAAACAAAACAAAAAACCCCCCAAACCCAGCCCAACCTCCCTTTATCTTAATCCTAACTTCTGCATTTCAGCAGGAATAAATATTGGATCTCATAACCCTTCAATTTTTGTAATGTTATACAGGTTAGTATGTTAGTGTTTGTAGTAATGGGAAGACTCGTCCATCCTAAACTCCAATTTACAGGAATGTTGCTTATTCTGAAGCCAGACAGAAACAAGCCATATTAAAGTGCAACTGTTACTTTTTGTTGTTGCTTGCACATCTCAGGTAGAAAAAGAACAGCTCTTAATTGTTGTAGTACTTCTGATTACAAGTGCAATGATAGACCTGCCATACAATGGCTGCACTAATGCGAGCCATTCCTAGCCTTAATTTAGACTGCATTAGAAAAATAAATAATTTGTCATTTATATGGTCATGGCTAGATGCCAAAAGGTGAAAAGCTGTCATTAAATGAAATGTTATAAAATGCTATAGCCTCAAGAATTGAATGGAAACAAAATATTTCATAGGCAGTAAATAATCTCCAGACTTTAACTGATGAGGTTATCCAAAGTGTAGTCCACAGAAGCTTTCCGTTGCTATACGTTAACTAGGGTTTTCTGGGCGATCTGTTAATGTTTAAATTGTCATACAATACTGATTTGTAGAAAAACATGTAACCAACAAACTATAAATGGAAACACTTTAATCATAAAACATAGCATTATAATGGAACCTACTCCTTCTGTAAGTAAAAAGTTGAGATGCATTGTCTTACTCTGATTTATAATCTTAAAATCTCCTTATCTAAATGGATATACACAAACATTATTCACTACAGTAAATCCCTTTATAAGTTAGGAGGACTTCTTGCTTTTTAAATACCTGTTCATCTCTGTGTACATTTTTCTTTGCCCGGAGATGGACTTGTGATTACAAAGAGAATGCATGATTGCATTAAGCTACACACATCATAAACACTGGTGAATTAGAACTGAATGTAATAATACTAAACAGCTTTGCTGGAAGGGAAAAAACAGTGCTGAAGACTTAAAGGACACTGCTGAAATGCATGCTGCTTTCATGAAAATCTTGAGGCAGTTTTGAATTTTGGGTATGCAGATACAGCACTGTGAACTCTTAAGTATCCAAGTTACTGTGTATTGTGTTTTGTTGTCTTGTCCTACCAGGTCACAAAGGTGCTGCTCTAGTTTTCCTGTTTTAGCTTTTAAAGAAATGCAAATACACTCTTTTTAAGGGTTGTCACCACTTTGAAGAAAACAAACTCTGCAAGAGGTCTGGTAGCCAAGGTCTTGTGGCAGTTGTGTTTTTAAACTAACATCCGAAATGGCAGTATCTGCATTTAATGTGTCTGCGCATACTTGCATACAAAGACTGTTGCTCCAGCTGAGACATGTAGTTTTCTTCTCTTGAACTAGTAGAAGAAAAATCCTGAACAGGAAACTACTGCATTACCTGAATACTGAGGACAGAAAGGGCAAAGCAACTGAGTTTTACTGCATGGATCAAAGCAAAAAACAGCAAAGGGGATTGAAAAGGAGAAAACCTCCATTCAAAAATTCTTCAGTAGTGAAGGAAATTAAATACCAACAATGTTAATATAAGAGTGGATTCCACTGTCTTTGAAATCAATGGAAGTAGTGAGAAAAATACTGGAGCTTTATGCATATATTCAAAGATGATTTAAAGAAACCAACAGCTGCAGAGTATTCAGATAAGGACTACAGAAGTGCAGCAAAACTACGTAGGTAGCAGCACAGCACTAAAGAGTAATTACACTTGCATCAGGAAAGAGCAGAGAAGCAGGTCAATAATAGAACAATTCTAGCCAAGACTGAAGTGCAAGGTACATAACCATAGTCCAGCCCTTACAAATCATAAGCACAAACTGCAGACCTCAGGCAGACACCTGGAAACAGAAGGGGGGAGATGGAATGCCCGGTGTAGGGATAGTACTGAAATGTAAATAGCATTGCTGAACTACAGCGAGTTGGAATTACACTGGATTCATTTCTGACTCTAAATTCCAGAGGAAGGTGACTCAAAGGACTTTTTAAAAAGCCAACGACAAAAATACACATAGAAGAGCCTACACACTGTATACTCTAGATACCAATTAGCCACAGAGTCTAGCTGGCAATGTGTACCACAGTTAGTGGCACCTAATCTGTTCTGTAATGTAAGTCACGTTACTCAAACACTAGAAAATTACTCTTTATTCTGCAGAGCTGGAGTGTGATGCTCCCAAGAGTAATCCTTACTCTTGCTTTGTGAAGCTTTCTTCACAGAGGCAGCAGTAGTGTAACTGGGAGTGCCATTACAACATCTCATAGCTAATTATTATTTTTAAATTATTGTCACAGAATCATAGAATATCCTGATGTGGAAGGGACCCACAAAGATCAGAGTCCAACTCTTAGCTCTGCGTGGACCAACCCCAAGAGTCACACCATGTGCCTGTTGTTACGTTTAAATCTATGCATTTACCCTTAGTGGATGAACATCTGAGCTACTGAGTTTCCTGTATCACTCAATGCTAGGTCTGAGCACATAGGACGTTAATAAGAAGTTTGGAAGGTGAATTTATCCAAATAACCAAAGTGCCTTCTCCTTACATCTTCCCACAGGCAATATTTTACCCCCCTATAGTACAGAAAATTAAAAGCTGCAGAGGAAAGAGTAAAATGAGATGATGTTTCACATTAAAAATACCTTATGCAAATTCCCAATTATGCTGTACACAATAGCAGTGCTGGGTAAGATGTATCTACAGTTCTTTATTTGCTGCTTTTCTTCTTCCAGCTAATGAGTTCCCTTAGTATTCAAAATCCATCTTTGCTGCCACACATTTACAAAGGTAAATCACTTGAATGGGCTGAGCTTTCTTCTATTTATTGTTGCTAGGGAACCACCTTGGTATTCAACACATAACATGTATTTTGACACACGTTTCAGAGGATGAGATGCAACACAGCTCTGCGATACACAGTGAAAAAATGTACTGCAGCATTCTTGGAAATAGTCTTCCACAGAAGAGAAGTTACTGTAGTACCTTAGCTTCAGATTGCTTTGAATTTCTTACTTGTTTGTTTAGACAGATTGGAATTGTAAAATTACATGCAGTAATCTGTTAATAACCCTTATTTTTTCCCAGGATTAAAACAGAAAGAACGCCAGTCTGTGAAATAAGTGTTGCTAAAATAGCATCCTTCTAATCTTTTTTTTAAAAATACTCTTGTGTAAGGGAAATGTTCTGTAAGAAGTCTTGCTTCATAACTATTAAGTTATGTAACTAAAAATACCCAATCCAAGTAGGGAGAAAGTGGAAGTATGAGCCATTTCTGAATAGCCAGGTATCTGAAGGTTATTTCAATTGCATCAATCCCCTGCTGGAAAGTATCAGTCATACAAATACTGCACCAAGTATTGAAAGGCAATAAGCTTCTTTAACTCTCCGAAAGTATTTCTTGAGATAGCAGCTCCTGGCAGGACAAAAAAGATGATGTAGAGATACCGAAGAGGTATTATTCTGTCCAGTCATGTCTGACTACAGGAAACAACCCCATTTTAATTTCCTGTTGATTTTGATTATTGCCAACATATCTGTACGAGGAGGGACAATTGAGGTTGAAGGCAGTAAAGTCTGAAAAAGTGCAAAAAGCATGAAAATAAAACATGAAAGGGCCATAGCTCTCTTAAGTCCTGTGTGCACATATACATTTATTGATGATGGAAAATCCTACTACCTGGATTTGCTCCAATACCAGTTGATCTAACATTATAGAGCAGCACTTACTTACTTACTGATGTAAACAGGAGGTGTTCCCTGTCTTAAAGGAGCTTACAAGTTGAGACAAAACAAACGGGATAAAGCAGGCAGCTAGAGAACCTAGATGAAACAATACTTAACAGTCCCTTCAGCTGCCCGGAAGATCTTAGTTTAACAAAACCTACATGTATATATTTTTACACCAGCATTGTCACCAAGTACCTTGTTGCAGAGCTGAGATTAAAACACCAGCTCCATATTAAACTCTCTTGAGAACAATGGGAAATTGTCCTAGAACAAAGACAGTTTCCTTTAAGGCCTGTGGAGATACTTGGAGAAAATGCAGTTAGTTTTACATTTTCAAAGCTGATGTGTAACAAACCTAAAATGACCGGCACCATACAAGCAAGAAAGCGGCCAGAGTCTCCAGAAACTAATTTTCAAGCTGCACCCCCCCGGCTATCTCTGCATTAAGTACCCTGAGAAAATGCAATCTTATTCACAAAGTATTGCTGTACAGTTGCAGAGGGCTCTCCAGCTGGTTTAGGCTTCTTTTGTTGTGCAATACTACACAAACAAAGCAGTTGCATATACAACATGGAGACAACAAAGGCACAAAAGGAAGGAGAGCTCCAGTTCTTCAGAGAAACAGAAGGAAAGTAACACTTTTCACAGCAAACTATTAGTGGCTTCAACAGCCACGTGCAAAGGATATTCCTTGACACCTGAAAAAGAGACAAAGGCTCATTATCTACTTTAGGTATTTGCCAGTATTATAAGTAATCCCTGAGAACATGTTGTTCTGATTTGGCAAGTGCTTCAGTACACAGTTGCGTTCTACATTAAAATGTGACCCATACACATCTGGTCACCAGATTTAAGGCCAAAATGTAGGGACAGTAAATATTTTAACTATACTTTTCTCAGTATTGGGCATGAAGAATACTTGTTTTTTTCCAGCTCTAATCTCTGAAGGTTATCTTGCTTTGTTTTGTAATGACATTAAAAAAAATAATCCAACCATGAGGAATAAACCCAGCATAGTTGTTTTCAATCAAAATTATTAGAAAATTTAGTAGTAGTGAGCCAAAGGTAACCTATAATGGGAAATGTATTATACTGCAGTAGGAGAAGAGGCAGGGTAAGTCACAAGGCTGAACTCACAGCAGCTGGGACTCTTCTTAGTGTAAGAGAATTTGCAGGGAAACCACTGCCCATCTGATAAAACATCCAAGTAGGGGCTTTGGGCCCCGTGCCCTACAAAAGGAGACATTCAGCAGCCCAGCAGTAAGATCTCACTGACTGCAGCGAGCAATCTCACTTAAAAACAAACTTAACACAGATTGTCACACAGAGCCAGCCTCCTCTGATTACGTGCACTTCCTTATATCCTGCAGTTGAAAATGAAGAGCTGTGAACCTCCACACACTGGCTCAGGTCATTCCTGTGGGTTTCTCTGCAAACAGCATCATTTCATTCTCATCTATGCTAATAGTCAGACAGGCTCCATCCATCACCGCCCCCACCTCTGAGAAAAGAAAGTGAAACACAGGACTGCAGAATCTGGGTTAGAAGAAAATTAGATTGAAATCATATCAAGATCACCACAAAACTCAAGTCTCCTCTGGCAGCTATGCACACAACATGAACTGATCTCACGGGATTCTGAAGTAAAGAATAACATTTATTGGATACTGTAGGAAAAGATCCTGTTTTTAAAGGAAAAATGTAATTTCCTTGTGAAATACTGTGAGTTATAGAAGATTCCTATTGCACGGGTGATGAAAATTTTCATTAAAAATTTCAGGCCACCACTGAAAAAGGAAAGATGCTGTTATCCAAAGGTCAATGTCAAAAGAAGACTGTTCCACCAAATCTCTCAAAGGTCAAAAGAAAAGAAAAAACTTAGTACATAAATATTACATTCATCAAATTGAAGTAACAGTTATTCCAGAAACACACTTGACAGAAAAGATCAAGCAGTTTTCCCAGAAGTAGTTTCTCAGCTCAGCAATTTAACTTGAGCCGTTTGCAGCAGCAATGCTGTAATAGCTGGAATAAACTTAAGCACTACTTTAAGTGCTACAGTTACGAATAAAATAATCCAAGTTAGTATTACAAAATACATGACTGTAAGTAACAAATTAAAACACATACCAGGTTTACTCTCTATGCAAAGTGCTTTGCATGCATAAGGCTTTGACATTTAAATAACTGCCTGGCTACTGGGTGGAATTCAGTGTCATTTTGGATTACTGGGGTAGAGAGAAAAAATTTCATGAACACACAGATTGACAGTAGACTTTTATTAACATATCTTACAATGCCAATTACCGTATTCCTAGTTTTGTACTCTTCTGATGTGTTATAAAGATTGATTAGAGTCTACAGTAATGTACTGTACTTAAATGATCATTCATACAGGATATCACACCAGAACATTTGAGTAATACACGCACACACCACTCTAGTTTGGAGCTGTTATATTTCAAGGTTAGCTTAATAAAGTAGGATTTAAAAAGTTATGGGGGAAATAAAAATTCTTGTTTAGCAGCATGCAAGGATATTCAAGTACAATTTTTCAACCAAGTAATTTTTTGTTGTTTTTAAATCAACTGGTGACTAATTCACCAGTACTATAATAACCACTACGAAATACCCAAATGTTAAAGTTAAGGCTAATAGTTTTACTTCACATCCATATGCACAATCAGAGAACATTCTGTTTTAAATAAAACACAGTAATCAAATTCTGGACACATTATCTCTTGTAAATATAGCATTGGAGCTTCAAACTACAGATCACTCAAGTTCATGAGCCCTGTAATAATGTTATGCTGGCAATGTAAAGAATCTT